>JABUIW010044429.1:2019151-2040403 GCA_013363375.1 Menidia beryllina | reverse complement strand
GATAGATAGATAGATAGATAGATAGATAGATAGATAGATAGATAGATTTTGCGTTACTTGGGAAAATGATGCAAAGTAACACAGCACCCAGAAAGGGTTCAATCACTTTAAAACCCACTGAACTAAACTAAATGTATGAAATGATTAACTTTCCGAAGTTTTTTGAGGGTTGCTGAACCAATGGCGATCATTTTTTAATTGTACCTTCTCGGCCCACCAGGATTTAGCCCTGCACAATCTCTACTGGGCTTTGGTAGTTTTCTATTACAAATAATGGTCTACCAGAAAGACGGGATGTGTTACTACATGTATTAGCCATTAGGATTAGTTTATGATTGTAGAAATAACGCAATTTGATTGGATTTTATCGTGTTTTTTAAAAAAAATAGACAGATTCACATGGGTCCCTATCTAATCATGTGACTTCCTGGCCAATCAGCTCCCAGCGGTCTTCCTACTCGGCCCTTTATGAAACCACAGCCGAACGGGTTTTTGTGGTGCCAGCCTCAAGTGGAAATGCAAAAAATTCAATTTATAGCTGTGCCCTGCCACAAGGAGTAGGTACTGGTGCCTCGAGTTTGTATCTTTATCCACAACATCAGTTTGAGAATTTGTCATATCAAGTGTCGACAGTTTTAAGTATTGATCTTCCTTAAAACCCTGTACCCAAACTACATGGCATCTGTCATCTTTCCACATGCATTCTGAGGCAAAGGCCAATTTTATTATGATTGATATATTGACAAACTAGATATTACCTTTCCTGTTCTTGCCTCCTTTTGTTTCTCCCTCCAGCTGTAACGGTGCCCCCCCCCCCCCCCCCCCTTCTCTCATTAGCTCTTTATTCCTGCGGATTTATTTCATTCCTCTTCAGCCTCCTTCCCTCTCTCTCTGTCACCCCCTCTAATTTGAAGCGCAATAGTTTCCCTCTGGCATGAAAATATTGCGTCATTCATCATGTCTCTCTAATTCCTCTTAGATATCCCCCTCCACCTCAACCCCATTACTCCGATCACCAGCCACCCCGCTGCACCACTTAGCTGCGATATTGCCCAGAGTCAACAAACACAAGGCGAGTCATAGCCATCCGTGCAGTGATTCTTGATACATTTGAGCACACATACAGTTTGGGAATGTGCTATCAGTCTTTCTCGCCCTCTCACCTTTTTTTTTAATTTATTTATTTTTTTTCCCGACCAGCTCCTCATGCCTCTGACGGTATGCCCTGGACAGTGTCTGTTGGGGCTCATTACGAGATGCCGGGTGTGGGCCATTTTTTTGCGGCTCAATGCTCAGCGCTAAGCTGTTTTCCGCGGTGACTGGCCAGAGGTGCATTGAGTTAAATTGAAGCGACTGGCGATTAGATGGTTACCTATCGATAAGGCCAGAGTGGAATTTAAGCTCCAGCTCGTGTGTCCCAGAGTCAAAATGGACCTGCCATCAAGCCGGTTTTGCAGAGAATATATTGTAGATGTCGGTCGAGATTGTGAAAGTTCCAATATCTGCAAATGGACTCCTTTAACATCATCAGTAGTTTTGTGTTGGTAAGAAGTTCTGATTCATAATCCTTTGATCAGATTGTTTTTAAAAGAGTTGGAGTCATCATCGGCCAATGTAACCAATTTCAGGCCCTGGACTTCACCAGTCAATTATTTTCTTTTATCACGATACATCACACATGATGCGAGTTTGATTGGATTTCACTGATTATCATATTTTATAACCAATATTTAACCCTCATTGAAGCCAGTTTAAACATTGTAGAAACTAATATATGCCAAAAGCCAAAACACAAAAAATTTGACTGAGAACAAAATGAGGAAGTTAAACCAGTTGATACACCAGTTGGAATGGTGTAGTGTCAGGCATAGCATCTCACCGCAACGGTGATATGGAGGAGGTCCTTTATTGGGGAACTGGAATCTTTTATTTTGGCTTCTTTCATTTGGATTGTTTTAATCAGACTGCTTTGGATTTGATTCTTTGCAGTGCTGTTAAACTGTCCTTGGATAAAAATCTGCCTCTCAACTATCTGCTTGTCAGTCCAAAATCCTTTTCCTTTGGCAAAGACTTAATGTATCAGGGCCTGTTTGGACGTGTGATGGGATTTGGACTAGAAATGCAAATTTAGTGAAATCAAGTCATCCCAATAAAATGTACTGCCTTATTAACTCATTTAAAAATCTTAACAGTGAACAATGAAATCTTTCCTAATTTCTTCAACTTCAAGTTTTTTAACCATAGTTTAGCAACTAATCTAATACAAAGACACACACTTTTCACATTGTCCACAAAACAATATTAAATGGAAAAACATTAATAACCCCTCTAAATTGGATATGATTAATATATAAAGAAAAGGGAAAAAAAGAAAAACTAATAGCATGCGAGTCTGGAGTTGAGTGGTACGTCTGTGTGGGAGAGTGACTTTGTTAGCTTATACACTAACATCATGAAGAAGAATCTTATATGGTTACAGTAATTATACTAAATGTGGGCAAGACTTTATGACTTTGTGTGATACTTTTCAGTATTTTTAGCGCATGTATTTGATCTTTGTCTTAATTATAAAAGTTTAAAATATACCAAGCATTCAGCTAATGGTGTTTGACTACAAAAAGACATAAAACAGAGTTAATTAATTGCTTTTGGTAATCCAGCCTCTCATGTCTTTCCTGTCTTTGTAGCTCACCCACTCCTTATATCGCTCCTGGTTTCACCTCAGCGCATCAGTGGAAGCGTGAGGCCTCTGACAGGCATACTTGTAATTATCCTCCCACTCCTGCCTCTAAAAGGTGATGTTGATGGCCGGTCCTGTTCCGATATGTTAGCCCCAGTCTGCATCAGAAATGGCCATTTTTCTCTAAACCCCTTACCACCATCGAAAGCTCCAAACGCTTCAGCAACGCACCTTTTTGGGAATCCTAAAACAACCACACCTCACGTTAAACGTAGTTTCTTAGCTGACAGGTTAGCCACAAGCACATAAAAATAAATTCCCAGCCTTGGTGAATGTCTTTTTTTTATCCCTCTCTTGTCAGTCAGGCTTTCTAACACATGTAAAGTAGAGGACCGTACCCGTTTCCCGCCAATATTTTGCCGTTTCCTCAGCATGTTACTGTCAGATTTTTCCAGACGTACACCTTCCTTCTATGGTTCAGACATATAGCTTCCTCACAAAATTATTTTAATGCCACGATATAGTTAGACACAGATACAGTTTTTTTTTTTAGTTCAACACGGCATCCAAAAGTCTTCAAGTGCTTTTCATGTGCTACAGGGCCGTTTTTTCTTTCATCTTTATTTTGTCTAGTTTTATCATAATTCCTGAGGGAAAGAAAAGGCTTTTATCACTGATTTGAACACATTTTTATGTTATACTTTCATACCAGCTTTCCACAATCCCCCAAAATGTAGTTTCCCTTTCAATTTAATCAATTTACATAAATCAGTGTTGGATAATCTATTTCCCTCTATATTCTCGAACCTTTTTCATAGGTCGAACCACAGAGGGCATGACAGGCACACCTCAGCAGTCATTTTGTCTGCATCTGGTTTAGTTCACATTTGCTCACGCCACACGGTATTTTCATGATTTGACTGGTTTTAAGACAGTAGATTATAACCAGTTTATTGTTTTTTTTGGCCTTTTCAATTTTCATGTGAACCACAATCCAAACCTAGTCTTAAATAACGTTGAGTTTCAAAACTTAATCACATGGTTTAATAAAATGTTTAGATTTTTATCAGTTTTATTTATCTTTTTTTTGTTGGCAAAAAAAAAAAAATATGATTGGTGACTATCGGACATCTTCTTCATTAGAGCTTCAGTCAGATTAGGGAGTGGGGAAAAGTAATTATTCCTCTGGAATTTATTACCATCCCAACTCAGAAACATCGACTCACTCCCCCATTTCAAATCACAACTCAAAACACATCTGTTTAAGACTGCCTTTTCTACCCAAGGCCTATGGATATTGCCATGATTTTATTGATTGTTTTTGTTGTTTCTTTTAATGCCTTTTTATGTATCTGTGTACGGTGTCCTTGAGTGCGCCTGCAAATACAATGTATTATTATTATTATTATTATTATTATTATTATTATTATTATTATTATTATTATTACGCGTCTTTGGGATTCAAGACGCCTATTTGATCATTGTTTGACAAAATAAACAAACAAATAAAACCTTTGGTCCTCTCATCAAGTTGCACTGGGCACCATTTGAGCTGCCCTTTAGACAAACTTTTACCTTAAGACTGTTAATTAATGGTAACTATATGCTCCACCATGTCATCTGTCCAGAAAACGTTCTCAAATCCATCCATTATAGTAACCGCTTATTGCCTCAATGGGGTCGCGGGGGGAACTGGAGCCTATTCCAGTGGTCAGTGGGTGAGTACACCCTGGACGGTCCACCAGTCCTTCGCAGGGCCACACAGAGACACAAACCTGAAAGCAATTTGTAGTGTCCAATCAGCCTGACATGCAGGTTTTTTGGACTGTGGGAGGAAGCCAGAGAACCTGGAAAGAACCCACACAGAACCCCAGGGAAAACATGCAAACTCCACACAGAAAGGTCCAGGGTCCCCCGGGACTCGAACCCACAACCCTTGCTGTGAGGCGATGGTGCTAACCACCACACCACCGTGCCACCATTCCTTTTTTTTTAATTCAACATCTAAAGGTATTTCTTGGTACAGCATTTCCGGTCGCTTTCTCAAGTCATTAGCATTTAATCAGAACCTTTTTCCACATGTTTTCTTTTTTCATAATCCTCATTGATAATGCTAACAAGGCATGTATGAGCTGTTCACACGTCGACAGTTTATCTATTATGAAGGTGTTGCATCTGTCTGAGAGGCATTTTCCAGTTTTTGACTTCCATCGTCGGGTGGATTTCTTTTGCAGTCCGTTTTACCTGAGGTAATAATCATGTTGCCTAATAATCATGCGCACTTAAATAAGAGGTGTTAAAAGGTGTTAATCTCTTGAGACCACACCCTCCCACGCAAACGCATTTGCCTGATGATTATTAAAAATGTTAATCAACAAGAATAAATTCCGACGTAATAGTTGTGCACGGAGTGTTGATGAAGTCAACAGCAGCAGCACAGTAAGAGCCAGCAAGAAAATTTAGGAAAGAAATTAGTAGTTATGAACTCACCTGTTTATAACAGCACCACACAAATTGCTTGCTTTTTATGTTGGCACTGTTCTGCTCTATTGATGCTCTTGGAATTGGTATTATCTATCATTTTAACTCCCTGTATGACTATTTAATGTCATAAAGGGAGATCTTTTTTTGTTATCTGGCAGCAAATCTTTATTCTTAGAAAATATTATTTGTACTCCTTTGTGTCTGTAACGTTCAAAGAAAAAGGGATTTGTGTACTCTTAAAACGCGTGTAAGTAGATGATTCTTTCAAGCCAGCGGGATAATTAATTTTAATCTCAGAATCCTTAGAACATCTGTAAGTCTAATACATGCACCTGTCAACAAGCTGAGCAGTTCAACTTTGACCAGCCAAAATGTCACTAATTGTCCTTTCAAACAGCAACACTAATTGCTTTGAAACTCTATGTAAAATAAAGGAGCTTAAACCTGTGTTTTGTGGCTGGAGCACCTCAAAGATCACACGTTCTTTGTGGAGCCGATGAATAGATGATTTCCACGGCTCGGTAAATGGTCAGGCATGTTAATTAAAGGCTCGCTAATTACGTTGAACTTAGTCCCCATTTTCCTGATAATGAGTGAAATGATTTTAGATGTAAACAAAACCAAAAAAAAAACCCTATGCAGGAGTGAAAGCAAGTTTATCTGTGAAGACGTTACAAGGGAGAAAAAAAAAATCACTTAATGCTCCCTCACTCTTTCACCTTTAGAGAAATAACACTTTCTTCAACACTGCCCATGTCTGTGCCGTAATGGCAAGCAATTTAAGAAAAATTAACATTTTGACACGTTCCTGAGGGGTTGAGAAAAAGAGTAGAGAGGATAAGAGAAAAGGAGGAGGGAGAATGGAAAGGAGAGGAATTTAATTGAGTATGGCTGAATCTTTGGTCAAAAGATTAAGTGCCATTGAGGGAGACTGTTTCATGCCGACCCACTGGCCAAGGAACCATAACTGGCTGCATTTAAAAACAGCAGACAGATGCTCCACTGATAGAACAGCAATAAAAACTACAAAGATATTTTTCTTCAAGATATTTCACATAGAAAAAAAAAATTCTTTTGAATTCTGCAGTTGCATTAAAGAACGATCCCTAATAGTTCTTGCATCACTTCCTTGTGTTAAATGAATGGAAATGGAGAGTTGTTTGATATCTTATGATATCCTTGGCGCCTTACGATGGACTGGGGGACCGTCCAGGGTGTACCCTGCCTCTTGGCCATTGAATACTGGGATAAGCGCCAGTCCCGCCGTGATCTCATTTTGGAATAAGCGGTTCAGAAAATGGATGGATGGATATCTTTGGCCTGTTGTGTGGTCAAACCAATTGTTTGACCACAGTTTGACCTACTGTTTGACCACACATCTACTGTATATCTATTCTGGATATAGATGCACCTTTCACACTTATTCACAGCAACTATAGTCTTGCTAAATTCAAGGAGTGAATGTGAGTGTGAGTGGTTGTTTGTCCTTGTATGTCCTGTGTGTGGCCCTGCGATGGACTGGCGGACTGTCCAGGGTGTACCCTGCCTCTCGCCCGTTGACCACTGGGATAGGCTCCAGTTCCCCCCGCGACCTCATGAGGGAATAAGTGGTATTGATAATGGATGGATGGATGATTATCACTCCTTTGAAAGTGCTCATCTTCATCACAAAGTGAACGTGGACAATTATATCTATAAACTGAAGCACAATTCTCTACCCAATGGAAGCAGAAACTAGCCATATAGGTTTCTTCAGAGGTCTGTAAGCGATATCTGTAGCCTATATTCAATTTCAGTAAAAATGAAAATGTTTTCATCAAAATACTAAAGAAGGCATATTAAAACACTTAACTTTAACTACTTTTAAGATTTGCAACATGTTAAATGTTTTCTAAAAATATTTTTATCCAATATCACAGACATATTTGTTGCAAAATGCTAACAAAAGTGCAGGCTTAAATAGTGGAAACACAAAGAACTGATTGCTAAGTCTGGCACTGGCACTGAAAATAGCACAACATACACATCAGCGCCAAAAAATATAACTTCCAGTGCTCTTTTTGAACTACTGTATTACTTTGTTGTGATTGTTCAGTGGGGCGGCAAGGTGGTGGGGTGGTTGGCACCGTGACCTCACATCAAGAAGGTACTGGGTTCCAGTCTCTCTGGGTTCTCCGACTTCCTGCCACAGTCCAAAAACCTGCGTGTTAGGTTGATTGGACATTCCAAATTGCCCTTAAGAGTGAATGTGAGTGTGCGTGGTTGTTTGTCCTTGTGTATCTCTGTGTGGCCCTGCAATTGACTGGCGGACTGTCCAGGGTGTACCCCGTCTTTCGCCCATTGACCACTGGGATAGGCTCCAGTTCCCCCCGCGACCCCATTAGGGAACAAGCGGTAACGACAATGGATGGATGATTGTTCAGCTAAAAATGTTCTATCTACAAACCTTTATACCAATTTTCCATCAAGACAATGGAATTATTCATGATTATATGCATCTGGAGGTATGATAACAGTTTAGTCACTTTTTAATTTTAAAACTACGAGTGATGCAGCAGCCAGTAGTGCAGTCATCTCAGATTTGCTGGCAAGCTTTGCCCTCCCAGAGGTCATTCAATTCCCGGGATTAGTGGTATAATGGAGAGCCAAGGCCAAACGAGAGGCCTCTGACGCTTGCGACTGTAAAGCATGTCTGGCAAATGTATAAAAAGTCAGTAAACATTAGTCAAACTATGACAAGACTGCAACACAAACGCTGCAGAACAACAGAGATAGAGATGTGACAGATTTAGGACCGAACAGTGCACCTTTTACGAAAAATGTGCTAATGGAATGGCTGCCTGGCCATTAGGAAAGTTAATTAAAAAGTGCTAATTTGATTTAAATCTTGGCTCTGTGTATGTTATGAGGGCTCACAGGCTGAGGAGAGTTCAGCTATATGATTTCATAAGGAATTTGTTTTTCCTCAGAAAACTAAACATCATCTATTGCTTAACTAATGCATATATTTACGTGCACTGTGAAGGGAAATTGCGAAGGCAAATGAGAAAAGTTGCTCAGCAGAGCGTACGCTTAAGTGCTTACAGATGTTTGTTGGATTGTCAAAGCTTACACTGCCCGAATGTGAAAAAATATAGCTCTTAAGACTCCTTGCTGTGATTAAGAACAGTTTTTCTTTAACTCTTCCTAGCAAATACGCTTAAAATGTTTCATTACCATTTGTATTTTCAACCAACCAACCAACCAATGGTGTTTCTTTTAGTTTTTTTTTGTCTCCAATGTATTGAACTTCCAATATTCTTTTCTTTTTCTCATTCTCTTTGTCTCTCGCTTCATATTCCCAGCCGAGGAATGTGGATTAGCGCTGAAAGCTAATGAAATGTAATTACCGCCTTTGTCGATAACAATCGATCGGCTCGGGTCTCACAGAGCTTTTTCCCGGAGCGGGTCCCAGAGGGGGCCAGCATTACGGCGCCAGTGGTTACCACAGGTGTGCTCCCCCTCCCCATGCGTCCAGCCTCCATTTCCTGTCTGGTTGAACGCGAACATCAGGAGATAGCATTGACATATGGCGGTATGTTAGTGGAGTCAGATCTGTCGGATGGTCTCCCTCACTTGGGGGAGAATGAGATTTCTTATCAAATCAACCGGATTAGGGAAAAGGGTCTCGGGGAAAAAACGTCAATTCGTGCATCAAGCGCGAGAAGATCAGGTTTTTTGGCATGTTTGCAGCTCCACGTTTGGAAAAGATTGAGCGAGGGAGATAGTCTGTTCTTTCCCCTGACTTGTTTCTCAAATTCTACTTTCGGAAAAGCGTTGGTGATATTCCTGAAATGTGACATGTTTCAGATGTTTTTTTAGTGGTCACAGTTTCTTTTAAGAATATATTAATCTATTCATCTATTAAAGGAACAGTTTATGGTTTTCCGCCGGGCAAATTCCTCAGTACAACTTTTTGAAACCCGTGAGAACGTGGCTAATTATATCAGGGACTAATTAAGTCTAAAAATACACTGCCGGCCGTTTATTTGATAAGTGTTCCAACTTGGTTCCAACAATGTAGTGGATCTTCCCCCGTATAAATGTAGGTGAACACAACATTTTCAAGTAGTAGGAATACTCATGTTAGTGTCACCTTAAAGACAGAAATGTGAGTAAATAACATAATCTGTTGATAATGTTAACATTTCTATCTCAAGTATCACCATAGCTGAGATTGCCAACTGGTTGTGAAGTGCTTTGATCATTTTCATCCATGTGGGTAGATTTGATATGAGGCGAAGGGACATTTTAGTGTCTGCATGCTCATTCCGTATTAAAAAATCTTGTGCTCACCACCTGGCTAGTGACCTACTTTATCCGTGAGCTAGGCTCAAAATTGACTTTCATTTGGTTGATTTAATCAAAATTTCAAACCTTGCTAACATCATTAAGACAAAGCTTCCCACTAAAATAGATAATTAGTCATTTTACAATTACTGTTTTTAGATTAGTGGCAATAACAATAAGAATATTGATTAAGATATGTAATCATATTTCCCCTTAATAACAAAATAACCTTTCTTTTTGCAACTGAAGCCTTTTTCACACCATTGTTCATGAGCTTTGTCATAAAGCAAAGGTGTGTTATCTGCAGAGCCAGAAAACAACCTAACGTCTCTGGAAAGGTCTGACGCCTCCACGTGCTGCTTGATGAAGAGAAGCAGATTAAATGGTTGAACCTGTCAGTGACCTTTTTTCTTAGTATGTGCCACGGACATTATGCTCCTTTTTTGCTTTCTAAAATGTATTTATTACAAAGAAAAATAATGATTTGGATGAATTTCTCCATCAAAACTCTCCCGAAGGTGTCACTTTTTGACTGATAACAAGGCAAATAATAATAACTGATAAATAAGGCAGTGTTTTGTGACTTGTTAACCTAGTGATTGTTGCCCTACAAAAAGGAACCCCATCATGCCGAACCCAACCCCAAAAAATTTCCCCTATTTGTCTGTCAATGCTAATTTCAGGACATTGATAGTTAGGTTAACAATCATTTGTTTTTTGGGTTTAGTTTAGCTCAGCTGTGCTTTTTCGTTGCATTGGAAACTTTTTTTTTCTTCTTTTTTCAATGCGGTAAATGGCAGCGAATATAGCAGAGATGGACAAAATGAGTTGTACCTCTCCCACACACTCACACACATCACCGTGGCGGTAAGGGGATGGAGCCAAGTGAGTGGGAGAGATGGAGGGAAGGATCGATAGAGCAGCAAAAGAGTGCTGTAAACCATGAAAGAAGACAAAAGCCTCCTGCTTTCCCACAGTGCACCAGACTTTGCTAGCCTGGGAGCTATGGCGCTACCACCAACACTCTCTCACACTTTCACACGTACAGAAACACTTGCATACAATCACCTGGCTTGAGCAGAATAATAAAAGGGAATAAAAACCAGCATGTACCCACAAAAATATCAATAAGTGTCCGTGGGAATGAACAGATTCTTTGACGGAGGGAGGGAATGGTTTTGTTCTGCTCTTCGTCAGACTGCCATCTGTGGGGGGAATTGATCTTTACTCTTTGTAAATGGCCAGAGGCACTTTTCACAACTTGTTTTGAGTCTTTATTTCAACCTTAAAGACCCAGTGTGTGTGTGTCAGTTTCAGCTCGGATGACTTCAGAGCTGCTGTATGTGGCGCTTTCTTTCCCCCTCTTTCATTGAAAGCTAAAAGCCCAAAAAATATTTGGACGGCTAAAAATCAAAATCGTTTTCCTCACTGGATCAGTGATGCTGACAAAAAAGAAACGAAGAAACACACGAATCGGCGATTCTGATTAAAAGTGCTTTACATGAGAGTCGGACATGGCCCTTTTGGAAGCTTGAGTTTAGCATTTGGCTGCAACTATTTTTGGTTTGTCTTTGGAAGCATCTTAAACGGATGGAACTGGCTGAAAACCCAAGCTGATGTAAATGTCTGTTGGACGGCTGCCACAGCTCTCATCTGTAATTCAAAGAGTTAGTGCCCTTGATAGATCATAATTGCTTTAGTTTTGGTTGAAAAGGCTTTCTGTGTTCAAATATTTTTTTTTTGCATAGAGGGGTGGGTTATGCTAGAGATCTAAATAGTCCAACATGATTTCTTATTTCTTTCAAAGGCAGAATATCAGAATGTTGTGTGAAATGTTCTCACACTTAATCACGTGATCAACACGCGATTCAGAAAAATTAGCGCATACATTTTAATCCAGCAAATGACAAAGTCAAACAACAACTAAGTTCAGTTGGAGCCCATTGAAAGCTGATGACAGCAGCTTTAGTGCGTCTTGTTTGTTTTTATGCGAACCGATTTCTTTATCCAAGAAAGATATTTCCTCCTCACTTAACAGCAACTGGTCTGAATTCTGGCCGACGCCTTCTGTGGGGAGTTTGCATGTTCTCCCTGGGTAGGGATGGATTTTCCCCGACCTCCTGTTTTGTTTCTGATTGGCATTCCGACACACAAACATCACACAGCTCAATGTGGTGCAGTTGAGACTTTATTAAAATGCTGTTTTTCTTTTGGGTCTGCTCCCTCTAATTGAAATTTCCCATCACACATGGAGTAATGTGCAAAAATTCTTCATGACAACAGGAAATATTCGTTAAAGTATTCCAACATTTCCAAACAAAAATGGAAATATTTCATACATGGCATAAACAGTTCATGCAATACAAACAACCTTGGTATTGCATGAACTCGGAATGAGAATAGCTTTTCTTAAATTTAACCCGGAGTCTCATAGACCAACATTCTCACAGAAAGGTTTTTCAAATTCTAATACACTTGTTACTTGTTTGTGACACAAGATATAGGATGAGCAACAGCCAACGTCATCCTTAAACTTTCAACCTTTCGAAATAGACTCACTGTTGGTTGGGTAGTTGTTGCCATTTCAAACTCCATCCAACTTGGTAACTACATCCAAAAAAATGCATCTTCATTAATGCCAGAGTTTAGGGAACTTGGCTTTTTGACTTACACTAAACATATCCTAAACATGTCCTGATAATGACATGGACATTAAAACAAAAAGAGGAGTAAAGATGGAACACAAGTATCCAGAAGTTTGAGGGTAAACCTTGTCATGCTTAAAAATTGTGAAACCCTTTTATCTTTATCTCTGCCAGCTTTTGTCCTCTTTTGAACTGCAAGTCATTTCTCATTTGATGATCGAATGAATGAATTTCTTTTGGAATAATTAGGTGCCCCAACAGGACCAAAATGCTGGACTGATGTCACACACACAGACACACACATGCACTCAGCACACATGGGCCTATCATTGGCTTACAAAACAGGAACAGCGTGCATTTGTCTGACCATACACAATCACAGCGGTTAGTATAATGATTGATTTTATTTAACAAGCATCTGAAGAGAACCAGCAAAGCACTCACGGATAATAACTCACACAAATGCCCCTCAAGTCTATGAGGCCAGTGGGAAAGCTATTAATACTAATGTAAATAAAGCGTTTTTAGGGGCCTATGGTTTTGTTGAGGAAGTTAATTTCATTAGCTGAGAAAATTGGGGTTTTATATGAGGCTGATGGAGTTCCTGTTGTGAACTTAATGTTTGTTTTAACCCTGACCACAACATAACGCTGCCCTGTCTTTCATATGATACCAAAGTGCCCAACTTAAACACCTTTTTTGTCTTTTTTTTTACATTTAAAATTCACCTTTCCATCTTCTTCTACCTGGAGAGCCGGATTAAACACTTCTGCTACTCGCTGACATGTGACGCTTGCGAGGTTTATTCCCGGCGCCAGTTTCATCTGTAAAGGACACCTCTACGTCTTCTTCTTCTTCCGCTCCTTCCCAACCTTCTTTTATGGTTTTAATTATTTCCCCGCTGCCTTTTCCTCTCTGCAGACAGCTGCCCGCACGTCTTCCCTTCTTTCCTCACCCTCCGTCCTCCCGTTTCCTTTTGTTTCTGTCAGTTTGTCTTTCATTTCGTGCCCCCAGAGCGGGAGGATTCCTGCAGAGGAGTGGCATTTGGAGAAACTCACTCTCCTATTGCTGTGTCTCCGCTGGGGTTAGAGAAAATCAATCCCACTAATTAGATCTGTGCATCACTGTTATTTTGTCTCCACGTATGTGTGTGTGTGTTCCGCGTGTCCTGTAATCTATATTTAATGTTAGGAAGCAGAGCTTTAAAGAGCGCCACAGCTGGCCTGTTTGTTAATTAATGACATTTTCCCCTTTAATTACCATTCAATGGAAGAATGCGCTCTGCTCTTCTGTCTTTGCTTTGTTTTTCTCTCTTTTTTTTTAATGTCCTCTCACTTTCCTTCTCCTTTCTCTCATCGTATTCCCTTCAATTCTTGTAATTTATTTCTTTTCATCTTCCTCACTTTGCTTTTGGTTATCTTGTGTCAGGCAGATCCTTAATTTCCATTTTATTTTCCCGTGTTTAGCTCCCTTCTCTCAACTGCCACTCTTGCTAAAAGCTCTCGCTCCACCACAGTTAAAGTCCAAAATCAAGTCTTAAAGGCACTTATTGCGTCGAACAAAACTAAGAAGCTACTGCCATGTTAACAGCGCTCTTAGGATGGAATAAGCGAAATTAAAGCAATACAACAGCGACATTTTTCATTCGAAAAATCCACCACCATACATGACTCCAAGATTCTGGGTGTCAAATTTCTCAAATGTCACTTAAAAGAAAAATACCAATACCTGATTCGGTCGGCATAATATGCCAACACTTAGAAGTCTCTTTATTCCAGCAAAAGATTGTTGATTCTTTTAAGTTTCCTTTTTTTTTCGGAGCCCGGTGCAACTAGAAAATGACACTATAAATGTAAATGGATTGCTTGTAAAATCATGTTGTCACATCACAGTGGTTTTTGTCAGCAACTAATCATCCTGATAACCAAGATAATGGAGGAGAAGCTTGTTTGCTGTCTACTGGCCTGGCTGACACGTTGCAAATTCCCCTCTCGTCACACGGTGTCACAGCGTCGAGAGCCCCTCGCATTAGCTTTCAACACACAGGGTGCACGTTAACGATCACACAATGATGCACGGCAAATGTTTCATTTTTATTCATGAGATTAATAAATTTTCAAGTCAATTTCATTGACATCTTTTGCCAATTTGTAATTCTCTTTAACTTTCTGAGACCATAGTATTTTTTTCCTCTCTGCACCATGAAAACAACTGCGTTTCCTTCAGCAAGATAGATCAAATGTCTAGATATAGGGTCATAGATTTTCCTGAGAATTGCCGATTGCAGGAAGCAAAAATTTTCTTTTTTTTTTAGTCATTTTGATATTTTTTTATCTCCAAATTCACATAAAATCTTTAAATACAAGTACATTTTAAATTAAAAAATGAACCTACTGTCTTTATTTGAGCAAAAATACTATTCCTTTTGCCACAACAGAGTCTAGTTATCAAACTTATGAGGTCTAGCTAGTCCCACCTGTGGTGGAGAAACCATAAATGCACCCCTGAAAAAACAATAGGGCCTAAGGATTGTAGAACTGTGCCTCAGCAATAAAGAGCAACACAGTGTTTTTGTTGGCTTTGCACTTTAATAGGCTGGAAACTTTTTCTGTAAGAACATCTTTGCATAATTCATTGTTTGTTAGAACTACGTTTTCAGCAGAGGCAACACAAAGGTCCATATTTGAACGACACGTTTTCTAATGATCTGAGATACCCCACTGCTTCTGGATGTTGCTGTCTAAGGCTGAGGTGCTTTGCGTTGTAACAGTACAGCCTGTTTCTGTCTGATGTGCATTTTTAGCATTTGAATTGTAGATACCACTCTTGTCCAAGATTTTCGTCACAAAGGGTGTTCTCTAAAACCTAAGCCATGCAAACCCACCTTAAAAGTGTGGAAGTCATTGCATTTTAAACCTCCCATTTCATTTTATTGCATCCCAACATTGATTGAAATACACAATGAAATACATTTAATGGCCCTGACCATTAAATGTACCGGTCGGTACTGAGGACAGGAGGGTCCAAATGCAGGACCGAAAACACAAGAGCCAATGAACTCATGATAACTAGATTTTTTATTCTACAATAGACAACAAAAGGCATAGCATTAGCTGTTATTAAAGCTGTGCCACAGACCGATGAAGTGGAGGCAATGACTTGAAAAAGAACAGGTTACTAAGAACACGAAGTGAACAGTAGCAGAAACACAGGAAACCGAGACAGCAGAATAAAATACAGAAAATTCAACAAAGTGGAAAGGAACACACAGAACTTCCAATTAACTGACAAAGCTAAACTATACAAGGGCCAATGTAAAACCAAGTAACCAAGACTAAAGATGAATTCCAAGTCCAAAATACAAAACCCCAAATGATGATGAAACTAAAGGAAGTCCCCTGCTGTTGCATCCCCTTGCAGAGGAAACCCTTTTAAAAAGCAACACTCTGGGAGTAGCCGGTGCCCTTAAAGCAGACACGGGGGTTTCTGATGGTGCTCCGGTATGAAATTGATTGCCAGTGAGAACTGCTATGGCAGGAACAAAATTCATCGTAACATACACACAATTCAGCAAAAGATCCCCAAATAACTTAACATTAACATTGGGAATTTTGCATTTCCTATTGCAAAATAAAGGGCTGGTTAAAATTTTAGGCTATTACTGTACTCTAAATTACACCTAGACCAAGACTATCTTTTATTCGATTATTCATGTAAAATACATGTTGACTTTGGGATTAAAATGGATCAGACATCAGTTTCTGTCTGTTTACATCATGTCAGAGTGCTCAATTTTGTAATGAAATTACATTACCTAAGATGTCCCTTTTTTGTGTTAGGAGTAACTTTATTTCACAATTGTCATGCACCATGTACAATTCTGACAAACTATTAAAAAAAGGTCCAAAATTTTGTGCAAATTGCATATATTTTCATGATCACGTTTAGTAAGCTCCTGCACAAAATGATATTTGACCATCACCAATTCTTTAGCGCCAACTTTGATCCTTTTCTTTATGCTTTAAAACAATATTTTTGAAGTTGCTTCTTCCCACTTGGCATTTTTCCTCTTCCTTTCTCTTGCCCATCACTTTCATTTTATGGCTCAGATCTGAGATTGGCCATTAGTTTCCCCAGGGAGGAGAAGGAGCCCTAACTCCATCTGGCTCTCGGCCTCGTCATCCCTCACTCCTCGTTTTCCTTTTTCTCCATCTCTGGGATCTTGGTCCGTCACCACCTGTCAGATGCCCAGCTTTTGCCCCCAAACCACTTCTTCCTCGGACCAACTGTGAATTTAAATTCTAAGTGAACGTGAGATGTCTAAAAAGACTCAAATGTAAAAGAGAGAAAGAAAAAATTAGAAAATATGGTGTGTTTCAATTCAAACGCAATTCAAAAGTTGGATGACTTGTCAGTAGATTTTGGAATGGTTTTTGATGTTGATCATTTTAAACCCTATTTATATCAAACCTGGCATTGTGTGGCTCCTTATTTTCCACTTTTGGGGATTTTTGGGGGGATATTCTTTCTTTTTGGGGTTTCACAGAGGACATACTGTATAGCATCACAAAACTTTTTTTCCGTTTATTATAGAATACATTCAGGTATTTGAAGTCACTTGTTGGTGTTTTTGGTTGTTTTCAACTGAAAACAACTGAAATAATATTGATAAATGAAAACATTAAAAGAAACTTGCATCATTGTCACTTGGGCTGGTTGAAAGACCCTAACCCTAATGAAAAAAAAAACTTTTTCCCACCGAGCACAAACAGCTCATGAAATGCAAACTTTCCAGGGTTTATTGTTGACAATTTATTAAAGATATACATCACTGTTATGAAGTGTCTTTATTCTAAAGCTCTCTAATTTTAAAGTTAAGCTCTAAAATTCCGACAACCCACAACTTAGTGGATTAGGTTTATTATGGGGCTTTGACCTTTTCAAAAAAAGCTATGCCACTCCACATAACACCCACTACTCTGGTCAGTCTAGCTTGGTTATATTGAACAATGTATTGTACTCCTGTTGTGTTTTGTGTATATTTTTAATGGAGTTTAGGTAACTGTCTTCAGTATTTTATCCTATTTTGTATTTTATTTATACAAAACTTTATAAATGTCATAAATGTATATAATAAATACTGAGAAATACTTGTTTCTTAATAACGATAAATCACACTTACAACAAACAACAACTGCATCCACAAATGGAGAAATAGCTCAGCAATATTGCTGTAAATGAAGGAAAGCTTCATTGTGTTTAATAGTTCCTTAAATTGAGAAAAGTCAAGTTTTGGTCAAGGTGGTCATACATACTGTATGAATCGGACTCCCTTACATTTGGTCGCACAATATCCAGCATGACATCCAACATGATAACAACCCAAAGACATCCCAATCCTAGGATGGTTGTTTGAGCTTGGGTGGGAAGATAGATGCTGTGAGGTTTTCACACATGCACTGCAGTCCTGAAATGCTGTCCAAATTGTTCCGGGCAGCAGCATGTCAGAACACAAATGTCTGAAATGAGTCTGACTCTTTGTGGAGATGTTCCTATTCTCTGGAACATCAGCTGGAGAAAAAATTAACAAAGGCGTCAGCAAATTTTCTGAGGCATTATGAGGCAATTCTGTGATGGTGGTCTTCCTCCCCATTTCTTTTGATAATTAGGGCTGTTTGATATTCACAGTTACTATAATAAATACAACGAATTGGATGCATTACTCAAGCATTCAACCTCCTGTGATATTAGCAATGTGGGGTATTACAAAAATAAAAAATAGATATTTCCATTGCATAACATTTGCATCATGTGTATTCTTTGCCATTCATTGTTTGTTACAAACCAGAAGAGTACATCTCCAGCAGAAATGTCCCGCTGGGATTTATCCCTGAACAGCTATTTAGGAAATAGTGAGATTAAATTGGACTTTTTCCATGTTGTTCATATATATGTTGCAGAAATTCCCATTGAGATGGAGAAATTTCTGATCTGTTTTCTTTGGTTCTTTAGATGTTGTAGTCTTTTCCTTTTAGCTAGTTTTAGTGGAATGATATTCCACATAATGGACATTCTTTGTGAATCAGTGAAGAATCTCTCTCTGGATGTGAGATGGTAAAAAAATAGAACATAGTAATAGTAAACAGCAACAGTAAACAACAGCTCGCAACAATAAGTGCTTGCTGGCTGAAAGGATTATATCCAAAAACCCCTGAAATTATCTTTCTTCCACTGCTTGATGTTAATGATTCCTGGCTGTTTATGTTATGCTGTTCCTTAACATAAGGAGTCTTCGATGTTTGTTTGTTTTTTTTATAACATTTTTGATTACATAACCAAATTTTGTTCTCATTATGATAGACAAGGTCTCATTCAGAGAGCAGTTGGCTAAAATGAGTAATTAAACTATACAGTTTATAAATCAGCTGTTAGATTTTCTTTTCTGTAAGCAAACACTAAGAAAACTATGGTTTTATATGGTGTTAGTATTTTTGAGAGTATATTGTTTACCAAAGGATAATTCTGCAAGTCTTCCCGAGTGCCACGCAAACATATTAATAACAAGAATGAATCACAATGCATACATGACTCATCAACTTATGAAGATCTCTGACTTTTGTGACTCACAAACGTCTCTTCTGCAGTTTGTTGTATGTCCCTTGGTGATGAGGTTCCCAGTGAGTGTGGTTTGCCTGTGGTTTGAACTTTTTTATGAGGATTGAAACCTGTGACATTGAGCTAACTTGATGGAAGACATGTTGGCTGCCCACACCCTGTCAAAGCACCTCAGACTAAATGACACAGATGACGAGACCAAGAAAAGTGTCTGTTGCTAAGAGATCTGAGAAAATTGCTCAAGCTACATGGTAAGTTTTAATTGATTGTGTGGGCATCTCTGCGTATTTCATTTGGGCAAAAACAGAGATCTGATGCGTGATTTAGCTGTTGTCCACATAGAGACTGTTATACCTATGAATAGGTCATCTCCTATTAGATTTTAATAAGCATTTAATTCATGTTTTAATGGCTCGGCTGTGTAAAAAAAACACATTATAAATGGAAAAATAATTCCAAAATATCTACTAAAAATAAAAAATACACCTGTTAATTTACTTCAAATCCATACCAAATCTATCTATCTATCTATCTATCTATCTATCCTGTATCTTAGCCATTCCTAGAAATGTTTTTTTCTGGACAGGGGTCTCTGATGTTGTTCCCAGGGTCTGCTGGAGCATCTGTCTCAGTACAGGTGTCACTACCTCAAATACTCTGATCACCACTGGTACTATCGCTGTCTTCAATTACCAAATCTTTTCAACTTCCCTCTTCAGGCTTTCCCTTGAAATGTCTTTTTTCTTGTGTTTTTTTTTCTTGTTAATTCTTCTGTTGCTTGGAATAGCAAGAATTTGTCTCCACTCTTGTCCACATGGATATGGACGTTCCACAGAAACCTAGCCATGTCATTCTCCACCCTCTTTAGAGGTATCCCTCATCGCGACTTAGGGGTCACGGACTCATGATCCTGTCATATATTGTCATGTCTGAGTATGTGCCTGGCCACACCTTGCACCTTTTATGTCAGAGTACTCTTTGCACAGCCTGTCTCTGGGGTCCTGTCCGGAGTCGGCCAGACCTCTCGGGCTCAGGGCCCGTTTCCTAGCTGCCATTATTCATGCCTCTGCGCCGTCTTTTAGACTTTAGCCTTTTCTAGCCATTGGTAGCAGTGCTCAATATCAGCCACTTCGTCAATCTTTCTATTACGCCGTCAAGAGGTCTATCCTCCTGCAGTGGTTTCAGTTCTTCATCCTAACCTCCCTCGAGTCAGTGAGGATTAAAAGCTTGTCAAGCTAAACAAGCAACAGCGGAAGTGTCAGGATCGTGGACTCACGAGGACTCAGGAGCATAGTTGTTCAAAAATTCCTAAATTTATTAACAAAAGCGCACTCGAAGGAGTGGACAAAAACAAACATAAAGCGCTCCAGAAACGGAGGACAAAGTACAAACGGAAAAGGCTCTCGAACCGAGGCTGCGAAAAAGTTACAAACCAAAGCTGCAAAAGTAACAAAGTAAATCTCTCCCAAGGAGGCAAGGCAGGAAGTAAGTAACAACCAACATACTCACTAGGAATGTGACGTCTAGGAGGAACAGAAAGGCACTCGTAGCAGAGGCAAAAACTAAGGGGGCTCAAAGGCAAGGGACGGGAACTGTGACGGTTTCTATGACGAGGACTAAGGACAAGACAGGCTCTGTGGCTGGGAACGAAACACACTGGCACGGGACAAGGGGAGACGAGGACTATTTGAACACGAGAGGGAAAGGATGCCCAGGTGCAGACAATAGGTAATCAGGGAGACGCTCAGACTGGTGACACAACAGGAAGTGCAAGTGACCTGAAACGAGATGAGGGTTATTCTTCAAAATAAAACAGGAAATGACGAGACTAGAAAAAGACGAGACAAAAACCCCTCCACCAGGGCACCTTCGTGACAGGAAGGGTATATTGACCTCCATGCATTGCTGTTACCTGTGAAACTTAACATGAGTAAAAAATAACCTTAACATATATAACTGTGTCAAACCTCGCTACAGGAAGTTTTTCAGACGGCGTTGTTTCAACTGTTGTGGAAAGGATGTACTTTATTTCAACTGTAAATGCAAATAACCATGGTCTTGTTGAGAGAACCATACAATAATAATAAAAAAACTCCATGATATCCTCTTTGTTTGGCATTCCAAAGAATATACTACATCTCACCTTTGCTGTACCACAGTTTAGAAAATAAAGTCTGATTCACAAGCTGTTACCAATTTCGTGGCAGGAACATTTTTAAGAGATACTTTTTTTTGTTAATTAATTATTAACACGTCAATTTTCATATCTTTAATTAATACCCACAAAATGATGTCCTTGGCGCCACATGTGCGTGCCATTGACAATGGATGGAAAAATTTGATATATTGGTTGGCAAGTTACATTTTTTTTCCATTTTCCAAATGGGAACAATAGGTTCTCCATTTTCTCAGAAATTGCTAGACTGTACGTTTTATTTATTTATTTATTTATTTACTTACTTACTTACTTACTTACTTACTTACTTACTTACTTACTTA
>JABUIW010044429.1:1968662-2017694 GCA_013363375.1 Menidia beryllina | reverse complement strand
ACACACACACACACACACACACACACACACACACACACACACACACAGACACACACACTAATGCTCTAACAGATTTAAAGCAAGGAAGTCATGGCACAGGAAAAATAACAAAACCTTCACATTTGTATTCATTTAAATATAAATATAAATGTGTAAAATGTGTGTTTTTTTTCACATTATGTATATGTGTGCAATATAAAGACAACAACAACGCAGAAAACCCCGGGGTGCTTGCGTTCTTGGCTCTGATTGCGCGTTTGTGCGTTAATTTTGGAGTTTGAACGATTGCATCATCCCCACAGATCCTCGCAAATTAGAGCTCATACCCTTACCGAAGCTGTTTGTATTCTAAAAACCACAGGAAGCTCTTGCAAGCTTTTGTGTCTTTCTAATGTTGCCTTTTCTCTCCCGTTTATTTACAGCTCTATCACTGCACTGACATAATGAGGACATGGGTTTCCAACGAGCCGAAACGAGGTAAAACAATAATTTTCCGGACACCTTCTAAAAGTCAACATGGCCTTCTTAACTGGGCCATTAGATCGGGAAGGAGCCGTCAACTTTTCCTGAGCAGGCAGCCTGACGGGATGGTAATGTGAGAAAGAGTGTGATGCTGCTTTGATGCCACACTTTCAGGTGCGAGGATGATAAAAATGTGCGATCAGGCGAATTCAGGTGACTCGGAAAAGTGTCTCTCAGAATCAGCCTCGCAAAAAAAAAGTACCCATTCTCAGTACCGGTGACAAGGTGAGAGGTTCAAGCTGACCTCGTCAGGGATTGGTTATGGCAGGGTGAAAACCCACTAATCCAAGCAGAGGCAGAGTCGACATAGTGTTTGTACACACACAGCCACACAGATACAGATAGTGGTGTTAAGCTGTGTTATTTTATATAAGCTGAGCTCACTCAGTTCACTTGAGTCAGTGTCATCATCATCATGTAAATAAAGCATATCCGCCACATAAAAAGCAACAAGAAGAATGAACAACCAGGTGTTTTTTTTAAACTATTATACTGGTTATTTGTCATATTTGTTTCCTGTAGAGAAGTATGCTTTTTTTTTTTGCTTATATAAGTAAGTAAGTAAGTACGAAGTATGCTAAATTAATAATTTGAGCTTCTTTTGCGCTAAGTTGCTAGCTTGCTCTGTGTGTTTAACGGTGTCAAGAAAGAGGATTCAGGATCAGCATTAATAAAAACTTTATCCTTAGCGACTTTATATTTTTAATGAAGAACCATATCAGGAACCTAGTGATTCAGGAACCAACTACCTCTGAACACAAATAATTTATCTTCTGTAAGTCGAAAATACAGATACCTTAATAAAGATAAAAGGTTTTTTTATGTGACATGTACATTATGCCCAACAAACATTATCTTTATCCACATCATTTTTGAACAGTTGTGATCTGGCCTCATCCCACAGAACAATGAAACCAAATCCAGGTACTGCCAACATCTTAATCAGGTTACATTCTGATTATGACAAAGTATGAGCAAGACTTTTTAACTCTCATTTTAGTGGTATAGTGAATGCACCATTCAATCTAATGCCGAATAAATATTTGGCTGCTGCAATTTATTTTATGTTTTTTTATTTCAATTGTGAAATACACAAATCCACTGCGAATCTCAGCTACTGACTGATCACAAGGGGCCCTGAAGTGCCTGTGTTTCTTTTGGTTTTATTTATTTATTAATTTTGTAAAATTTTTTTAAAGGTTTTTATTAGTTGGCATTGAGTTCAGACACCCAAATATGCGCTCTGAAGCAGAAAAATAATGATTTACACATTATGCCTCCCTCTAATCTAATAAACACTTTGTCCCCATTAGAGGAAATATCCTTGTGGTACATTTTAGGTTTCTCCCTGTGTGTTCGGTGGGAAAATAGCCTGTTTTTACTGCTCTGTAAACAGGGTTTGAAAGATTATAATAATGAAATAACAATAGTTTCACTTCAGGAGGGTGAAAATGTTCATGCAGAGGTAAGGGGTAAAGTTAGAAGGCATGCAGACGGCAGTGGTGGCGCACTACAAATGACACCAAACGGAATCAGATTCCCACCTTGATTCTAAGGAACGCTGCGTAAAAGTCTGGGAATTAATGCTAGCAGAGCATTTTAACAACTTGAATGCCCCTCTGCTTCATGAAAATATACCAAATGATGGTTATGGTGGTTAGCACCATCGCCTCACAGTAAGAGGGTTCTGGGTTTGAGTCCCGGGGAACCCAGGACCTTTCTTTGTGGAGTTTGAATGTTCTCCCTCTGTCCGTGTGGGTTCTCTCTGGGTTCTCCGGCTTCCTCCCACAGTCCAAAAACCTGCATGTTAGGTTGATTGGACATTCCTGTGCGTGGTTGTTTGTCCTTGTGTGTCTCTGTGTGGCCCTGCGATGGACTGGTGGACTGTCCAGGGTGTTCCCTGGCTCTTGCCCATTGACCACTGGGGTAGGCTCCAGTTCCCCATTAGGGAATAAGCAGTTATGATGATGGATGTTTCAATAGATTAATAAGCAAATGCATCAATTTAGAACTACATTAGGTCCTAAATATTTTAGGTTTTGCTTTCCAACCACAGGACACAAGATAGGTAAGTTCAGAGGTATCCACATAATCACGATACCTTTGGATTTCAGTTATTTAAACATTTCCAAGAAAAAGCACATCTTCAAAAATGTGCATTGTCTCTTTTTGTCATATTCTCCACACTGTAGTAGTAGTAGTAGTAGTACAGAGTATCTGAACAAAGCTTTGTGTGAGTTGGTTCAATTGGGCTTTTTAGTTATTAGGGGGGCCACTGCCGCAGAGGCCCACAGCAGCGCTGTGGGTCTCTGCAGAGCTCTGTGAGCTGTGCTTCTGCTTATAGGCCGTCGAAGCCCGCTTAGAAAAATTTAACTAATACAGTGATTCTGGCAAAAAGCGGGCAAAGCCCGCTCTCAGTGATTTTTTTAAGAAATACAGTATTTCTGTTACCATGGCGGGCAAAGCCCGCTTAGAGGGCTTTAGTCAGAGCCCGGTTCTGGTTCTGGGGATGGGACCCAACCGGACCAGGGCCGGACCCAGCCATGTCATACCTCGTTGCGTAGGTCTTTTTCTCAGCTTTCAGCCTATGTGACCACCAACCTGCTCAAACCAATTGCATTCAGTCGGCAACCCCAGAACTCAGCCGGGTCCCTCCATCAGAGGGCCCTCAGGCCCTCTCATAGGCGCGAGCCCACATTACAGAGAGCCCAAATATCGATTGGCCGACCCGCCCCGGATTCCCGGACGGGCAGCGGGTGGCCCCCCTCCAAAATTTCTTCAGAAATTTTCTAGTTGTTATACTTATTTGGCTCTTTAAAGTCATACTACGGAGGACTGGTGACCTTTCCAGGGTGTACCCTGCTTCTCGCCCACTGTGAGCATCAATAGCTCCTCCCGACGACTCCATTTAAAAATTATGATTCAGATTAAAACACAGTTTGTGACATGACTGTGTCATTGTGCTAAATCCCCCCCCTGTTTTTTCAAGTCGATGTGCTGTCTGTGTAATATTTCTGCATGTGCACTTTACACTAATGCAGCCTCAAGTTCAGCCATGCTCTAGTATGTTAAATATTAATGCCAAGCAGCACCTGGCCACTCTCAGGGGAGAGCGGCATAAAGGTTATGGCTCGAACACAACAGGCTCCGGGGAGTGCCAGTTTATTGCTCACTTTCCTCTCCCCTGGGCCATATTTTCATTCCTCACCCTCTGGGCCTGTAGACACGCCTGTAGACACGTAGCAGTAGCAAATGCACCCTATATTTATATATATATGTTTATTTAAAACCATGAGGTATTCTCTGTCAGATCTGCAGGATTGCCATAGAGCTCTGTCCATTTATCTAATACGGTAGCAGCGTGTTGTGTTGACACCAAAAGGAAAAGTCAAATTTTGTGATGCGTGCTTTTCTATCCTCTGGGAAACAGAAAATAGGGTTTGAGGGATAATTTTGTTCTGGACAACTTTAACATGGTTATCTTTATCATTTAGCTTTTCAAAAGCCCCCGGTTTTACTCTTTATAATAACCATGCTTAATTGTAATCTATACGGTACATAAAAAGTCTTTTTTTTTTCGTTTAGCTGCCTAATTTTATATATAATATTGTGAACTGTAATACATTAGCACCATAAACTGAAGAGCTTCAGTTTCATGCAGTGAAAGCACTTATGAACAAATCCATGGGAATATCCATCAGAAAATTCCATGCTTTATGAACTAGGATGCGATGAAAATATTCTTTAAAGTGCTTTATCACAAATGTTTACTTGTTGTCTCACCATGGCAGAAATGACAATGAAAAACAGAACGGTCACTATTGCTACATCAGCTACATCTAAGTGAACCTTGACATCCTTAAGTAAATTAAAAGGAAACAGACCTATGCAGTGTTAAGGAAATAGTCAAATAATTTACTGGTATTAGAATAAATAGAGTCTAAATTAATTGTATGTATGTTATACATTTTTCACACCAAGGCCTTGCTACCTCGTTGTAATTAGAAATACCTTGAATAACCTAACTATGACTCTAGGGCTGCTTACTATTGTCTTTTGAAGCATTTAAAGCTAATGAAGTGGTAGTTACTGAACATTCAGCTCCTGTGATGGTGACATTGGGTTACAAAGAGTAATTAACGTGACAAGTTTACATGGCCGACGGCATAAAGAATGATACCTCTTTGATTTCGTTACACAGTAAATTGCTACACAAAAGTTGCACCACCAGTGGAAACATTATTACCTAAGAAATTAGATTAACTTCACAATAACCACTTGATTTACTTATTAAACCATCAAGCAAGCAAAATTGCATATGAAAACTAAACTACCTCAAATTAAAAAAATAGAGAGTACACTTCATTAAGGCTCTAAATTAGGTTTTTGGATCACCAGCCAATGTGGCTGGTAGCTCTATAAAATTACAAGCCAATCAGCGTTACGAGTCCATTTGAATGGACTTAGTCATGCATGTTTCTCTCATTTGTTTTGCAAAAATAATGACATAAAAAAAAACTTTTCTCTGCCATGAAAAAGTCATTTGCTCTCAATACGTTTGAAACAATCTAAGCTCCAACTTAGATTATTTTTTCTATAAATTACCTTAACCCTCCTGTTATGTTGCGGGTCAAATTGACCCGTTTTAAAGTTTGAAGATCTGGGAAAAATAGTTAAAAGTATTTTTTCAGTGTGAAACTTCTTCTGCTTGCCTTAAATAGTGTAATCAACATATAATCTGAAAATGGTTCATCTCACATATTTGCAACCACCCCCTGCATGTTTATATCACATAGATACTGTTCGGGTCAATTTGACCCAGCAGTCAAACTGGAGGTAAAATGGTGTCAGAAATGTCAGACTATTTCTTTCTTTGCAACTGTGAGACATGTTTAACCCCAATCTCACACTCACACACACACCTACACACACACACACACACACACGCACGCACGCACACACACACACACAGAGGAGGATGTGTCTGAAGATGAACACTATCTTGAGCTAAATTCTGATTCTAATGATTCTGATTTTGAACCAGATGATGGAATTGCTATTCCTATTTCTCCAAGCATGACATTCATGTAAACAAATGGTGAAATACAGTGGTCTTCATCCCCAAATATGCGTCAGGCAAAACTGTCTGCAGAAAACATAATAAAGTCAATGCCAGGGCCCACCAAGATGGCAGTGACTCATGTGACTGATATCAAGTCAGCTTTTGAGCTGGTCATGCCAGATTCAATGCAGAAAATCATTTTGGAACTGACTAATCTTGAAGGGAGGCGTGTTTTTGGGGAGAAGTGGAAGGAGCTGGACAAAACGCGTTTAGATGCGTATTTGGGGCTCCTCGTCCTGGCTGGGGTCTGTAAGTCGAAGGATGAATCGACAGCCAGTCTGTGGGATGCAGAAACAGGCAGGGCTATATTTTGAGCCACAATGTTTCTGGAGACATTTCACATTTTCTCCAGAGTAATCCGATTTGATAATCAAGAGACAAGGGCTGGTAGACGGGAGAGAGACAAGCTGGAAGCTATTTGGACGGTGTGGGACAAGTGGGTAGAGCAACTTCCACTACTCTATAACCCAGGCCCTAATGTCACAGTGGATGAAAGGCTGGTGGCATTCAGAGGTCGCTGCCCATTTAGGCAATACATGCCTTCCAAACCAGCTAAATATCGGATAAAAATCTGGGCAGCATGTGATGCAAACACCAGCTATGCATTGAACATGCAGGTTTACACTGGATAGCCGGTTGGAGGAGCCCCAGAGAAGAATCAGGGCACAAGGGTTGTGCTCGATATGGCACAGGGTCTCAGGGGACAGAACATAACCTGTGACAATTTTTTCACAAACTACAACTTAGGTCAGGAGCTTCTAAAGAGAAAGCTCACAATGGTCGGAACTGTCCGAAAGAACAGGCCTGAACTCCCTGCTGAGCTGCTGGTAATCAAGGACAAGGCCCCTCAATCTTAAATTAAGTTTCAATGTTGTGTAAAACTATTGTGTTTTATGTGTTGGTCTTTCAAAAGTAATAAAGTGGTGAAACATTAAAAAAAAGTTTGAACATGCAGCTTTTGAAAAAAAAAACGAATGAATTATCACAATTGGATCATTACCTGTTAGAGGTAAGGAACACCATTGCACTAAATATTGATAGAATAGTTAGTAATGGAGTTTGTGATGAAATATTAACAATGCTTGTTAGGATTTTTTTGGTTTCAGACATCTTTTGGATAATTAAACATGCACCGGGTCAATTTGACCCGGGAACAGCATTGCTGTTCCTAAAAAATGAACATAACAGGAGGGTTAATGTCAATCATTTTGTAATATTTGAAAAGAAGTTGAAAATGTGTAATAGTAAAGACAAATTGAATAATAAAACCGTTCTCCCAAGTAAATACTCCATGCTAGTAGTACATCCAGTATGGCTGCTGCTTTTGGATGGAGAGAATGGCATCAAATGATAAAGGATGTCAGGACATTGATGGCTGTCAGAACTCTGATGGCTGTCAGGAGATTGACGGTTGTCAGGGCGCTGATGGATGTTAGGACATTGGCAAAATGTCCTCAAAATGTTCAACTTAAAGGTCCCTGACGCTCTTGTTGTGGTTATCCAGGTTTGGGCAGTGCTTGCTTGAGTGATGACTTTTGGTATATATATATATATATTTTGTTCACATTTCGTTGTTCTTATTATTGTCTCAAGCTTGTCAGAGGGTTGTAGAAAAATAACTGCTAGAGAAATGTGTTCTAAGTAAATGAGTCAGTTGGCAATAAATCGATTCCACGATTGGGCATAAAAAGAGGAGGATACAGAGAAGGAGTCTCTTGGAAAAGTCTTTTTAGGTCAGACATACAACGGAGACTATATGACTGGGACTGTAGAGGAATCCAACTTCAAGATGATAGTTTAATTTAGCCTGAGTGCCTGTTGAACTGGTAGCTTTGACATCTAGAGGGGGACTATAAATACTGAGAGGAAGGGGCCAGTGCCAACTTTTTTCAAAGATGTGTTGCCGTTAACTGTTGCTATGCACAGTTTTGAATAAAATCCAAACAGTGTTCAGTGCTTTATCTAATAATTTAAATGTCTTTCTACCTTTTTTCACTACTGGACTTCACTACTGGGAAGTAAAGTTGTGTGGGAGACTGTTGTTTTTTCCATCTATTCATTTGACATTTGGCTTAATTGTCTTTGTTGTCTGCACGTTAAGTTGACTTTTGTGTGTTCCATTTTGTTAATAGATAATGCATTTATCTTTATTTATTGATTTTAACTTGATTTTGTTTTGCTCAGAATGGGTTAAGTAGATTTTAGAGCTAACTACTTTCTGTCTTTGTAAGATTATATGTTAGTCTTTGTGTCACTGGTCTGATCAGCTTGTATCTAATTCCTATAATGTTTGGTGTGCGTTAGGTCAGTTTGGATTTGGTTGAGCAGTTAGTTTACCAGAAACTTAACCAACGGGTTTAGTTGCTGATATGCTATTAGTGCATTTTGTTTAGTTGTTTCGTTTTGTGTGTTTTTAAATTTTTTTTAATGCAAATTGAACTAATTTGTCTTGTCTTTCATCGTGTTTATCTGGCCCGAGCCTTGGCAGTGCTGCAAAATAGATTTTAAAAGTACATTATCCTTTTAAGAGCCATTGGTGTGCATATGAATAATGTTAAATTCAATAATGTATGTTGGGATGGCAACTTCATGCTTGTTGTAGAAATGACTAATCGTGTAAAGTTCACAGAAGCACTGGAAGCATTTGCCAGCTTTTACTTACATCGCTTTGCAATTTAGTCAACTTTGTGAGGGTCTTTCTGCAACACACAGGGTTTTCCTCAGCCCGTTCCACGTGTGAGCACTGAAGTGTATGGTCGCCTCACACAGTCACAGTTTAATTAAATGTATCTCACCTTCATTGAACCTTGCCTGTGGTCCTTTCTCATTTATGTCTGAGCCGTAACAGCACAGCTCTTTAATAAAAGGTCCTGTTGCTTTTGTGCATGTCACGGTTTGCAACGTTTGTTAGTTTTTTTTTTAAATCCACCAGTACCGTTGCCAATACAATAGCCAAAGAAGTTGCACCTATTAGTGGTTGCATGTATTTCTTTTCACAGATACAATTGGAATTCAACACTTTTTGTTGGGCTGAGGTGTGTTTAAGCGTAATCTAACGCAGGGATAATGTGTGCTTGTGTATCCTGCTTCAGCCAGTGACTCACTGTGTCTAAAGATTCTCCATGTGATACTGCAGACAAACCCTAAGGGCCAGTCTGGTAGATCCTCATCAGGTCTGCGAACGTATGCTTTTTTACCTTGTGAGTCTTGTGTTATTTATTTATTTATTCATTATTTACTAAACTCAGAACTTGAGGCATACACTGAACCAAAAAAAAAATGTAAGAATCAAAGGTGAAAAGAAAGCCTTGAGTGCCGGGAGTGTTCAAACCCAAGTGTTGGGTATTTTCTAAAAGTAACTGATTCTGGATGCAAAAAAAACAACAACAACAACTCACTGTTAAAGAGAGAATATCTTTGCTTAAGCAGAAAAGATGAGAATGAGAAGACAAGCCATAGAGTATCTTAGAGGGAGAACGAGGAATGCTGCTTAAACGCGAGAAGAAAAAAAAACGTGCCCTTGATTAAAGATAGTAATACCCCCCCATAGTTACTCTGTTCGAGATGGGAACTGAGGGAAAGACAAACAGAGTCGGAATGACACTGAGATGAAGTGTGCGGGAAGGTGCATTGCCATCAATATAGCAAGCGAATTGAGTTATGCTCATAAAGGTGCTCCTGCAAGCTGGCATCCTTGTGTTCATCTTTCTTTTTCCTCGTCCTCTCCCAGCTCTTTCGATTTCTCTCCTTCACAGACTCGCATGCACGTTCAAGAGCACAAGACTACGTGTCCATGTGTCTGTGTGTGTGTATGCCTCCCAAAAGTTGTCTGTGCATGCGTGTGTGTAGGTGGTGTTTTTTGCCCGCCTCTGGTAGTGGAGTATGATAACAAAAACTGTCCGGTTGGCATTCACTCACACATCCCAGGACGCACTCTCCGTCCTTTTGGCCTGTCCCCCCCCCCACTCCTCCTCTTCCTCCACGCTCTTGTTTCTCTTTTTTTGCCGTTCGTTTCCTCGCTACCGTCGTTTCACAGCACAGATGAAGCTCTCCTCTTCAAACCGACTCCCACGCCTTTTTTCTTTTGTGTTGTCTAATTCTCACGAAAAAAAAAAAAAAAAAGTACAGCACTGTATACTGCATGCACTGATATCCTCTGGCTGTTCGTTCTTGCTCTGCTTGTTTAAAACCCACGAATATATGCCTTATTATAGTAGACGCTAGATATTAAAATGAGAATATCAAAAGGAAGTAAATCAATAAAGGACCTAAATTTCATTACTTTGATTTTGACTGACTTTTGAAATTTTAAAAAGTAACCCCCCCTATTCATTTACCAGATGAATAGGTCTACTTTTGGTAAATGCTGGGTGGTACACTCATTTATTGGGAGATATGTTCTGGCAGGACATCCCTTCGAACACACTCGACAAAAAAAAATACTGTTCCGAGTGCAGTTTTGGACGGCATTTACTTGCATATTCACCCTGCGAACGGCTGATTAGCTATCACTACCTTTTGATGTACTGTTTGTTAATCCCCTCCATGAAAAGAAATCATCTAATTATAGCCCAGCAAGTGTAATTTGTCACACGCCATTCCATTTTACTCACCTTTGTTCGGTTCACAAAGCGATGGGGGAATAATATTTTCACCTGCCTGCAGGTTGGCTCTGTCTTTTTTAAAATTTTTATGTACGATAAGTGTTCCTCAAAGGGTCATAAATAGCACAAAGCTGTGTCTTCTGAAAGAGTCACTAACTCGGATGTGCTTTAGCATGTCAAGGCCAGTAATGAGCCTTGTGGTTACCCACTGGCTTCAGCTAATGCATCAGCCCATCTTTGAATCTGTCATGCCCCTTCATTGACTTTAAGAGTGCCTGTAAATACCTTGAAAAGAAGCTGAAACCTGGTTTAATTATTTAACTCTTTTCTAAAAATGTGCTCTTATTTATCTACTGAAGAGATTGCTCCATATTGAAGTTGAGAATTTGGCATTTGAATAAGAGATTGAATTGACAAAAATCTCAGAATATTGACTGACTTTCATTTTGAATGAGTCGACAAAAAGCAGGTCCTGACTGACTTTCCAGAATTAGACCTCTCTTCTAAATTTGTAAAGGAATACTTCCAATCATTGAATCGGTCTCCCTGTGACACATGCTTACAAATTCATCGGTAAAGCTTTACATTACGGTACGGTAATAATATGGTAATTGCATAGTAATAGTGTGTAACAATCTGTTAATCACCAGGTAATTGTGTGTAATTACTATAGAATTTCTATGAAATTACCATTGTAATACTTTGATAAGAACAATAACAAAGAAATAATTACAAAGTAATTTATATGAAATTACTATTGTATTATATGATGATATCGACAGGATTATGCAATATTAGATTATGTGTGAGTAAATACTAAGGACTTACCATGAAATTACCTTTTCATGACAAGGTAATGAAGTAGTCTATGTGTATAACTACCAAGTAACTGCTATAATGATAATGATATAGTAGCCTGTGTGTAAGTACTGCACAATTAGTAGGAAATTACACATGTTTGTACAGTAATTACCAAAATACTCTTGTAATATGTTTAATAGTTCATCCACTTCCAGCCAGTGTAGCTCTTAGATTTAGCCGAGGCCTTGTGGTACAAGCGATTAACATGAAAATGTTCACGTTGCTGAGAACAATTTCAAATAAATCTCAAGAAGTACAAGAAAACCCAGAAAGGACCAAGATAGAACCTGACTGATGACGAGGAGTCACCAGGGAGACGGCAATGGTAACATAACAACTACGGAGATGGCAAGAATCTAAGAAACAGTGATTTAACCAGAGGGCTTCTCAACATAAGAGAGTGACCAGAGAAGTTCTAGACAGGAAACACAGTGAAGGAAAGTTGAGTTAATGAACAAGAGAGAAAAAGAGGGCAGTGAAGGTGGCAGAGACACAGGGGTACACGGGAACTTCAGAAAATAAACCACAATAAAACAGGACATTGGAGCAAAGGCACAGGTAACACAAGAAATACCTGGACATTCAACCTCGAAACAAACCAAAAAACAACTAAACCAAATAAAAACCCGGAACTGAGAAGGATACAAAAGACTCAAGGCAAAGGAACCACACAAAAATACCAAACCTGCTGGGATAAATCAAATTGTAATGCACACAACAAAACTACACCAAATTTTACAAAAGAAAAAAAAATCCAGTACTCTAAGACTACAACAATCTGACCACAAACCCAAAATCTATAGTCCATAACACCCATAATATTTCTAGGTACTTTTACCTTTGTCAAAATTGAAAGTGTTCCGTTTTTAACATTAAAGGAGGCCTAAAATGCAGCCTTTTCTGTTCGCAAACTCATCTGAGTTAAAATGATCTATTTTGTTGCCATTTATCGGACACGTTTGGTTCACAAATACTTTGAATGTTACCTAAACAAGCATGAGAGAAATTTGCCAAATACATTAGACTCCTTGCAAATCAAGCACACCTTGTTGACATATTTAGAGTCTATTGGTGGAATTTTATTTGCTTGAACTGGTTGCTCTTCACAAAAAAAATAAATCAATTCATAAATAAACATTCACATGGAGATGTAATGAATAGCTGATCAACTCATGATCTTCCTAATTTGATTGGTACCTGTAAATGATCAGTCTGTAGGTGACAGGTACATCTTAAGATACTAAATCTAAGTCGATGGCAGCAGCAGAATCCCAGAGAGGGGACCTTCAGTTATCATTCTAATTGTGCAATTTGTGTGTGATATATGGTTCACTTGTTTCATGTGCATTTGCAATATTTAAATGAATAGTTATGAGATGTACCAGAAGCAAAATAACAAAAGGATAAGTGCTTCTTCGCCAATTGCAATCCATCGCAATTTTCTCAGAATGGCTTTGATCCGGAATATAATTGAACACAGGGGAGCTTCCAGGATGAGTCAACAGACCGTGTGGGATACTCTCAACACCATTTTCATGCATTAAGATTAACTTTAGGAATCAAGCAGACCACAATCCTCAGTGTACGTCACCGGAGCATGTGTCTTTTTTTATTAGTCCTTAACTGTGTAGCTTTCTGTTTATATCACATGGCAATAGGATATGGCATTATTTATGAAAGTAAATGGAGATATATGTGTTTAAAGCTTTGCCAAAGTGGTTTAGTTATACTCAGTAATATAACACTATTTCCAAGATAAATGACATGACGCCCTCCGCGTTTCTTTTATTTCTACGTATATAAGTTTTGTTTGACAAAGAATATTAACAGGAAGCCTAAGAGATGCCCTGAAATGATTTTTTTTATTTGTATTAAATCAATTTATAGGTACTGCAATTGAAACATTAGGAAAAAAACATTTTATCATCATCGGCAAGTTAGCCTGACAGCTTGCATTTTGTAATAGCTCAACCTACAAATGTATACTGTACATTCCAAATTTCTTCTTTATTTTATATTTTTCATCATAGGCTTGCAATTCATTTAGCATATTTCTCAGCAATGTTGGGAAAATATTAAGCTTCAAATGAAAATGTTATCGAATTGATGATGTAAACAGGGGAACTTTGTCACATACTGGGACAGAATCGCATTCATGAAATTTACAGTTTCTTAACAAACACTTCTTAAAAATCTGATTCAAAGGTATTAGACTATGTTCTGCTCTGCGGTACTGTATTCAAAGAAGACATAAGTAATTTAGTTTATATCATAACTAGCTGAAAGGCATGAGAGAAAGCACCATAACTAATGGCAACATTCACAAACGTCAAACTTAACTGCGGAAACAGAAGCTTTTGTGATCCTTGTTCTCAGGCATGTTGACCTCTGGACCTGGAGGCATCTGTGATGTAGTCAGACCAATCATTATTCAAGATTGTATTCGCATGAAATGGATTCAGTGTGAGCCAGAACAAAGATTTAAAAAGGACCGTTTATGCCCTTTGAAGCTGCAAATCCAAAAAGCCAGGTACTGGTACGGCATGAGGTAATATCACTGCACTCGGTGAAGCCCTATTTACATTTCTGTGAAGCCCATTGAGATTTTAGAGCTACTTCTTTTCGAAGGATGTACATGAGGACGTCAATGAGAAAATCCCACCCTACACGTCCACCAAATATAGGGCTAAGGAAGGGAAGACTACAGACAATGGACTTTCTGACCTTTGTTTGGAATTGTGAAATAAAGAATGAACACACGCTTCCTGTCTTTCACCACTCAGGCCAAACTGGGCTTTTCCACAGTGGTCTTAAAAAAGCAGGATGTTTGATTTAATAAAGCTTTCAGCGATAAGAGATCAAGTAATTTTGAGTTTTAAGCATCTTTTGTCTTACAGTATCCACAAATAAGGTGACAAACCTGTGAAGGAGCGTACGTTTGGGCCTTTAAAGTTGGAACACGTTTCATCTAGGGTGATCTACTTGAAGAGATGCAATATTAAAAAACTGAAGGCACAATCTGTCCTCTGTAGGATTTTTCATCTTTTTAATATTTTTCTGGCTTTTCACATGTACTGGGTTAAGCTATATCAGAGCACAGGTTCTTAGGATACATGAAAGGCTAAATAATTGTTACTTTGGCAAAATAGCTCCAGCTTTATGAAGAAAATATATTTCATTCCTGTCAGTCAGGTTTGCACTGGATTTGAGGATTTTCTCAGTGAAAAAAAAAACATTAAAAGCACTGAAAAGATGCTTGTTTTTATTTTTTTAAAAGTATTCATACAACTGGAAACAGAAAGGGACATAAACTACTGGTAAGTAAAACTTAAGTAAATTGTTGACAACTGAGGATCCTTGCAGAGAAGCTAAACTGAAAACTGTCAACTGTGGCTTGAAATTACTGTGAAAGGATGATAGATATTAAATAACAGCAGGGGATCCAAATAACCCACAATACAAATCAGTCTGTATTGTGGGGTTGGTGGAGTTCTGAAAAAAGTGATTTCTGGTAATAATCAACAGACCTAAATCATTGCACTATTTTTTATGAATCAGTAAAACAAGGCACTTAAGAATTCAATGGAAATATCATAGAAACAGACTATGAACTATTACATTGTGATGTATCAGTTATAATAATACAATTGTAACTTACAAAACATGCTTCTGTTGCAAAAATAGCTTTTTTTAACAGTTGTCTTGGATGCTATGCAGCTGGATTGATTTTTCCCAATATTTTTTGTAATATTTTGATATTTTGCAAGAAATATCAAAAAGAAAACCCTAAGGAGTTGAAAGAGAGACTTCGTAGATTCAGACCAGGAGCAAAGAGAAGAGGAAATTCAAACCATCTCTGCATTATGGGCAATGTTGGATGGTTAGCTAACAAGTTGGATGAACTTTAAACCATGACAAGGGATTTTTATTTTTCCACCCCAACCACCCTCATGAGACTGTAATTGAAAAAACGGAGTCTCTCAGTCAGAGGCTACTTCAGACTGGTTGTAAAACGGGCCGCTACATAAGACCTTTCTCGCCCACAGCCATCACGGTCTATAATAACTCCTTAACTAAATGAGTTACATCAACGTTTAATTTCCCTCTGGGATAAGTAAAGTATTTTTTAATTGAATTGAATTGAATTAGATAAGGCAACAGCGTGGTGTTTAGGTGTCTGCAGGTTGGTATTCTGCAGCAGATGGCGATCCCGAACATGCACCACCTTGCAGGAACCAGACGATGGTGAAAATAAATGTCTAATGAAAGCAGGAATGCCGACAAAATCTTTGCTCTTTCAGATTGCTCTTCTGTTTAATTCATTTGGATTTCAGATAGTTTTTCTCAGTGTCAAACAAGACATTACCTTTCATGGTGACTTATCTCAGGGTCACACTCACATCTGGCAGAACTCTAATGAAGTTAAAAGAATTGAAGTGGTCCAGGTGGGCATTTTCTCAACGCAATGTCCAGCCGGCTAAATGAACTTGAATGACACTCTTCAACCACGAGCATCTCCGAGAGAACTGATTTCTCTGATGCATTGAAAATCAAGATAATCAACTCGATGGATGTTCTCGTGTCTTGAAACAGAATCTGATTTACATGATGAAGAGATTGATTATAACAGTGATTTATTCATTAGCAGTAAAATATTCTCACACAGTTTTAATAGAATCAGAAGGTGTTTTATTTATCTTTTTTGTTTAGTCATTTGAGAATTTTTCAGACTCTTCAGAAATGTTCACATCTTCAAATGTGTGTTTATTCATTTCAATCCTTGAGGTAAGAGGTGCCTGCTATTGTATTTATAAAGTAGTGTGTGGATAAAGAGGACACAAAAGCGAATACTACAAGCAGGAAGCAAGCAAATACAGGCAAAGGGCGTTGGGTCTGGCGTTTACCCTGGCGGAGGCTGTGACATTACCCAATGGTATTTACTTTGGCTTTAGGTGCTGAACTATGCACAAATGGAGGCTCTGGCATTGAACTTTGGCACGAGGTTAAATAGAGTCATCTGAAGGCCGTCATCTAAATGGTAAATGGACTCTACCTTTATAAACCTTTTTCACTCGCAGGATCTTTACACCACATTCAGTCAGACAGCAAACATGGTGTCTTAGTCATCATTGGCTACACAGTGCTTTCTTTGTATACACATTTAAACCCATTCATGCACCTACAAGTGGATCGAGGCTAAATGTGATGTTCAATGTCTAGGATGCATTGAAATGTGGCCTGGGGTAATCGGGCTGCCAGCCGTTCAAATGATAGGGTACCGCACAGTGTCGCCAGTTCATGGAGAGTCTCCGTGGCAGCTACTGTCTGGTTATAGCAAGTGGCTTTTCAGCATCAGACCGATTGGTTTTCGGGTGGTTGAGGAAGAAGCAAACGAACAGCATTATGTTGTGAATGAAGGACTGTGGTGCCTACAGCTACACACTCAGGTTGGGAGGCATTTTGAAGGTGAGTTATTTCCAGTGAGTCTACAACCAAAAGACTTCCTTTTTAAAAAATTACCTTCAGAAACCTGCCACTGTAGTAATGTTTCATTATTGGTTTCTCTGATCCAGCCACAGCATCCACAAAGGCCCTCTTGTATGTTGTCTTGACCTCCTACACATCTCTGGAAGTGGGGTAAAGTCCAAGAACTGTTAAAGCATGATGTATTCACCATGCACTTGAATTACCCCTCAGGGTGTTGGATAAAGTATTTTTAATTTTCTATTCTATTTATGGTTCACAACCTGTTTTAAAGATGTGTTGATGAACATCACATTCATTGTGTTTTTTATTTGAATTTCATATAGCCTCAAAGTTCTTCTATTTCTATTGATTGTAAATTCAATTTGCATATCCCATAACCATTTTGTCTGGGGATGTGCATTTCTAATATATTTATCAGTTATCCTTTACTTTTAGATGACTAATCAAAGGCAATTTTTTTATATATTCAATTTTTATAGTTACTCATTTAATGGATGCAACTGTGTGTGGTATTGCAATACTTAAAATAGGACCAAGTAAGTATTTGGAAAAAAAGCATTAGAAAAGTAACTAATATTCTAAATATGGCTGCAAAAAATATACTGTATATATTTGTAATTATGAATGTTAATACTGATGCCCAAGGGTCTGCACCCAGACAGATGTGAGGCCTTTAACCTAAATCAGCAATTTGCTGGGATAATAGGAGCATAAACAGTAGCACTGAATAGTATATATTTAGTTCATGTTTTTCAAAAGGTAATATATTAAGACGTTATCTGATTGAGGATATAATGTCAAAGAAACCACAAACAAATGTTCAAAGGAGATAATGGTAGCCTTTGTTTACAATTTTTGAGAAAATTACATCAGTGTTGCCTTACTTACTTACTTACTTACTTACAGAGTGCCACCATTTTGGTTTGATTTTATGATACACACACACACACACACACAGTTCAAGCAAATGATAATAGAATAATTGATGAATGAGCTAAATGCAGTTATGGAAGCATGAAAGAGAGAGAAGGGGTGTGTTGAGATTAACGTAGCACAAAGCAAATTGGGTTTGCCATTATTACACAATTCAGACTGCAAGAAAGCCCCTAACCATGAGAGACAAATGAGGCCTGAGATTCATAAAAGCTCCATTAACGGAGGCAAAGGGAGTGAGGGCAGGCCATCAATGGGTCCGTTTAATACCAAACATTTATAGATTCCTGCCTATGGCCTGTGGTATGTAATGACTAGACTGCAGGGCCCCTGCTTCTCCCAGGAACATCTAGACCGCTAAATTAGGATCAAAATAGATTCTTTCAAGGTTTTCGTCTCCAGCAATTTCATGTAATTTCTAAGCTCAGAATGTGATTTTTTTGCAACACAGAAAATGCTATTCATCAAATGTTTCTCATCCAGTACGTTTTACTGAGCTATTTGCTTTTAATTTAATTACATTTAGCTCTCTCTTACCTCAAAGTTTTCCTTTTGTGAAGACCATCGACCTAGCAGATCTATGTCTTTGTTCACTGGGATGTTGGCGCTCGTAGGTGTCTCTGGAGATCAATGGAGTTGTCATGAAGTCCATAAAGCCATCACCATAACCATAACACAGCTAATATCATACTCTGCTTAACTGACTTAGAGCACATCATTGCCCATTCGGGCTAATGTGCTAATACGTCTTAGCGCTAATGTCAACGCAATAGTGGAACTCGATGGATGAGGCCCCCGGCGCAAACCAGATTATCCCACCGTCTGACTGTCTCTCAAATGGCCGGAGTAGGGGGAAATTGAGTGTCTCATTACCATCATCTACAGACGGCTCGCCACTAATCTGGAAAAGAACGACGCCATCAGAGGCTGTGAATATTTGCTTTGCAGGCAGGAGGCACTGCGGGCTGGCCCGGGTACTAGCTTCTGGAGACTGGCAGACTTCAGTCGTGCTCATTCATCACCACCAGCGTCAGTACCTAATGCGAAGGCATCCGTCAGAGGCATATAGATACAGATGGCGGGTCAAGTTTCAGGCTGAGTGCTGTAGTAGTGGGAGCAATGAGCAGATTGGGGGATAGAGGGTTTGTGGGATTGTTTATTGCAGGGCTGTAATTGGATAAACCTGCCATCTAACCTCTTTAGGGCTGTCACATTACTTCATCCTCACAAGGCCAATCTCAGATGCTCTGATTGAGTTTATACTCAATTGAAACTTATCACCTTTTTTTCCTGCTTCTCTCCCTTTCTTTTTTTTTTTTTTAAGCACCTGAACAAAGAAGCGCGTAAGTGAGACAGCATTCTTTTTTGTTCTAACAGATTTTGAATTAGTGGCTGCAAACACACAAGTGTGTTGCGTGCTATCAACCTTCTTTTGATTGTTTCACGATTACGGTAAACTCTATTTAAATTGCATGAATCAATCAAGCTAAGAATGAAAACCACCATAGAGACAAACTATCTTGGGACTATTCTGCCTCATGAATGACAGTCCAGATATTAAAGACTGATACACAAACAGGTCCAGAATCAAGGATAGAAAAACAGTGAAATGTTGTTGCCCCTTAACAATTTGGGAAGCTCAGTGTGGTTTGAAATCAACCTCAAACTTCAGTGAAATCTGTGAACTAGTTAAAACTCTTGGTCTGTATGCCAATTTCTTTTTGCCAATTTTAATTTCTTTATTTTTTCAATGCCAAGATTGAGGCTTTAGGTCTTTCCGAAGAGAGTTGACTGGGAGATATATGGTCCGGATTAGTTTAACATTTGTTTTACCCTTAGACTACTCCAGTAATTTGTAGTAATCTCTACGGAAATGATCCTTAGTCATAGTGATACACGATGAGTAAGCTAATTTGCTCAAAAACATATTAAATCTATTTGGCACGACTCCAGTTCATCATATAACTGTCATAGTTATTTCGGGTGCATCCTTGTGTCTGAGAAACAGAGAACTCTATTAACTTTTGCAGCCCTTATCACAGTAGCGTCAAAGAAAACTTACCAGAACCAACAAAAACTCACGCTTTCTACAAAGTCATTGCTGGCAGAAGTAAAAGCCAACCCGAGGAATCTAAACTCTGTCTTGTTTCTTTTGATTGCAAACAATTAAAGTCTAGGAAAGCGTCATAGTTTTGATTACATTGCAGTCTTTAATCACGCAAACTATCATAAGACTTTGAAACTGTGCTTTAGGCCCATTTAAGTCAGCCACAGCATGATATTCAGAAACGCCATTATTTTAATCGTGTAACTTTTTTTTTTACAGTAATCAGCCCACATGTTACAAATATCAGTTCAACCTTGCCTCTGATTACCTTCTCAGATAAACCCACACAGATTGACATAAGTGGCCTTTTCAATTTGCAGCTCATGAAAACCTGTCTGACCTTCGTAAAATGAAGGGAATATTCAACTAAGCCTGTTCACAAACAAAACTTTACTCTCTAGATCTGATTTAAGATATTAACCAATTGGAAACTGTTTATTAGATCCAACTGTAATCTTTGTGGACTCAAGCTTTGGTCCTCCAGCAATCAGGACTTGAGTTCAAAGTACACTTTACATTGTCCATTCACCATGCCTCTCGTGATGATCCACACTTCTCAACCTTCCTCCTCTCATGAGTTACTTTAACAGAGGTAAAGTGCTCTTTCCATTTGACAGAAGTATTTCATCTAATAAATTATTCGATCCAGGTAGCCTTGAAGCTCAAAGATTTTTACAGCAATAGCTTTTTTTTTCAATGTCCATTTTAATCACTCATAACTCCTTGTTACAACATTCCAGGGGAGCCTCTGTGTTTATTCTTAATTTTTTTCTGTAAAAAAAAAAACGATTGATTAATTTGGTCGAACAGGAGTCAGAAAATATCTATGGTGAAAGAAACAAACATTTTTGTTCCACCACAGTCAATGTTTTGTAAAGTATCCCATAATTATGCCAAAGCAATACATGTCTTCTCTTGGCTGAGCTAATTTTGTGTGTTGCGAAAAGTGGTCCATAGTAAGATATGTTGTCCTGTCAGTATAAAGAGTACCAAGCATGGATGGTTAACTTTGTTTCAATTATTTGTGCTCTGTTGGTTGGACATTTTTTATTTGTATTAACTGTGTAAAGCCTTTGCAAAAAAAGAAAGTGTCTCATTTTAAGGGGTCGTTCATTCATTTTCGTCCAAAAATAAGTTATTAAGTTACATGGATTCAAGCATAACCTTGTCATTCAGCAACTGTTTTCCTTTTGTGTCTTATGAAATCAGAACTCCAAGTTCTGGCTTAACTGCGAAACAGTTTCATATTGTGGTTAACCTACCTTCCCTTAGAAAAACAAATTACTGACAGATGGCCATTTTTTCTTCAATGCATTAACTTTACTGTTTGGTATTCAATGCTTGTGACTGGTTCTAATGACAATCATACTGGCAATCATACTAGTTGCATGATATAATAAAATATTCAAATGTTGAGCTAAATGTGGTAAAATAAGCTCATGAAGCTTGTGACTTCAGAGAACTTGACTTGCGCTCCCACATTTGGGAAAAAAAATGAAAGATAAGTGAATGGTAATAGAAAATCATCTCCAAAAAGTTGACTGCTGTGTGATGAATTTGCAGTTATGATATTATAGAGGCAGATATAGCCACGCCATATGGGTTTGAATATCACTTGGCCTTATTTCATGTACAGGAACATTCACAGACCATATCATATACAGAAAATGGTTAATGAGAAAATAACAAGAAACCACCACATCGTATCACAGATTCATCCTTGCGTTCACCCATTAATTTTCCACCATTTATTTGGAACCTTGTCCTGGGGGACGCAATCTTACCAGAGATGCTCAAACCTTTCTTACCCTGACACCCCCTCCTTTCAAAAAGAGACCAAAGATCTCTAAAATATTTTTCCTACATTGTGCTCTGGGTGTGCCTGAGGCATTCTTCCAGTGGGTCTCCCTGAGAATGTTTTTCAAGGCGGTTAAAAGACATCAATTAAATCAACCTCCTAATTTAAATGATAGGCAACAGTTCTTCAAGTAAGACCTCAGTGTCAGTGATTTATTGAACACCGGCCAAGTCAAACACAGGTAGGTACTCAGCAAAGCATAAAGATGCAGATATCCCAAGAAAAAAAAGCAAGAAAAGTTCCTAAAATGCTGTTACTAAAAGAAGTGCTAAACACCAGATAGAAAACTGAAAAAGACAAAGACGTTCATAATGAACAAAATGAACAATCTAACAGCTTTTTCTTCAGAATTGTTTAACATTATCACAGTTTAGGAGAAGTTTAACAATGTTCTTGTGGGGTAGAGAGCCAGGAGGCCTACATCAGGGACACAGTCGCAGGTGTGTCCAGCTAACGACCCTTTAATTCAGCACACCTGTGGCCAGTTAGCTGGGGAGCCTACTTAACGACGCTGGGATCTTTAGGCAGTGCTCTGTAATCTTGAACCTAGTTCCTATGACAGCTGGATTCACATAGCTGTGTTTTTTTTTTCACCTGAATACATTGTTAAACTGTTTTTTGCTTTATCATTTTTCCTCCACAGAACGACCCCCAGCGTTCCTTACACGGCTCCCTGCCCCCACCCTCTCTGAGACCTGCGGTCCCACGCTTTGCAGGTCTCCTGTTTTTTGTTTTGTTTGGTTTGTCTCCACATCAAGGAGAATAAATGGTGGCGTGTCCACCTCTAATAACAGACTGCCAGTGGTTCCCTCTTTTTTTTTTGCTACAGGGGTTTGGTTCTTGTTGAGCCTTAACAGATGTAATAGTCTCTTTGATTCATTGGTACAACATTTTAGTGTTATGAAATGGGTCCAGCTTTGAAATTCGAAGCTAACGTGCAACTTTTTTCTCTTTTGTTCTATTTTGCCTGTCACATTTAGATTGGCGACTTAACCATGGAAGCAAAAAAAGAAATGAGTTGGATATTACAACCTTTCTAACCCTTTCTCACATTTGTGGTATCATATGCAGTCCTACACATCTGGAAAGGATTGAAGACGATTACAATAACTAATGACTTAAAAAAAGAAATTCTCATATAACTTCGTCTCAAATCAGGAATGTACATGTAGCATCTGCTGTTTCTTCTCAACTGAGAGCTACCCACACACTGTAATTCACTCTGTGGCTTTATCCTCCAATTTCCTCTATACATATTACTCGGTTGACCATGTTAACTTGTTCGCCCCCATTTGTGGCTCGAATTTTCTTGTCTCATTTGTCCTGTTTTTTGTTTTCTTTTTATATTAGACTAAATTACATTGCTTTACCTTGGGACACAGGATACCTCCAGGACCTCCTGTCTTGTTCCACCAACCCCCATGTTCACCTCTCACAGTAGAGACACAGGTTGAGTCTTGAGCTGGGGTTGCATCCCTGCTCATTAACAGGGATTTGAAGCAGCCCCCAGATGACAGCTCAGCCCCTATATTACCTCGGCCACTTGCCAGATTTAAAATCAAATTAACTGAGCGGCTGAGAGAAAGCCCCCTGAAGCATCCTATGACTTTGCGACCGCAGAGGCGTTCGAATTACCGAACACTCGAACCTTCAAAGTATCCAGCACATGATGTTTGCTCTTTAACTGTGCATATGGAACAAAACAAACATAACATAAACAATAAGGATATTACTCAGGCATTATTGTCATAAACAAGCTTTAAAAGTTCTCACCAGTGCAGAATACCCATCAACACGGTCTAGAATCGGCTTGATGTTGCTCTCAATTAACTTAAAGACATAATTGGAAAAGGCTAAGTAGCTGTCGTCTGTCTTCAGCGTGGGCTGTAAAGTAGAAGCTCTGTCCGTGGCTTTTAAGAGGCGCATGTTCTCTCTTTCCGCAGTATGATTTGCGACTGTTAAAAGCAGTGAATCACATTTCTTAAGTCAGTCATTAAATAGGTGCTATTCCTGTTATATAAAGCACTCTCATCAATGCTGCTGCCACACTAAAGAAAGCTTTTAAAGCTCTCACCTCTGATCCAACAGTTAAACCACAATTAAACCATTCAAACAAACAATATTTAAAAATGCACAGTTTAGGCATTTTTAAGGAGGTTTATTATTGCAACCGTGTGTTTTTTATGAGTTATATTTTCAGTGAGTATAGATCGCATGTCTGGATGAAAATTTGTTGCCATTTTTACCTCATGAGTCTTTAGTATTGACATATGGATTGTTTTGGTGTTGTATACTTGATTATGAAAATGGATGGAATTTGTTTTTAGTATTTCCATGGTCTAAATTTTTAGTGCATTGTGGTTGAGAGACTTGATCTCAGATAAAACTTTATGCTTTGTATTAATCTTGTACTAAATTAAAAGGACTTTACATTCATAAATGGAATAACCAAATTGTACTTTTAAGAGTCCAAGATTTGTAAAAAGGGTGATTACGTTTAAAGTTCTTGCTATTGTACCCTTGTAATTTGTTCATTTACAACTTGGGAATATACTTGTACCTGAAAAGATGCAATGTATGTTCTCATTTCAAATATGAATGATAACATATCAATATTTGCATTCTTCTGGTATTAACAAATGGATAATGTATTTGAGCTTTTAATTGAAGTGCTTTATTTTAATGGATGAAACATTGATATCTTTCTTGTTGCGATGTAGGAGGGTCAGGGTTTTTATAGAAAAATGTAAACAAAGCAACAGGCCTAATTTCAAAATCATAGATCAACTAGCGTTTGGATTTTGCCTGCAATGTTTTGCCGCAGGATAATGGATAAAAAAGACTAAAGAAAGCTTCCTCATTGTCATACTGCGGAGACCTCCGAACAAAGTCGCCGTGGGAAGAGGGGATCTCAGTGCTGTGGTCAGTTGCACATGTAGTCCCGCAAGATGACTAATGAGGAGAAAACAGACTGACGCAAGCGGACCCAATATCTTGCCCCCATGCAGTTTTTCACTTGCCCGCCGCACCACGTCTTTCTACACCCACTCCCTGCTGTAATGAGGGCCCCCGGAGTGCAGGGAAAATCTGTCCTCTTCCTTTAACCACCCGTGGCGCGCTCATGGGCCTCATGCTCATTTGCTCAGTGGCCCCGGCCCCTGCCAGTTTTGTGTTTACTGTTAATGGACAGGCTTTTACTCTAAAACAGTGGTACGTGATAAATGCCTTTATTATCGACTGTCATGTAGACTGGAGTTTGAGTGTGAGAGGAGAGAGCCCTGCCAGCTGGCGGCACATGCCGGGAAGGATTATTTGATATTGATGGAATAAGGAGTAATGTTAGACCTCCAATTAGGTCTAACGCCGCCACTAATGGCGCTTCAAACTCGGCTCACAGCAGCAGAACCTTGAGCTTTTGAAAGACTCATTTTCGGTCGGACTCCTTTGTTCAAGATGAATCCAAATATTCATATTATATTAATCTTTTATGAAACACTTTACATGCCCTAATGGTAAAGGCACAAGCTGTGTAATTACATCATCCATGTTTAATTTTCAACAGGGGGTCTTAGTCACATTCTTGTCTTATATCCTTGTCTACAGTCATCTGTTTCCTGAAGAAAAAACATATACTTGGGATGCCTCTCGCTCTTATTCATAAATGTCAGGGTCCAGAAGTCCTGTTTTATTTTTTTGTCTGTTTCTTGCCTTCATGGAGGCATGAGGGTCGAATGCCAGTGGAATAGTAAAACGAAAAGATTCTTTAAATCTAAGCCATGATTAAACACAAATTCAACAGGTAAATGTATTAATAAAAGGGGGTAGAAGTATCTAAGATGACTGTGAGGATAGACATAGAGATTATGATAATGAAACAGGAAGCAACAACATTCCAAAGATCATGGCACCTGTTGGGAAATGCTGGTTTGACTATATGTTTTGGAAAATCCTCCCCATTGGCCGCCAATTTAGCCCGTCGCTTTTTTCCTTTTTTAAGAAAATCCGAAATTGCAGACACCAGTGGTAGAAGATTGAGGAGGAACAGGATCTAACCGATTTGTTGAAAACTAGAACAAAATGGAAGTGGGGAGCTTAGATACTGTTGCCAAAGTAGTTACTGGTGAATGGATGCAGCTGAGAAGATTGCAAAAAAGATGAGTGTGAATCAATATCTTAAAACAAACCCAAGGGGAAGCAGAGAACCCAGACCCGGAAAACCAAACCAAACTGTAATTTCTCCAAATACACCTTTAAGAGATGTCGAAGAAAGTATAGGTTTTGCAGGTATCAGATGAAGAGCTTGGAGCCTTTAGTCGTTTCCCCTGTTTATCTTCATTATTTCTCAACACCTGTTAAGTTCAGCAGTAACAAGGTTAGTGTCAGCTGGTGTGTCCGCTCTGCTGCGCTCCTCTCCATGCAGGGAATGGACGAGGAAATGCGATAATCATTACATATTCTCATTTTATAACGATATATTCCTCTTTTACTAAAACATAGCGTAGAGTCTGTTGATCTGGATTATACATTTAAAGTGATAAAAAGGTTCAAAGGCCAATGTCAAATTTGGATTCTTTTTTTCTTTTTAATCATTGAAGGATGATCACTTTTTTTTTAACTTTTCCAGTCCTGTGTAACACACCAAACTTTCACAGCTCTTTCTGTGACTTATGATTTGTCTTATATCTGTAAAACCTGGTGTTGGTTTGACTGGTCAGGTCCAGTAATCGAAGCAGGCAACATTTTTCTTCATTTTAGCATTAGTGAGCAAATAGTTTTTAGACGTATGCAAAGACATAGAAGAAAAAAGGCCCTCTGTACTCATAGCAAAGTGGGATGCTTTTTCTTGCTGCCGTCTGTGTTCTGTTTTCCATTAGTTTAGTCTCTTTGCTTATCTTCATGGTTGTCTCTTCCTGGTTTCCCTGTGGATGCCCTTGGAGGATTTTGGTAGAAACCGATTGTCAGGTTTTGTTACTTTGTTCTATATGTTTCTTTGCCCTTGTGTTCTCTTTCTTACTTCGTCCACAAACCCTGCAATTAATTTTTTTAAGTTGAACTTTTGTTATTTTTATCATTTTAAACTTTACTTAAATTTATTTGTATTAAGTTAAAGATGATTTAGCTTTATCTATTAGATTTTGTGTTTTTTTTGGTTTGTTGTACCGCTATTACGTTGTTCCTCTGGAAGTTTAGATTAGTCCTATTTAAGCCGCCTTGGTTTTTTGTTTGGAGATCAGTTTTACTTGTGTTTGCTACTGTTCAGTTGACCTCAGTTGAGTTGGGCTCAAATCTAAGTTACTTATTATTTGAGTTATTTAAAAAAAAATCATGTTTGACCATTGTTCACCATTTTGATATCATAAAAGTGACGTTTTTTTTGGAACACCTTTTGCACTTGTTGAAGTCTGGTCCTTTGCATCATAAAAGGTTGGGAGGTTGGGAATATGAAACCTCCCTTGAAAAGGCTTATTTGTTTGACATATCTATGGCAATCAGAGACCCATTTTACTTGCCATGATGCTGACGAGCTAAAATCTGTTGAGCTAATGAGTGTATACGGGACATTTTGTGTTGTTTGATATGATGTGGGCTACGCCTATTAAGTTCGAAAGGGGTTTCGGTTGATCTTACTTTTATTTTTTTCTGAAACCGCGTGTTCTTAACATTCCAATGTCATTTTCACCTGCAGACGCTTCACATTCCAGACAGTGATGCTAAAAAATGTAGTGTCATTTTTGCCTTCTCAGTGCTCTATAAGAACCCCAATCAGTGTAAATGTCACTGGAAACGTTGCTCATTTCTTTTCTCAAAAGTCATCGCTGTCTGCAGACTGTAGTTAGGATAACGGCGAAAGAAACTCTAGTGTTGATTCATCGAAAAAAAAAAAAAGTATATTATTTCCCATAAACTGCACACTGTCTCACACATTAAAGTATTTTGCTTTAATTGTTCCTTAAAATGAACATTAGAAGTGTTTTTTCCCCCTCCTCTCTTTTCAATTGGTTGATCTTTTGTACCTTTCTAAATGTCATGGGGCGAGCAAGTGCCGGAAAAAAACACCTACACAAAAGAATCATTGAAGCCCATTCCATTAGACGGAGATAGACTGTGTGGGTATGTCAAAGACTCTTGCTTGGCGATTACTGTTAAAAAAAAAAAAAAAATACAATTGATTGCATTAACCTGCCCTTTCACCATTTTACAAGCCAGATCCATATTCCAAAGTGGCCGTTTAGTTTGAAGTTCTAACCCGAGAGGAGGAAACAGCGTAATGATTTTTTCAGGCTAGTACTGAAGCTCACCGGTGCTGATGCTACCCACGGCGTGCTGCTTTTAAAGCATCCGAACCACAACATAAATGTCAGTGCATCATTTTCCATTGAGGGTACCCCACACAGACACGTACACACTTTCTTTGGCTTTGAAAAGAGCCGAGGCAGTTCAGCATAAAGCTCCATCGTTAGTTGCTCCGTTTATCACTCTTGACCTGCCTGATTGAGAGACTCCAGTGCTTCAAAAGTTGCATCAGCACTTTTGGATGGTGTGCAGTTTTGTTATCCTTCGAGGAAAACAAACAGGTGAAGGGATTTTTATAGTTAGCATACAGTTTGCTACATTAGCATCTCTGACCCCAAAAAATCAGATCATTGTCTATCTTGACATGGAATGGATATCCGGGGGAAGAAAAAACATGGCCCAGGTAAAGTTTTAGGTTTTAAGTGGTTTGATTTTAAATGATTTCATTTCAACCCTGTAGGGAGTTCAGTCATCTTGATGAGTTCAAGTTTTATTTGACCTCATGAGGCCCATCTTTGGAAAATGACGCAAGGTATCTTTAACCCTTTAAAGCCCTATCCAAGAATAAAACAAAACAGAAAATTCCTTTTTTTTTTGTTTGAATTCCTTATTTGGACTTTTAACAAAATATGTAAAAAACAAAAACAAAAATAATTTTTCTATCTTAATAATTCATTACTATGCGATAAATCAAGATTATTTTTTGTGTAGTCTTCTGCCCCCTGTTATCAGGTGTCTCTGATTGTGTACAATAGGATTTTGAGCAAAGTTTTTACCATTAAATTATGCAAAAGGTGTCAGACGCAATACATTTCAGAAACCGTATGAATCAAATATGATACATTTGGCATTAAAGGGTTAAAAACAGTAAAACATACTTGTAATCCATCCTTTTTATTTTGGTTATCTTAGGCAATGGATCCAGGCCGGAAATCAAGACATCCCTGTCACCAGCAACAAAATCATCACTTTTTGATGCTTGTTCCGAGACCACAACAGACTTCTAATCTTTCTGATTAGGGCCAGGACTGATCACATGCTTGAACCACTTCATCAGTCAAAGTGCTGATGAGGCAGTGGATCGCTCTGGATAAAACAATAACAACCGGAAAATTGAAAAAATTTGAAAAATGCATAAAGTTGTTTCTGCATTTTGGTTCTGCCCTTTTGGCTATTTATTCATTTGTTGTCTGACAAATAATTATTATTGGATTAAGAGTTCCTTTTTTTCCCTCGGTCAAGTTTCTGCACTTGGATCCATACTCCACCATTCCCAACAAAAGTATGGTTGTTAAACTAAATTTAAAGTATTATAATAGGTACTTTGGCCATCATCCTTTTTTTGCACACTTGCACTTATATCCACTTCTGTCTTAGCATCCAGTTTCATGTTAGATTACTATTATTTAAGTTTCAGATTCCTATCATCTCTCATAGATGGCCTGTAATAAGAAAACCAACACATGGACCATGTCCAAAGGTCAGAAATCCAAATGATTTATTCTGTCTTTATTCTTCTCCATCAGCACTTTGACTGACATCAAACTCATGCTTTGGACAATTGGTGAGGAGATGTTATTGTACCCTACATGGTCATATTTAGGAGGATATCATGTCGGACTGGCTTGTTTCGAGATTGTGTGCAAAATTTCCCATTCGTTGGGAGTGGAAGAAGGTGATCCGGATCAGGCGTGTGCACAGTTCTATATAAGAGGATTTTTTTTTTCAGGGAGCATACTCTTACAATGTTGTGACTGGGGCCTCTTTCATTATTAGACCCGCACAGTTTTTTTTATACAAGAGGCCCTAAGCCAGAGGATGCCTGTATGTCCGCGATACAATCTAATGACTACCACTCCTCCCAGCGTGCACCCAGGTGCAAGGCCCTGTTATCGAAGCTTGCAGCTTTAATTTCCAGTTTCGGAGCTCGAACAGCCACAAGGGAACATTTCCAAAAACTCATACCGGTTTGTTTATTTGGTGTTTTCTTTTTTCAGTCCTTGAGTTTATAACTTTCCATCCAGTATGCATGCTATGTGCCAAGACCACCAGCATCAGGGACAAAATGCCTTGTTTGAAGTTCCACAAACACCAGTAAAATGAACCTGTCAGATACCTCCAACTGCCATGATCGCTCTTTTATCTTGGTCGCGTCCCTTTTGTCTTTCCAAGGCATCACGGGGGAAGAATTATAGATTTGATAAGGCGACTTACACTTGCTCTCCGTCCAAGTTGAGGAATTGCGCTCCCCCAATCGCAATCTCATTCTTCCTCTTGGAGAAGATTACAAAGCGGGCGTCGACAGAGAATGATGCGATCTACTTCGGGCATCCTTTCCGCGTCGGTGAGTCCATAGGTTATGGTGACAAGACTCCAAACTACTCAGTCTGTAACGACTGGAGCTGCACCTGTCTCCCATCATGTACATAATTCATTATTACGTACTTATGGCTGCTCGCGCGCCTCACAAAGGGCAACTCTGATTCATTGCGAAGGGAATAGCGGCACTCTAAACCAGCTTTATTATAGAGAGCACAATCCTGCGCCACAGCACCAAAGATAGATGCTTTGTTATGTCAGGGCTTTATTAGCACTACTAAATCACTTCGTGGCAATGTGGGTGAAACGGAGATAATTATTGATGTTGTATTTTGCCGTTTAATGGTGTGGCACCAACACATGTAGCTCAATGAGTCGCAGAGGAACCCTTTCTTCCCCATTCCTAGCTGTTTCAATGCATTTTCCTCTTTCATTAGATTCTCCAGAAACTTCTGCTCATATGTTTCTCTTATCTTTTACACCATCCCTTTTTGTGTCTTTTTTATCTCCCGTGGCTTCCTCTCATTACTCAGTTTTGGAGAACACGTGCTCCTTCCCTGCATAGCTGCGCTACACAGTTGCATTTAAGCCCATTAGTCTTATGTGTTTGTGTCAGTGCATGGCCTGTTGTTGTTCTTCCACCTCCTCCTCCTCCTCCTCCTCCTCTGCTTTTTCTAAGGCTGATGTGTCTTTCATTACCATGGCCTGACAGCACTGAGTCGCGTGGACGTCTGTTTGTCACCCTCTAATGGGGCCTGGCAGCCTACAAGGTGTGCACTGCACCTCAGAGAGAGTGGCCCTCTCCGTCTGTTTCTCTCAGCGGAGGAAAAGACCAATAACACCGCCTCGCACATCCAGTCCACTGTTCAGTTTCACTTCACGTCCACATCGGTAACGTAAATTGGATCAGGCACCTATGGACAAATTCCACTTCTGGTCGGATTCATGAGAATTGACCGAACCTTGCCAAGATCTCGCACAGTGTTGGTTTTGATCCTGCCTCAAATGTCAATTGCAATATACCGTTCAGAAGGAAAGCTATCTAATCCATTTTGAGCAAAGTCCGCTTTTGAGCGTGGGCCTATCGACTTGCTCTCAGTTATAGTGTTGCTTATCTGTGTCTACCTGGGTAAATGTTTTCATATAATAGAGCATCATTTAAAAATGAAGGTACAGAACCTTAACCCTAAGCAACAGGGCCCTGTGCTTGCCATTGTCTTGAGAGGCCAAATGTTTCAGGTATACATTATCCCCTCTGTAGTTTTAGTTATTTATTCACTTAACATCACTATGCCTTTATTTTATGTTTAATTTTTTATAACTGCATGTATAGGCAATGCACAGTTTGGAATTTGAAAGTGAATGTCCCCATAGAGAGAAAAAGCCTTGAGTGTAAAATGTTCTTTGCTCTTTTTAAACTGCATGTTTTAAGACAGGAAGAGGCCATGGTTTGCAACACCACACCCCAAAAACGCAAGTTTTCATGCAACAGAGATTTCTCAGTGAAAGAACACAGAGCAATTGGTGACTTTAAGATGACTTTAATCATTTACTGAACAGAGGAAACGAAAGGGGGCTTTATCATGAGGAAAACTGAAATGCAAAAATGAACAAGGTGGGTCACAGGAGTAGCAGACAGACACCTGGTACCAAGAAATAGAAGCAATTTAAACAAATCTGTAATATTAAGCTTATAGTAAACAAAGTAAATCCAACCGGTAACCGGTATACAGTCATAAACATTTAAAAAGAAGCTGCTTTAAAAAAAAGATTAATTAATCGTGAAATATTAAAATAACATAAATCCCACAAAACTTATAAAATACTAACGTAAAATCCAGCCATTATAAATGTGTGAAATAGGTAAACTGATAACATTTGACCGTAGGAGACTTAGACCAATTGCTTTTTACCAAAACCATGGAATTTGCTTCTCATTTGTATGTTAAAGTCTGTAAGCTATGACCGAAAGCAGATGGAAAAAGCAGCTGAGAATAAATTAAAAAACTCACATTGAAGAAGAATTTCAAGATTCTGGCTTAACGTTCGAATTCCTTCAAAGCTGGAATTGTCTTATAGGACTTTCGCCAGTTGAATCTGATACAGAGCAGCGACCTGAGAGTGTGTATGTGAATGTGTGCAGCACAAGGGGCAATTTTTACTTTTCATTGAACTCATTTGTTTGACTCGCTGCCTACTGGATGTTATAATAGTCTGTCAGAAAAAGTTGTGAGAGTGTGTTTAAAACCAAAAGTAACAGATGGAAAAAAAAACTATTGCAAACCTTCCAAGTGAGAGTCTTCTCCCAATGACATGAGAGGTTACATCCATCTTTGTACATACAGGTGGAGCTTTTTCGATCTTTCACCAACGAGCTTTGTCAGATTTGATTTAGTTTGCAGTAATCAGCCCTTCCTATAATTTCCCTCTTTCAAATAACTGTTGGCACTTATCGGTCTTTAACAAAAAGAGGAGGCAGATCAGAAAGAATCACATCTTATTTGTTTTTATATTCTTAATCTTATTTTTTAAAAAGTGCCTCCCGTGCTTCTTAATCTGTTTAATTCTGGAACGCAATGAGAATTTACTCCTTGTCTGTTTAATGAAAGTAAAAAAAAAAAAACCGACACAGCTGTATCCATCCTGTCTTAATGGTCACCCTCTTCCATTGAAATAGATTCATATAAGAACTTTTTTGGGTTCATTCTAAGAACCTTTACGGTAAGGATGTCAAATCCTGGGCTGAGAAAATACTGAAAATATATTTTTTTTTTCAAAAAGAATAATAGTAAAAGGGGTCAGAAAGATGAGATGAATAAAAATGATTAAAAGAGAGTCAGAAGATGGAAATGAGGAAGAAACGGGTGAATGACAGAATAAATCTGAATCCTCCCAGAGAGTGAATATCAGAGTGCCAATAGTTGGCATGTAACCTATTAACAAACTTTTGGACCAGGGCCCACATCGTTTCTATTAATCCCCCCAAATAATTTTTATTCTACACACAGAAGAAGGGATGGCGCAAATCAGAGAAAGGTGCAAGAAAAGAAGGGGAGAATACAGCTGAACATGATGTGGGAGTTAGAAACCTGCTTATTTTTCTGCCTGAAGATGAAAGGTTAAGACGCCCGACAGATCTTTCCATTTCTAAATGCACCTCTGCACCCCCAGTGTGCAGTTCGCTCCGTGCGCGTGTGTGTGCTTGTGAAAGGGGAACAGTGTTGCGTTTGAGTGTTTATCTGCATACCGGGCGTGTTAAAATGTGGAAGCGCCAGCTAATAACAAGATGTTCCTTTGAAAAGCGCCGAGCATTCATCCCGGTGTGTTCTTTCAGGCAAGAAGCACGGGGCGAAATGTCAACCATTAGAAATAAACAGCCTTGTCATGACAACTCTTGACAGAGAGAACAATACTGTAGAGAAAGTGAGAGGGGGAGAAAAGAGTGAAAGATAGAGTGAGATGGAAATAGAAAAGGATGGTAGAGGTGAGGAAAAAAGACGGAATCGGGGGAGATGAAGTCTCTTTCTTGTTGCTGTTCTCTCTCACAAAGCAACTGAATATTCCGTCCCTGTCTCGTCTTTCTCACTTCAGTTGCCTTTTTTTTCCCCTCCAAATCTTTTCTTTTCTTCATTAAAACCGCAGAGAAAAGAAAGCTCTTTAACAATTCCCACATCAGTGGCAGCTTGGATTGCTTTTTATTTCTCATTTGTGTCTTATTTGCTCATGTTTTCACTGATGAACTGCTGTAACGGTTTTTGTTTATTAGCATGTATGATGTAAGTCTGTCATAAAGGGGGGGGGGTGGGGGACAATTTGTCCTTATAAATCTGATAAGGAGAGCATGAAAAGACTAATAAATAATAAATAAATAATAAATAAACGGCCTGCGTTTTACCGCAATAACTTCACGTTATCCCTAGAAATCTTATAGTGCTCTATCTAAGGCAGCATTTCTGAAATTTGAAAACCCAGCATTTACAGTTTAATGATCACTACTTTACAGGAGCCAGGAATGTTGTAGATATCTGCTGGTGTGGTTTACAGATATCTACTCCCGAACTTAGTCATTTGAAAGCAAATTTTTTGGTAACACAAAACTAAGTGAATGTCAGTTAGCAGCTAATGATTTTGAAATTCTTTTTCAGTTTATATGTTTCACGTCTTTTGTTTACATGTATTACAAAAAAATCCTCTTGACATTCTTGGAAAACATCACACCTGCTTTTATGTTAATATTGACTGGTATATTTATATATCTGTAAATGTGGAAGGAAGTAATAAATAATTGCACTTTCTACAAAAATGGCTGATACTGATACTGATAATTACTGGTTATGCGTTAGGTCATGTCAACTCCTCTTGTTAACCAGGGTTTGTTTGTTGAATAACGGCCTCCTTCTTTGCTGAATTTGCAAATAAGCTCAGGTCCCAAGTCCAAATACCCGGATAGTGAAATGAAACATGAATAGAGTGCTGAGGATAGTCAGTAATACCTGCCTCTGCGGGAACCATTTACAAGTTACTGTGGAAACTTTTGTCATGTGCAATTGAGAGGAACAGATAACCTTTTTTCAAAAGTGAAAACGAGTGACTTTCTTCCTCTCCCAGCCTTCAGCATCCTGCTCCTCTGATGGCTGGTGCTGTTTCATTGGCTGTGCTTACTCAAAAACAAACACAGAGCAAACCGAATTGTCCCTAGCTATTCCATCGATGAGCCTTTTAAGACACAGTCTAATTGTAGAATAACACAGATAGCTGATTTGTGATGTGCAAACCATCAAATTGTGAACAGACTACTAATGTCTAAATATGATTTCATTAGCTAGAGAATATATTGCGTAAAAATTATGATATAACCTTTAATTACTGTTCCATGAAAAAAAGGAAGAAAACTATCCATCGGGAACACATAAGAGTATTGATCAATATTATAGGCAATCCATTATGCTATTTCTTTTGGCATTGGTTTTACTGATGTGGCATCAAGGGGCTATTTCATTTTTTAATAAAATGGCCGAAAAAGAGCAGAAAAACTATTAAATATATATTTTTTAATGTACACAGTGCCCTGTTGGAATCTTATGGGTTACATCCCATTATCAAGTTAATCGAGTACATCTAAATGACATATTGAGGTGTGGATTGCCAGGAGCCATCCAAATCCGTAGTATATTTGACAGATAAAGATTTAAAGGCTAACTGTAGACTCAGCGACAAGCTCAACATTAAGTCAACAGAAACAGGAGCAAACGTTAGTAAGAAAGAAAACACAATTATGCTAATGTCATCCCCTTTGGGGGTAAGTTGTGCAACAACTGAACAATGAGCTGAAGGCAACATCTTATCTCTGTTGTGGAGTGAATATATCAAGGCCCGCTGTGACCAATAGATTAATGAACTGTCGTTGCTGCTTGTCGGTACTGTGTGTCCACCTCACTTCAACTGTTTGTCAGTGACGGACCTTCCCTACAGACTTGGATGGGTTGGCAAAAAAACACATCTCTCTAAACCAAAAATAGAGAGCTGAAACGGCACAGCTGCTTTGCTCTGATTTCCATTGGATTTATTTGATTTATTCATTATACATTCTCAAGTAAAGTCAGTTAAAGGAGTCTTTTTATCCACCAACATCAGCTTTTTAGGGTACCAGTCTCTTCATGAGAGGCTTAAAGCCCCGTTGTATTTTTTCTCAATATGACTTGTAATATTCTCATGCAGTGTTTTACTTCCTCAGAATGAAACCGGGAATGCAAATGAACACTATACAGTACGTGTACTTACATTTAAGCCTGCCAGGTGTCTGCCCATGCGTAAGGGGAATCTGGTAAATCTGCTACAGCTTGCCACCAAGAGAGAGGCACAGGCCTCTTTTAAAATAAAGTTAACAGTTGTACAAGCAGTTTGAAGGATTCAAAGTTCTATTTGATTTGGAGTTTGGTTTGTTTAGAGTTCAGATTTGGTAACTGGGTCTGCTCGGGGTGTCAACAGTCATGTATTGGAGCCCCCGAGTTGATGATGGTTTCTTCTCTTGGTGGTGAGTGAAGTAAGAATGCAAAAATGTAGCTAATCTGCATGGTGACAGATCTAGTCAAGAGCTTAAAAACTCAGTTTTTTTAGGGGTTCTTTTAACTGTTTTTACTTAGTTTGTGTTCCATCAGTGGTTGTATTTATGAATTCAATCAAACATTATCAGGAGCATTATTGTACGCTTTGAATAAAATCTCCCAAATCACCCTTTCTAATGCACTCCTAGTTGCACTTGTGAAGAACTCCAGATTATAGTACTGGATATCTTACGGTATTTTAAAAAAAAAGGTTGGTCAGTAATATTATCAGTTATTTATCATGAGACAAAATTGCAGTAACAGAAATAGGTGGACTTGTGACTTTTGATGTAGAAGAAGATTGTTCTGTGAGTTGTCTAAGAAATATGCTCATGTCATGTGTCAGATCTCTAAATATCTTTAACACGAGCTGTATTTTAACATTTGCTAAAAATCTAATAAAGAAAAGATTATAACTGATATAAGCTTTGCTTTCTACAGAGCAGTGACATTCCCCCTTAAACATTTAAAAATGTGTCGTATTGTTTTAATTTATAATCTGAGCCTGTTTTAGGTGTGGATGACATGTCCTCGATAATTACCCGGTGTTATTTGGCACACCATTTATTTCCAAGTATGATGAGGTTGGAAAATTCTGCAGCCCTGGAAGGCAAATTCCCTTCTCCCTGCCGCACATCACCTGGGATGTCAGTCCTGATTGTTCCAAAGTGACATCCAGCACCCAGATTCTGCCATCACATGTCTGCGCTCACAATAACACTCTCCCCAATCCTCTCCTCCTTCTCGCCCTCCCATCCATTCTCTCCATTCTTCTCGTCTATTCAGCTGCCTGTCTGGAGCCGTGACTGGTTCTTCCTCATTTGCTCTACTCATCCACTGAGTTGACATCGCCAAGCTGCCTCCACTTGTCTTCCCTTTCCCAGTTCTCGGCTGGTGATTGTTTTTGTGCTCAATCCTTTTAATTAAAATTCTGGATTATGTTGATTTACTGGTGTCAGTATTAATCCTTACCACATAATTTGTGCATTTGTGTGTGTGTTTTTTTTTTATAAAGCAGCTCTTATCGCTTCTTTGTGCTTGCTTTGTCAAAATGGGCAAAGTCAGAGTTTAACATTTTTCATCCGAATAAGGTTTGCGTCTTCTTTTCGGTGATTTTTTTTTGTGTGCGGCATACAAAAAGTAAGAGTAGGTATTCAAATTGTGCACATTTTCTCTGGTGTGGATGAATAAAACAAGGGAAAACAGCCTTACCCGAAGGTGATACAGGTTGTAATAACAGCCTTGACTAAAAAATGAATGTGTAACTTGCCATGCCATAATGTTACTTCACAGACAATGTCTCTAAGTAACTGGGAACCACTGCCATGTAAGATAAGGGCATTCCCTCAATATATCTAGAAAATAAGGGTATCTATTTTGACACCTATACCATTCAGTAATCCCATAATAAAAGGGAATGGAAATCAAGAAAAAAAAAAACATTCCACTATTCAGAGGGTTAATCTCACATATGACCAGCTGTCAAATGGGATTTTCTGTCGTTCTGAGTTTATTGCATCATTCTAAAATGGTCCCAGATTTACACTTATCCCATTTGATGTTGAGGGCCTATGTATTATCTTTCTTTTTTAGCGCATGGGAATAGGAAACTGTTGGAGGTTGTAGAGGCAATGGCCTGGGTATGAGCAGTGAAATATGGATGATAAAATGAAGGAATGAAAGGTGTGGATGGAGCGCTCCTCCAGTGGAAAATCGGGTAGACACTTTGCTCTTCTGATTTGAATCTCTGTGATATGTAATTAGCGGCAACTGTGTCAGAATCAGACCTCTTAACCCTATAATGCCAAATGTATCATATTTGATACAAACGGTTTCTGAAGTCTTTTGGATCTGAGACTTTTTGCATCATTCAATGGTAAAAGCTTTGCTTGAACCCCTGTTGTACACATTCAGATATACCTGATAACAGCCAGTAGAAGACTACACGAAAATATATTTTTGACTTATTGCACGCTAGTTTAATCAAAATAATTAAAAAAATGTTTCTTCAAATGTTGTTGAGGGGCCAAAGAAAGACTTAAGACTAATAGATATGCAATATTCTTCCTATTTTTCTTGGATCAGGCTTTAAAGGGTTCAAACACATGCCATGAAAGGTTTGTGCATGCAAACGCACGTGAACAACATGCATGTTTTGGTACATGAAACGTGGAACAGCACGAGTTGTGTAGATTTTTAAAGCCGCCTTATCCACAGTTTAGAAAAACCAAGCATTCCATCAGTGGCAGCAAAGGGTTGTAAGCTTATCGTTCCTCTGAGGCGGAGAAAAAATGAAAATATTCTCGAAATCCACTGAGGGACAAACTCCCACATTATGCTTTTATATTCACTCTGCCTTGTGTAAACACATGGAAGCTTTCCTCAAAATTCACGCATCGACATAAATTCACTCTCTCCGTCTCTAATCTACAGTGGATCTATCGCTGTCTTACTAGCCTTAGGCTACACGCTGTCCCTGATTTCTAACGACACAGAAAAAGTGGCCCTTGTACAGCGTTTGCAAGTTTGTGCACGTGTTTGTCGAACACTGGTCATTGTGGCTCCTTATTTCGAAGATTAAAAAAAGGCTCAAGACAATCACGGATAACCGAGTAAACCCTTCTTCTCTTTGTCTCCTCAGGTTGTGATTTTGTAAATTTCTCCCATGAAACTGCCAAAAGATTTCCCAGATCAGACTTTTATGTTTTGAAAGCCAGAGCTGCTCCGGCATATTTCAGATCGGTTGTTTTTACTGTGCTGTATGACTACACATAATATTCAAGTAATTGATCGCAAGACAAGCTTTATTTTAGCCCTCGCCCAGTGGATGCTAGATTCTTATTTATAGATGTCTTTTTAATCGCCCGAACCGCTGAGTGACTTTTCTGCACATTTTAAATTCCCAGAGAGGTTAAATCTAGGTTATATCTAAACTGAAAGCAATGAAAAACATAAACAATGTGGCTATCTAAAACAGCAGATGATCTCATTCTAAACAGCGATCTGCTAGTTATTTTTGAAGAACACTAACTTTGATTGAAACCGACATTGAGTGACTGGGAGCTGAGATGTAGCCATTCAGCGTTGGTTTTTAACCCCATCTCACACCATTTTGACTTACAAGAACTCAACATTTTGGTTAGATTTTGAAGGCAACTTTGTGGCTTTTTCAATTTATCAACAAACTCATGCCTATTTATTTTTATTTTTTGACAGTGGCAAAGATATTTTTCATTTCACCAATAAAGGGGAGAAACTAAAGAAAAGGTTTGTGCTAAATTCTCCTGAGTATATTCAGGTAATGGTGTGTAAAAGGCAGATTAATAAGTCATGATATGTGACTTCATAAAGATTATAAATCTTTACATTTACCTGAATGTATCCATCCAAAGCATCTTCAAGGACGCAGGAGAGTTAAAACTTCAGACAACAATTCAAAACGTCTGTTGATGAATAACTTAGTATGGAATATTATACCCATTGTACTGTATTTGCTCATGACAGGTGAGAAAATACTTTGGTAATAGTGAGTCTATATAAAATGGTTTATGTTTATCTCATTTTACATGAAAAGATTAATTAGTTAAGTAATGGTGCTTTTCCGATAATCAGCACATGATAAGATAGCAACTCCACCATGTGTACCCCGCCCATTTTAAAAACTTGGCAACAACAAACATCATTATTTGACAATTATTTCTGTTGTCATAAGTGCTGTTAATGTCCAATACACTAACCAACACTGTAGTCTAACACCAAGGGTTAGAAGGTTTATAGTTGCTGTGATGTCCACCATAAACGTCTCCTGTTTGTGTCACTTCTCTGTCCGTCTTTTTGCTCGACTATCATTTCTAATGGAAAACCACCATAACCACATGGGATGGAATGGAACTGACCCATAAATGAGAAAACATACTTTCTTCTTCAAATGGATTTAAATGGTGGTGTCCCTACAATAGTCCAAAACATAGTAACTAAAAGATTAAAGCAGCCCTAAAAAATATCTGCAAAATGTGTAATGTCATCTGCAGGTTCACTCCTATACGCTAACACCCATTCAATCTTCCTCAAATCGATTTTAGTAGCGACATTATAAAGCTGCTTTAGGAAGTAGGAGTTGGAGAGGGAACCCTTTTTCCCCCATGTCAAATTTGGTGCATCTTTACCCGCAGAATCACCCGCCTAAAACATATTTTTGGAGGTGTTAATGCACTTTCCAACCACTTCTATAACCGACTTGATAAAGCACATTTGCTGTCATTTCAACAGTTTCTCCTCCTCAGAACTCAGACCTTGACATCATCAACACAGAGAAGCACCAGCTCCATGCGAAAGTCACGCACACTTTTTTCTTGTGAGTCTATTCAGAGTGCATCTAAAGTGTGGAGATGGAAAAAATGTGTGAAATCATGATACACTTGCATCGCCTGAGTGAAATTTGCACCTTTTGTCTCTCGCAAACACGCACACACACACACTCAAAGCTGCACTGTGACATTTTTCCACTTAGTTTTCTCTCGCTGTGAAGGTATGCTTCACGGGAGGAGTGCGATTGTTGCACCTGTCACTAGCTCCTTGTTAAGCCATGTTTTCAGCAGAGAAACACATATAGTGTACACTCGCACACATGCCACCCATGTTCAAAAAACTCTCAGAAACCACCGGAGTTGTTTTTCCCTGCTAATTGCCTATGCTAATTTTATCTCCAGAGTAGCAATACAAAGTATAAGTACAAAGCTGTTCTTCAGGCTTAGATGTTTTTTTTTCAAACCTCAGATATCTTTAGGGGGGGGACGAAACAAACAAACAAACAAAAAGAAAACTGGTGAAGACATGAAGACATATAGTAAATCTCAATTGTGAAAAAAAGTCTCAACTTCAAATCAAAATGGTGATTCATAACTTGTTGGTACTAATCTAAATTTGCAAGAGTCACTGAGGCAAATAAAATTCACTGTCAGTATTGAATAGATGCAAGAACGCATTTGTGAGTTTTTGCATTCAGGATTTTTCATTTGGGCCTGTTTTCCTCTGCAAGACTTATAGGCTTAGGCTGGGACCTCAAATCCCAGTCTGACCTATGAACTCATGATCCTGGTGCTGAGGTATTCCCGTTTGGGCGGCTTGGTATTGACTCAGAGGTTATTGGCTCAGCTAATTGCTATTTGCATAGCTTTATTAGTATCCCAGCATTGCTTCTGTGACATTTCAATATTTTTTGCCCCCCCCCCCCCCCCCCCCCTCCCCTGACTTCTTCCTTCCATTCTGGGGAGAGGAATTATACAGTGTTTGGTGTGTGATTAAGTATTCATGCTTAAAGTAGCGGGCGGGTAGATCTCGGGAGTAAAAGCCATGGAGGAGAAGAGCAAACATTAATATGCGCTTTATAACTCTATCTGCTTCCTTGTTTTCCCATTCCGTCTTTGTCTTCGGCTGGGTTTTCCGTTCGCATGCTTTTTTAGCGGATGGTAAAATACAGATTCCAAAAAAGATGAACGGTAATGGGAAAACGCTCATGAAATTTTCATGTTTTTTTTTTTTTTTTTTTTTTTTTTTTTGGGGTTGGAAGTTATTCACTAAATATCAGCAGAACACACGTTTCTTGAGAAATGCTGGAAATGTTGCATGCTTGAACCTTGATGTAGAAAAAATAGTCATAACCAGTGGAAGCAGTTCAGATTGCTAAACATCCTGACCTTTCAGGATTACATTTAGATGAATACTTCTTGCTCTTAAGGCACATCTCTCCTACTGAAACCCTGGATAACAGACCACAATTTATCATGTTGTATTTTTGATCTTCAGTATTGGAATATTGGTTAAAAAAGTACCACAATAATTGTTGAAATTGGCTCATTTAGAACGCTTTTAAAGTTCCATCTACTGTATGTGATAACACTGATTTTGTGTGTATATGGCTGTGATCCGGGTAAAATATCTGTAACAAAAAAAATTAAAATCGTACCATTTCACTTGTAAAATGGTTTAAGACTCAAGGTCTGAAGATGATTTTGCTTTCATGCCAGTTGATTTTGTTACTCAAAATGTTCCTCGCAATTAGTATGATAAAATACAGATCTCACTCAGGTTCCTGAGCAAGTCATTTATGACAATGACTTCTAAAGTGCTAACCTATATATGTGGTATGCATCTATAATGTTAAGACAAACATGTGTTTGTAATATGATACTACAAACTTTAGAACTTTGTAACGGAAGCCACTATTCATGCTCGAATATAGTCTGCTCAGAGCTTAAGAACCTGAGTTGTGAGGTAATGGTCTGGGCCGTATGGTAAAAAGATGGAATAAATGGCAGAAAATTGTTTGATTGGCGCAAAAGTAGCATGCTTGAAAAAGGGATATGTTTAATTTTATAAATCTTCATCAAGGAGATCCAAATGCGATAGCTGCAAATCAGACAACTGAATTTCAAACTCAGATTACAAATCCAAAATTTGCAAACAGTCCAACTATAAGGTGAGAAGATGGGAAAGTCTTTTTTTCTCTATTTTCCTGGCATATTCTGTTATGAGTATGATTAAGCATCCATATCCTTTTTAAATATAATGTCCCCATCCAAAAGACTATTTATAGTTGTTTGAAAATGCAATAACCTAATCTGAAAACCATATGGATTCTGTCAGATGATATTTTCAAATGACAAAGAATCTTTTCACACGGATGTCTTTGAAAAATTTGAAAATAAATTATGTAAACATATGCATTTACACAAACTGTGACTGTTAAGTGAGTACTGATTGTAACACGAGGACAGAAGAGGAAGCACGAATGCCATGTGGCGTACGATTTTCCAATTTACAGTTACTCCAAAACTTGAGGCGAATATTTCCTCCAGATATCCAGCAGTTCTCGGGAGTGCACAGGAAAGGAAACCTACTGAAAATGATTTCCCCACAGTTTGACAACCCTTCTCACCTTGCCACAAACACAACCGCGGCTGCTCGTAAACTCGACAGCTCTCTGTGTTCGCCGGATGTGGGCACGCTCTTTTTGTGTCCGGATCGGACAGTTGCCCAAGCGCACGGATGACGGCTAGAGCAAGGTGCACGGATCCAAAACCCCCCTCACACACACACGGGCCTATGTTACTCCATGAAATTGCCTTCACAGAATGACCAACATAGTTGTGTGACTCACAGCATAGCGTTTCGAGTGTGGGGACCCAACCAGATTGTTTGCCCCCCCCGCCCCCCCCCAGAGTCGTGGTTCAGGACGCAGCAGGTAACTATGGGTAAATGTCAGCCGCTGTCGAGACCCAGGAAACGCTCTCATTTGCCCCACCCAACACGGACAGACTTTGGGTGGTGTCTCACTGGCGATTTACTCTGTAGTTTCCGCTTTATAATCAACAATATATGCCATTGCACTGTGACACCATGTGCAGCCTGCTTACTGAATTAGACCTGGTGCTAATCTCCACCAATGACAGTCACAATTTCTTTTCCACCCCACATTCATTTTCCTTTTAATGTTCACTGAAAATTTTAATTTCCTACTGAATGTAAACAAATTACTTAGTTTTATTTCTAATATAAATATGCTCTTGCTGAGAAAAAACTGAAAGGAAATATGTAGGTTATGCAAAGTTAGAGTTTTTTTCTTATGGAATATGCCATTTTTACATTTTAGAAGATACTTTTTTTTTCTTTTTTGTTAGTTTTTAAGTTTATGGACACTTACAGCTAGTCAATGCAGGTATGTGTAGTGTCCGCCAGAATCCAGGGAGTGCTATGTTTAAACCTACTTACTAGTGTCCTATAAAATCAGTAGTTTTAAAGTATTTTAGCAAACACTGAAGTGATGCTATTTACTGATTATAGTATAAAATCCATCTGCCCATTCATTGTCCATATAACTTTTTCCTTGTAGGTTTATGATGGGACTCATGCCTATTCCAGCTTACATTGGACTAGAGGTGGGGTACAACCTGGACAGGTTGCCAGGCCGACACATAGACGAACATCCACACAAATTAACATTCACTCGTAGTAACAATTTAGAGTCTTTAATTACCCTAAGATGCATGTTTTCAATGGTGAGAGGAAGCCAGAGTACCCATGCAGACACAGAGAGAACACACAAACTCCACACAGAAAGTTATTGGATAAAAGTGATCTTTAAATCATTTTCAGAACATTACAAAACCGATTTCATTACTGATAAATAGCTACAACCTTTTAAGAAGCTTATGTTGAAAGAGGTTCGCATTTAAATTGATATCAACTAGTATTTATTATACCTCTCTGTCCTAGTTGTAGCTTAAATAAATGAGTAAATAAATAAAATACGTATTCAACTGCACATTTTAGCTTACCATTAAAAAAAAAATCTAAAGGAATCTCAAAAATTGGTTTAAAAAAGCATATACAAATTACCCTCTTTCAAATTTACACCTCAGTTTTCCTGCAGTCTAAACTGATTAGAGATCAACTGGATTGATTAGACTAATTTTACTCTGCAGTGAAATTGACAACTACATAAATATGATAGTAATTAAGAATGTTGTTGGAGAAAATGAATGAATGTAGCCTGTTGAATTAATAACAACCTGTTGCAATTAACTTTCCAGGGGCTGGAAAATGTCTTGGGCAAATACAGAAAACGGCGCAAACTTTATATATCATTAATTTAAAATAGGAATCAAAGCAGAGGGGAACAAGGAAGCTGGCAAACTTAATTGCTTATTTATCACATTGATGAGTATATGCTTCCACTGATGGTGGGACGTTGATAAAAGAGAAGAGAAAACACACAATGTTAGAACAGATTGCAATGTTTGTTTGAACTTTTGCCTCCCTCTGTGGGTTCTGTTTAACAGGAAGTGTCTCAACTGCTTTTTCCTCTTATTCTTTTTTTATTTTTATGGTAATGCACAAAACTGGAAGGTCTTGATGAATGTATATTTCAAAGTAGGGGTTAGCTGCAATGTTGAGTCATAATCCCGCAATAACATTTTAAAGGTCTGAGTTGTATACGGTAAAAAGATTAGTTCTTATCATAGCTACCTCCTGGGTAGACCCTGATGATAGGATTTTGGTTTCCTACAGAGGTGCTATGCGGTACACAGAGTCATAAGCAACCCCACTATATAATTTAGGCACACAATGCGTAAGCAATCAACTGTGGGCTTGATTCCTGGATTGAAGCAACAATCTTTTATTATGTCAAACATGTTTGGTCGGGTTGGTTTTGATTGGTCGGACTCTAGTTGCAGTTTTCCACTGTAAAGTTGCGATTTTGCTACAGAAATCTTCCTCAAGTCAAAGGGGACGAGAAGCAAGCTCCTGCCTTCCAATATCTCACAGGAAATGCCAATACCAATGATGCAATATGAGGTTTCTTTAGTGTCCATGACAAACAAAATATCAACAGTCGTGGTTCTTAATTTCATTGAGTTACAGTCCTAAAGTTGTTTATGGCTTTTATAAATTGAAGACTTCTGAGGGGTTCTTGGATACATGTGCCTTGTAGGTCAGTTTGTGTAAGTACAGTTCTACAAGGCTTTAGTTTGTTTAAGAGATGGTGATTAAATACAGGGCCTGATATTAGCAGCTTATTACGATCGTGTAGCACCTCAGACCAAACTGGATGCTCTGATTGTTTTTTAATTCCCTTTGTCTATCATTTTAAAGATCCCACAACTTGTGTTGTCTTTGTTTAAACAACTGCATCCGACACAATATGTTCTCAAACCAAGTTTGCGTGATTTCCGACACTTTTTACAGTTTAGGGGAGATTAATTTGCTTGTTTGCTCTCATTTTTTAAACATAGTTTTACCTTTTGCTGCTGTCTATGTTCCTATATTTCTTTATGGCTCGTTGCATTTTAGCGTTGCATTTCTTTTTTTTCTAGTTGCGTTGGTGTGCATGCCATTTCCTGCTCTTTGTGTTTGTACCTCGGTCTCTCAGCCCACAGTGTGTGTGTTCCTGTGTGCCTTGCCGCCTTGGTGTGTGTGTGTGTCTTCCAGAGTGAAATGTCAGTCTCATTTCGCTGTTATTACTTGAGGGACAAAGAGGAGGACTTTACTCTGTAATCTCAGCCTCCCTGCGGCCACCACTCAACCCCAGATGTACCTGCCAACACACTTGCCGCAGTTACATAGAGGCTTTTAAACACCTTATTCCCACACTCTTCCATTATGTCCGCAAAAACATTTGTTTTTTATTTGCATTCCTGCTGCGCGCGGCATTGTGAGGCTGCAGATGAAGGGTGACAAATGCTTCGGTTAAAAGCATCACGAAAAGAGCATTTGATTGACTGATTGTGACGGATTGGCTCGTAAGGGTATGGATCAGAATAATGAGCACCTTCATGCCAGGGGTCTATATGTAAAGCACAGCTTCTTTTGTAAAAAGACCTTTAGTCCAAAACACTTGTCATGAATTAGCTATGAGGGAAATAACAGCTTTGCGTGTGGAAAAGGTAGACATGTCAAAGTGCAGTTCTTAGACATTTCTTGGAAAGAGAGGGAGGGATGACTGAAGAGTATGTTTTTGTTGCTTGTCCTCATGTCCACTTATGCTTCCGTCCTGCTATGGAACCTTTGACAATCTCCTCAAATCGAATAATTTCTACTGTCCCCACGACCAGTCAATCGGCAAAGATCAAATGGGGAGCTATGTGTTATGGTCTTTTTTGGTTAACGTCCAAGTAGCTATTAGCTTGTCTCACATTGTAAAATAAACTCTCTAAATGAGGGGACAATGACCTCATGCACGGTTGTTACAGCTTCCTTCAGCAGGATGACATCTGAGGGCATCGTCAGTTCGCAAAAGAACTACTTTGACAGGAATGTTGTTGGAAAAAGTCTTTTGGGAGGAAGCCTGATGTTCTAACCCAACTGTGTTAGAAGATATTAATCCTGTTTTATTGAAAACCACAAATCCTAAAAAAAAAAGCATAAGGACTTTTGTATGGCAGCAGGTATGTTTTTTGGTCCTGATTTTAATTGTAAGGGATATCTTTGTGGAGTCTAAGGGAACAGCAGTGGACTACGTGTGTTAAGTTACCTACAAAATTACTGTCCAGTCTCCTCATTCTGCTCCCGTGCCCGAGAATAGCTGTTGAACAGGCAAATCTTGTATGGTGCTGCCCAAACGGGGTTGAATAACTGTGAAAAAAAAAAAGAAAAAGAAAAGGCAAGTATTCTGGGGAAGTATCAGAGGTATGGATCGCTTGAGAAATCTACAAGAATTATTACGTACAAGTCATTTCAAAGATCACCGAATATGGGTATCAAGTAATGTGGGTTCAGAGGGACAATGACACGGCTGAAAGCACGTCTGAGCTCGAAGCACAAGACCACCAGGATTAAGTCTGTAAAGGAGCGTGTCGAGAAAGATGGACAATTTGAGAAAGATGTGTTGTTTTTGCATGTAACATAAGCCGTAGGAATCTTTTCAATTGCACACAAGGGAACCTCAAACCATGAGGGTTAGAATGTTCAAGCTGCAGCCAGAAGTGGCCCAAATCAATTTTTTTTTTGTCCTAGTACAACCTATATCCGATCTTTTCATGACAGATTGGAACAATCCAGACCGGATTTTTTCAGATGCGATCGAGGCCTCTTGGATATGTGGTCCTAAATCCGATAGGCATCTGATCTTTTCCAACCTGCATGTCATTGATCCTCGACGTATTATTCATCCTCTTACACAAAAGAAAAACAACAACCATGGTGGACAGTAATGCAAAGAACAATGGTGGATAGAAGGCGTAGTTTATAAGTTATTTAGCATTTGGGGTATAACTCTATCCAGGGCAAACATCAGGGTACTTTCTTGGGACTTGGCAATTTTTGTCAGAATTTCCCAGGAAATGGCTGAGCGTACGTATAAATGTCCCTCGCTCCAATGCCAAAGAAAAATAAAGAGCCTCTGGGCCAAATATAAGAAGATTAAATACTCCCAAAAAAGAGAAACGGATGTGGACATGTCACCTTTCTATTTTATGAAGAGCTGGACCGCAAACACTGAGCAATACCTCATGACAACTAGATAAAGCTTATTTAGGTTTTCATTAAAACTGATATGCTCTAACTAAAAAGGTTTTACTTTGATTATGAAAATGAACCTACCAGCAATTTTTCATTTCAAAACTTTTTTTTTGCTTCTCACCCTTGTTTACAAGTTTTTTAGGATTTGATGTTTTTGTAATTTCGAAAAATTGTTAAACACCTCTCTGATAATGGTTTCCAAGAATGTTATGAAAGTTCAAATCATGCTTCTTTTTTTCAGGGTTACTGAATTTCTCCCTTTTTGTTTCCCAAACATGCCTCTTGGAAAAAAAACAAAAAACCCTGAGCTAAAGAATGCGCTCTATAAATAGAATTATCATTGGATTCCAAAACAGGTAATATTCTCAAGCTACATGGAGTCGTTTATTCTCTGCCGTCCATTTTCATGTCAAGCCCAACCGCTGGCCTCTCTCAGAATGAGCCAGCTGTGCTCGGGCTGTCTGTGAATATGTTAGCATGCCAATGAGGCCCTTGCAGACCTGCGTTACACATCTTTGAGAAACGTACTACACTATACCGTGTGGGAGGATGAAAACAGCGCCCTCAGCCTTCAACCAATCACTCTCCTGAGCCCCCTTGGGAAAAGGTATCTTTTGAAAACACCAACATGCATCTGTTAACTTGATGCTGTAGATGCACATTGAGGGGTGAGCGGGTCAGTTTCAATTTTCAGATTTATATTTATATATTTATATATATATATATATATATATATATATATATATATATATATATTGTAGTAACCGAGTGTCCAAGAATCGATCCATTCAATCCACACTGAG
>JABUIW010044429.1:1945898-1963662 GCA_013363375.1 Menidia beryllina | reverse complement strand
CCCAATTTGACTATAGTTCCGTCCCTAATATTTCCCAATATATAACATATATATATATATATATATATATATATATATATATATATTATTTTCTTCCTTGAAACGGAAAAAAAAAACGATTTGAGACAGAGGAGAAAAAGATCGAGGGAAGTAAAGGACAGGAGCAGATGAAATTGAAACAGAAATCTAAGTCACTGGATCAAGAAACGGGACTCTTCATTTGGCCTTGTTGTGCAACCGTGTATATTTTGCGCCCGCCATTGCTCTTTCTTTCTGTCTCCGTGCCCCGCAGCGTCCCGGTGATGATTGATACGCACCGAGAGCGAAGCTATAGCTACGGAGACAGAGAAAATCATGCATAAAAGATGAATGCAGTTTATTGTGTTTTCCTGGGGCCAAGGGGGGAGAGCAGAAGTTATAGATTTATGTGCTGTGTGATTGGGCGAGAGCCCAGACCCAGGGGACAGATGTTGAGCATGGAGAAAGGGGGGGGGGGGCAGGGGGAAAGGTGGTTTCAGGGGTTTCGAAAGAAACTGAGTGAGAACTTGTGTTTGACCGGTGTGAAAAGGTTTGTCGACAAGTGGCCGGAGGGAGCTACGCAACTCGCACAACTTCCCCGGGTCCTCACTTCACTCGTGGCAATAGAAGTTGACATCATAATTACATTATAATAGCCCGGTTCCACCTCTTCATTCAGCTGTGAGCCACAAAATGGACTTGGTGGACTTGTCTGAACCCTGGCAAAGGAATGTCACCTCTTTGGGTTGCGCTGATTAATTGGTTTGCCGATGCGCCAGGTCACTACTTATTCAGGATTGGATACTGGCCCACATGATGGATGCGACACAGTTTGTTTCATGACAGTGTTTAATTGATCAATTTCTATGGGAAGCCATTAAATTGAAATCATTCTAATGAGACATTTTGATTGGGTTCCACACAAGTATGCTTGAATATATTTTCTTCTCGTTATGGAGAGTTTAAGTGTCCTATTAGGCTGTATATGGATGGTTAATGAGCTTTTTTCCCCCACTCTAAGAGGAATAAAATTAAGATAGAAAAAAAATGGATAATTAGAATTTGTATAGCACATGCCGGAGTGTTTGACATTACATTTAAGAAACTAAGTGACAGCGATTGTTTTAATCATGATTTTGACTTATACGCAGTGAAAATAGTTTAAAATTTACCTTTCTGAGGAAATCGTGGACACCATGAGAAGTGCTAAATCTTAGACTTCAGGAGTTTCTGCAAATGACTTTTAGGGTAAAAGCACAAACTGATGACCAGAAGAGTTGGAAAGCAAGAATGAAATCCATTCAACGATTTGCATGTGCTCACATAAAACCTGGCTATCTTAGGGGCCCATTTCCATAAGTACCTTCTCCTCCCTACTCGCCTTAACTCGTCCTCACACACCATGGCTTGGTTTAGGTGGTTTTCTATTACAAGGGATGCCATTAATAGCAGGATAACTCCCTCTGAGAGTCAAACTTAACCACTGACATTATCACCACCACTTATTTAGACCTATAAATACACATGTAGTTATTTTATGTATATATTTATCTATATTATATGTGGAATTTTTTAAATATATATATACAGTGGGGGAAATAAGTATTTTACCCCTTGCTGATTTTGCAGGTTTGCCCACTTACAAAGAATGCAACAATCTATATCTTTAATCATTTGTACATTCTAACAGTGAACGACAGAATCCCAAAGAAAATTCAAGAAAATCACATCATATGAATTTATAAAAATTGATAACCATCTGATGAGGAAAAATATGCATTCTTTGTAAGTGGGCAAACCTGCAAAATCAGCAAGGGGTCAAATACTTATTTCCCCCACTGTATGTATATACGTATGAACATGTATATATGTATATGACGTTGTTTTATTTATGGAGCCAGTAACAAAAATCATTTCCCTCTGGGATTATTAAAGTATTTCTGATTCTGATTCTGATTCTGATATTCTGAAAGACCTGTGACATTAATTGCATGAAACATAATGAAGTAGACAATGATGACAGATTTGCTTTCGAATCACATCCCGACACATAAATTCCATCCATCCAACCATTTTCCACCGCTTATCTGGGGTCGAGTCGCGGGGCCAGTAGGAAATCCCAGACTTCCCCTTCCCCCCGCCACCTTTTCCAGCTCCTCCGGGGGAATCCCAAGGCGTTCCCAGGCCAGCCGAGACACATAGTCCCTCCAGCATGTCCAGGGTCTTCCTCGAGTCGAACAACCTGGATTCTGCCATCAATCAGACTCGATCTATTAGCGGGCGCCAACACATAACGGAAATGCAAAAACAATTAGTAGAGCGACAATTAAGTAGGTACTAGTGGGAAAGTTTTCTTTCAAAGAGGTGAGGGTAAGTGGATTGATTTGATTTTTTAAGCTAATAATTGAAAGACTTTTCATTTAAACAGATTAAAGAGGTCAACGGAACAAAAGCCGGGACATAGTTCACAAAATGGATGAGTGGGGCTCTAAGTACTTGAAAATTCACATGGAAGCCATGCTTGTTGATTCTTTTTCCTTTGTCCTTTTTTTTCTAATTGCTAAAAAAAATCTTAACAGATTTGAACAGAAAAGGTTTGGATTTGTTCAGTGGACTTAAACTAATGGTATTGGTAAGATGTGTGGTTCATTGGTACTTCGTTGACTAAATGTCCCTTCACAAATAAAACTTTTTAAAACTTCTACCCCTATAAACGTACATGTAGATATCTTTGGACAGACCTATTTATTTACATGTATAATCCATACTCAACATAAATTGCTTTTTATATTCTTATTTAGACCACTAGAGAAGTGTCTGTGTCTGGTAATAAGTACAAGAATCCTCTAAGAATCTCCAATTTGAGATCAAATGTGAGGAGCACATTATGCCTTGTTTTTAGGATAGGTGTTTTAGTCCCTCCCTGACTCGAAAACCCCCTTAGTTAGCATATATTACCATAGAAGCATGTGAATATGCTTTACTTTATAGCTTTCATGGTGAATTATTTGAGAATTAATTATTTAGAAAATGGAGAACACCATGTTAAACAGTTGAACAGTAAACATTCACAACTGAAATTTTGGCAGTTTATCCAAATTATTGAATTAGAGCTTGCTCATTAAAAATCTCTCTCTTTTTTCACTTCCCCCAACCAGGCAATTAGATATCATCTTTTAAATATACTATGAATATTATGGACTAATTACAGAAAAAATCTATATGCCCATTTCGGTTGCAGTATAACATTAAAAATGAAAAAGAGAGTTTTGTACATTTGATGTTTGTAATCAGTTTGTCCTTTGAAGCACTGAAAAATGTGTCAATTTTTTTCCTTTACAGTACTCTGCAAAGAGAGAAACAAACTCCTTTAATGTTGTGTCTACAGCCGCTGTGATGCAATTTTTGCTGTCACGGCAAGTGATAAGAGTCCGTTTACAGAGCCCTCGCCAAACGTTGCGCTTATGAAAGTTTACCTTTTGATTATGGACAGGTTAGCGGTGACCCAGTGATCTCTAATCACGTCCATCCCTCAGAGCTCCTATTGATTCCAGTTGCAGAGCAGGAGTGAGTCTGCTGTATTGATCTGCTTTGATTCCTTTGTTTCATCTCTCCATAGCTCAACTAATTGGCCTATTCTTTGTCGACAAGACTGACTTTTATGCCTGATATTACAGAGCTGTATTTATTCCCTTGAGGGGAAAAACAAATTAAAGGGAGGGATTTCTTTTCCTTCGCCTCCCTCCTCTTCTTTCATACTGATGTAATTCTTATGAAGCCCTTTCTATACAAGATGCTCATAAATTCCGAGAAGAAATCATTATTTTCTCATAAATGTGATGATATTGCTCTCATCGGGTTGTCTGTGCTATAAAAGCACTTTATGAGATGGGCTATCTAGCCAACACGTCACATGATGGGCCTTTTGGTTTCTGATTGGTCGGGCCGCATTAGAGGTAATGTCATTTAATTAAACAGTCCCTCAGACGTTTTTCCATCTGGGGACAGAAGATTCTGCTCATCTGTCTGTCTGCCAAAGGACAGTTAAAGATGAAAAGTGACCCGGTGCATCTGCTCACTGTTCTCGTCCTCCTACGAGGGGGACACAATGTCTCTTTAAAGAATGTCTCAGTGATTTGCCGTCTAATGAAGAAAGATGCATCGACGCCAGCATGTCCCCTTTAGCCCCGAGGCGAGTATTGACCAATGCATTACTTTGAGGTTTTGTCCAGATGGAGTGATTACAGAGTTTTAGCTAAGATTTACTCAGTGGCTGAGGAGACAGGGGCCGTCTGAAAGAGATGAACTGCTCTGCAGGCGGGAGATTGTGGGTTGAGCTCCCCCGGGACGCGTTTGTGAGCGTCTCCGAGTGCTGCTTCATTTGCGATGTGTTATCCCCCGGGAGAATTACGGATGCATATGTGGGCAGAGAACCGGAGTTCTCATGAGAGAGGTGTTGGCTGCAGAGGTTTCTCTGAAATGCTTTGTTCTTTGAGAGTGGAACACGAAAAGGTTATCAGAACACAAACAGTCCCTGTTGAAGCGCCCAATAAAGTTTTGTATGAATTCCATATATCTTGAACAAGTATAAGTTGAAATCCTTCTTTGGAAAGGAAGAAAAAAAAAGAAATGTGTCCATGAACATTTTATAAAATGAATGGGAAATACATCAGATAAAACAATTCTATATTTTTTTCTCTTTTTAGAAATAAGCCAATTAAAAGGGTCAACGGGGGGCCGCAGCGTAGCCTAATGGTTAGAGCGGGCTGCCCATATACAGAGCCCTTGCTCGTAAGCGCGTGGCCGTGGGTTCGAATCCGGCCCATGGCCCTTTCCCGCAGGTCTCCCCCTCTCTATCTCTGCCCCCTTTCCTGTCAAGCTACTGTCATTAAAGGCCACTAAAAAAATCTTTAAAAAAAATCTTTAAAAAAAAAAAAAAAAAAAGGGTCAACAGGGCCTTTTAATTGGCCAAATCAAAAGGCCCCGTTGATACATCAAACTTCTTGGACTGTCTTGGTGGTGTTTTGCTGTTTTTCTTAAGTTTATGTTGCAGTTTTTCGTTATTTATACTCGCAACTAAAATCTGTATGCCTGTTTAAAAGATTCCATCACGTTCTATAACGCGTCTTTTCAAAAGAAAATTATAGAGGCATTTAAGACCCTGAGAGAGCATAGTGTAAGTATTGAAGATCTTCGCGTGTGATATAATGCCATTGTGTACAAATGTCATTTTAACTACATTTACATTTCCTGGTTAAAATAATCGCCCATTTGCATTTATGCTGGAATGGGAATATTTAAAGAAAATTGGTCAGTTTATTAGTAAGAGATGATGCTGAAAAATAAACAAGCTACTTAAAAGAGGAAGCTAAAATATACTTAATGTAATTAATTGAAAGTGCTTTAAAAACAATTAAAACTAGGTCCATAGATTTCTTTGCTGTGTATTTTTAGTTGGCCATCTACTGATGTCCACTATTCAGCCAATTTAGCTAAACTAATCTCTAAATATCAGCGTGAGATACCAAAATACTGATGTGCAAAGACGACTAAAATAATCAGTGGTAGTTTCTAAAGAGCAAAAAATGTCAAATATGCTTTTCAGCAGGAAAGGTGTACAGTTAAATTGCACTGACAGAATTTTTTAAATGAACAACAAAATAGAGAGTATTGGTAAACAACACATGTTAAAACAGATATTTTGACGGTTTTTTGTTCAAGACTTGAACACAGATTTATCGGGTAGTATTATTCCATCTATTTTTATATATAATTAGTTGTTCAATCAACCCCCTTGCCTAATATATTTGGCATCCATGTCTGTTTTCATAATATAAATACATCCATGCATCCATCCATCCATTTTTTTAACCGCTTATTCCCAAATGGGGTTGCGGGGGGACCCGTTTTCATAACATATGTAAAAAAATGTTTTTGGTCTTTGTCCAGCCAATGTATTACATGTGCTTCAGTTATTTATGGCATTATTAATTCCAAATGATCTAATTACCTACATATATCATCGCCATGCTGCATGCCTGCTTAATAGGAGCTTTTTGACTCCTTCAGGATTGGTTTTCACTTCTGAAGGACTGATGTTATGTAAGATATCTATAATCAATAAATAATCTTGATATATTATCATAGCTCAAATAATTGCCTTCCTCAAGATCTAGTTTCTCCGCATAACACCCTACAAATCCAAACAAACCATCAAAGAATACATCAAGGCTTTGCACGCACTCTTTTCAAATAGAAAAGTATCATTTAAATGTTATTTTCTTGTCCTCAGATGCAGAAAGCCCAAAATACATAGCAGTGTGAAGTGATAATAACCTTGTAGCAGTGTCAGATAGCAACAAAATTAATTCTACAGCTATTGGTTTTACTGTGATTCCCTGCGGGGAAACAAGGGCCCATTAGCCATAATGAAAATGACTGAAGTAGCTGAGCTTTCCCTCGACTGGAATATTTCCCCGAAGACACATTTCACGTCTTTGGTCTTGTGTGTGCATTGTCGCACTGCTCTCACCTGCACCTGATTTAACTCCAGTCACTTCCTTCCATATTTTTTCAGCCTCGAGCAAAGGTTTGTTGGCCATAATGTGAGCCTCCACACTTGCCGCACACTGCCTCAGGCCAAAGATATCTTCATATTGTAGCTCCGTTGCAGGTTTGCTTTGAGAATCGGGGCTTTCTTGTGTTGAATGGACATGGCCGCTTACGCACTCTTTTGGCCATCAGTGCGTCGATGAGGCATGACTGCGGTTCGGATTGCCGATTCCTTCGGCGGGCCCCGCTGTTTCCGAGCCGCTTTCGGCTCAAACGCGTCGATGCCGAATCGCGTGCGAGCGGCGGCGCGTGCAGGCCCTGTAATTTCAGCGAGGAGATGTCATGTTTAGTTACGCTCTCTGTAATGGAGCTCCTCTTTTCATTACCCTCACTTTTAAATGGGCCACACCACAGCAACATGTGGCAGTGATCAATTTGAATGTCATTAACACGGGCGGCTTTAAGGTCCAGCCTTCATTCTCTCCACTCCCTAAACCGCAGTAATTGAATCAAGGAAACGGGCGGCGTTCGAGAGCTCCTGGTCAAGCAAACAAAAGGATTATTAACATTGGCAATGACATTGTATTTACTGGAGAGGCTGAGGGAACTGTGCCATTTACAAAGCAATTTGCTGCCGTGATCGTGTAAGAATAAATAAATGGGAATTTGTTGTTGATTCGTGTATGGGAAAGGGGAGTGTGACATGAGGGATATGGCAGCCTGAAGAGTCGACGCAAATCCTTAGGCGTGCTTTGAATGACTGGGGACACCATTTTAATATGCTGTCGGAGGCCCGGCGCATATCACGCTCACATTCAACATTCAAAACACAACTTGTCCTCATAACCTTTAAGAAGATTAGAACAGCAAGAAATAATAGCTTTCGAGTTGCATACGTGAGAATCCAACAGTGTGTCAATGCATCGTACTTCTTTTTTTTTTTTTGAGCGCACAGTCATTGTCTGCTCCTTGGAAAGTGTTGTTATTTGCTCGTCCTTGCATGCGTGTTGATTCAAACGGCCGTTGCGGCGGGTTTTGTCTATTTTCTTTGTGAATAAAAATTCAAGCCCATCTGCAATTTGTCTTGATTAAGCAGGGTCTCCATCTGCAAGCTCCGATCTCTTGTTGGTGTCTTTTCCCATTTGCAATATATTTCATTCCCCCGGCCCCCCTGTCCACTTAACACCCCCACCTCCTTCTTGGAGCTGAAGATTAACAGATTAGAAGTAACATGATTGCCTGCTTCCTCTTTTTCTTTGGTGCCTGCCGACTTTTCTATTTTTTTTCTCATTTTTCAGGAGTGAGTGGTGGTGGTGGTGGTGGGGGGGGGGAATCATCTGCTATGATTTGCTTCTTTGTGTCCCAGCCCGTGATATCAAGCCAGTCGAAAGCACTTAATGTCCCAACTATTCTAATTTTGTCTGTCATTCTCGCTCCGTCCTGTATTGCGCGACACATATCCCCCCCACACACACAAACACACACAAAGACACAGATTCATTAGAATTCAGCACCGATCCATAGTGTGACCAGACCTATTTCTGCAGCACATTGTATGGAGGCCTATCACACACTTCAGCAATGCGTAACCAATAACTAATAAAAAAAAAAAAGAAGAAATTCGAATCACTGAAAAATGAAAAGAGATGGAGGCAGATGAAGTGCGGTAGATGAGAGAAAAGGAGAGGTTGAGTTGAGTTTTACTTGATGGGAAAAAAAGTCCGAAGAGAATGAATGAAAAGAAGTGAAGATGGAAAACGAGGGGGGGAGGGGTGGTGGCGCAGAGCGACGAGAGAGTGGTGAAGCAACGGATGGAGGATCTAGCAAGCTGGGTGGCATTAGTAAGGAAAGCCTCTCCACTTCTGCTAGATAAGAGATGGCCCTGGCCAATGATGTGGAATGGTTCTGATTGACTGAGTCTGATCTCCCAGCAGAGTGGGCCAACCCCTTCTCCCAGAGCTGGAAGCAGCACCGTAACCCTGTAGGATATTTCATACTTCACTCTCACAGACGTGACTACAGCAGGTCACTGCTGCTTTGAACCCCCCCCCCACCCCCATCCTGTAATGCTCAACATTTTGTACTTAACTCCTGTGACAGTAACAACTGTGGCGCACCACAATCACAGCCTTGGTTTTTCTGCAAAATGACACTGCACCGGTAGCAACCCCGCCATGACTTATTCGCCTTTTTTGTTATTTGCTGCTGCGGGATATTAAAATCCTAACCAAACATCCAGCTCAGGGTCCCTGCTAATAATTTTCTTATTAGACGAACCCAAGTCTCGGTTCATTTATTTTCCAGAGTGTAAAACCTTTCCCCAGTGTGCACATGTCATTCAATACAGGGTTTCCAGAAATATCTCTGATGGCACAATCTATTTTTTAAAAGATTTCCATTAAAGATAGATAATTTGTTCCTGCCTATTAAAAAAAAAAAAAACTTCTTACCTGACATTTTCCAGTTCATTATGTGAATAGAACTGATGGTAAAAAAAAAAGACATTGCCTTTGTTGGTAAAAGCAACTTTTGATTGCTGGTTGAGAATATGTGCACCAATTAACACCTTTTTATATGAATGATTAAGTAATGGCATGTCTGTTTAACAATAGATCTTATTTTACCTAAAATGATACAAGCCTTCAGGTGAAATGCTTTTAATGAGAACTCGCAGTATTAGGAATCCGCAGAGACAGCTTTGCATAAGTCATAGCTAATGTAAAAATTAAGCCCCTGTGTGAACAACAAAAAATATGCTTTATGTCAATTTATATTCTTTTCAGAAATAAAAAGCCAATTCTTTCACTTGTAAGGTTTTTATGTATCAGGACATGGCAACGAAACACAATTTTGGTCCCTGGTCTTTGGTATTTTGGTAAAAACAGCCTCAGATAAAAAAAAAAAAAAACATTACATTCACATTAATTCCTCATTGAAATATATTCTCCTTGGAACTGACTACTACTTAACCTGCTTAGCAGTAAAAAAAAAAAAAAAAGCAGTAAGTCTCTAGGTTTCAGCTTTGCTTTTGCCACATTATACACCACTGTTGCTGTCAGACTCATTACATGTGAAGGGATGCATACAACATAACTCGAAATCCAGAGGTCCAAATCACTGAAGTAACGACATAATTACTCTTGAATAAAAACATCTAACAAATTATCTTGCATCTACATTTAATGAACCAGCCTTTGAGCAAACAAATAAAGTAAAGCCTTTCGTGTCAGAGAAGGAAGCACGATTTAATCTAAATGTGTTTTCAACATCAATAAGTATTGATACATTCAATTTTTCTTTCTCATTAACTATTACATTATTGTGTTTGAAGTGTATGGGTTAGGTGTTGCCATCGAATAGGTCAAGAAGGGTTTAGACTCATAATAGTTTTTCAAAGATCGAAATAATGTAGAGTTGGTTCAGCCCATCTATCAAATGTCCATAGCTGTTAAGCAGGAAGTGATCAGCAACGAGGATGTGAATTTCCTCCTTCTTTTGGTCAGACTTTGGTTAAATCTCAGTTAACTTGATAAGATTGTCTTGGTAGGAAGAGCCCATCAATAAAGTTTTTGACGAATCCAGGGTTTGATTGGCAAAAGGACAGCATCATGTAATGGCCAACACCTCATACAGGTCCTTTCATGCTGAATATGCTTTTACTGGCATTCGAAAATGTATACTTTATTAACCCTTGTGTGGTGTTCGGGTCTGTGGGACCCGTTTTCATTTTTTACTAAAAGAAAAATGATACAATGAATTAATTTTTTAAACTGAAACTCACTGGCTTTGGCTCATTTTCTGTGAAGAACATATATCAGAATTCATATTTAATGCCCCCACACCGTACACCCCCCCTACACATTTCTATTACATACAAGATGTTCGGGTCCACTGGACCCGGGGCGGCTAAAAGAAGTGTGGAAATTGAAGTTCTGTGAACCGCACAAAGACACGCACACGCACTCACAATGTTGCAACCTTGTGTGGGAACCCCAGGTGCACAAACACAAAAGAAACTGTTCCTATACATTGTTTGTCTGCTCTAATTTTCTCACACATTTCACCCTCTGTCTATCTGCTAAAATTGGGGGCGGGACCATACTGGCTCAGCTTTTCCAGAGTGGTTTCTTATGACCAATCAAGAGGGCCAAAAGGTTTTCTGCCCAGAGGGCCCTGGGAGTGGTTTTGGATGAGAGAGAGAAGTTAAGATAAGGATAAACATCTGTTCAGTATTTTAATATAAAAGTGTGTTAATATAAAAGTGATTTTGAGGCATTAAAAGCCACAAAATGAAACGGGTCCGTCAGACCCACGAACACTGGCTGAGTAACAACAATATGAACACCACACAAGGGTTAAACAAATACTTAATGTAAAGTAATATGTATGTAGCTTCTGAAACCCAGAACATTTTGTACTTGACAAATGCATCAAAATTTGGAGTCTGTCCTGAGCTGTTACAACCTTGTGTGCCAAAATCAAATCCAAAATCCCGTCTGCAGTATGTAGGATAGTGTTGTATTTGTAGGGGCCTTTTGCTATCTATGGATGTACAATGTCTGCAACTTTCAGCATACAGTTCTTCACAAACTCACCCTTTAGATATGGTTTGCATTTTCTCGGGTGAGGGAAAGAAAAACAGATGACCAACGGCTTCGATATCTTGCAGCTAACATTTATTATCCAATGATAGAGCCCCATACTACCCCTGTCATCACGATCCGCTGCCCTGCTGCTGAAACAACCTGACAAAAGAGTGACATGCAGATGCTTTGATTTGCATACGGCTTGTTTTTACCTCCCACAATGCAAATCATGACAGCCGGGGCCTCAGTAGGTTACATTAAACTGCTTTTCTCTGCTTTGACATGGCTGTTTATTCATTTCTCGACCATGACCACTTCTGAGCAGCCTGACCTCGTTGTCACCTTAAAAACCAGCTGGCTATGATTATGTAGTGTGAGAAACGGACAGCAGCGGCTAAGGAGCCATCTGGAGAAGTTGGTGATTTTTTTTCCCACAGGGGCTGGTCAACCTGTTGGCCAGCAGTAGCAAGCAAGAGTCAAGCCCTGCTGTAGCGCAAAACTGAAAGACAATCCGATTTTTTTTGTTTTTTCAATCGTGTTGGCTTTGGAAAGAATGCATTCATAATGGGAGAATCTGTCAAGATCTGGCTGGGTTTCCCCTTTGGCCCAAAGCAGCCGGAGCACAAAGTCTATCTAGAAGGAGCTATAAGCAAATCAGTTCATCTGCGGGTTAAATATAAACAAATTATATCCCCTCTTCCCCCTTGGTGTGGTGGTTAGCACCATCACCTCACAGGAAGAGGGTTCGGGGTTTGGGGTCCCCTGGGGAACCCGAACCTTTGTGTGTGGTGTTTGCATGTTCTCCCTGTGTCTGCGTGGGTTCTCTACGGGTTCTTCGGTTTCCTCCCACCGTCCAAAAACCTGCATGTTAGGTTGATTGGACATGCCGAATTGACATTAGGAGTGAGTGTCCAGAGTTGTTTGTCCTTGTGTGTCTCTGTGTGGCCCAGCAATGGACTGGTGGACCGTCCATTGTGTACCCTGCCTCTTGCCCATTTACTACTGGGTTAGGCTACAGTCCCCCCGCGACCCCATTAGGGAATAAGTGGTTATGGAAATGGATGGATGGATGGATGGATGGATGGATGGATGGATGGATGGATGGATGGATGGATGGATGGATGGATGGATGGATGGATGGATGGATGGATGGATGGATGGATATTTCCCCTCATCCCCCTGTATTCCCAACCTGAGTTGTGACTGCAAGGCAGCTTTAACTTATTTGCTGAAATGGCTACCATCAAATCCATTCCACTTTTCTTTTTAACAGCATGTCTTTCTTCTCCAGTCAGTCAAAAACAGAAAAAAAAAATTGGTTCCAGACTCTGTACATAACATGAATAACGGAGAGCAATTTTAATGATGGCCTCCAGAATGTAAAAGATAGTAAAAAAATATATATTTCAAACTGACAAGTGCAGTAGATATTGTTGAAGGGGACAGGCTTTGGTGAGAATTCCCCATATTTAGCACAATTAACAGAATTTGACAGGCCACTAAGTGACTTTACTTGAAAAGTAAATTACGTTAGATTGTTTCAGATAAAACTTAAATGATGCTTGAAGAGGGACGGGGGTCACAGCTGCCGCACCGAAACTGAGACAGCGGGTAGGAGTGAAAAATTGGATTTAACGAGAAAAGAGACAATTAATTACAGAATATATTGCAAGTTATGCAACAGCGAGAGTTTAATCTGTCGGGTCAACAGTGGATGTGATTATCAAAGATGTGAGAGGCGCCTCTTGTATTCTGACAGTAATCTTTATGTCACGGCTTGATCTCGTCTTTATCTATGTTTCGCCGTATGGCCTCCACGTTGGCTCCCCTTCTGTATCCACGCTCTCGGTGCTTATGGCTGAGCCCAGACGGAAAGCTGATAGTTGCGAGGTCAGACCAAAAGTCCGAGCTTCAAAGGCCCGCGGACACACGGCGGACAGAGCCACAGATTACTGTCTGCCTGAGCCGGCCGCGGACAAAAGGAAATAGACTGTCACTGGCTTCCCCTTTTTTTTTTTCGACATTCCAACATTGAGACCCTTACGGTTTTTTGAAGTCGGGCCTTATCGTTGTGAGCGGCACAGCCGAAATGCTCTGTATCCTCACTTTTATCAGATCAGACGCTGACAGGAGGGAACGTTAGCAAGGGGGCAATTCAGCTGCTTGGAAAAGACTGCTGGAGGACATTAAAAGCTCTCCTGAGAGATGAGGACAACTTCCTTCTTATGCTTCCCTCATCCTCTGTCTGATGTGCCACACGACATCTTGAGTGTCGTGAGAACACGTGCTGTCTTTTGCAAATATTCAAATGTATACTGGGATCAAATGCATGAATCTTAATGGTTGTAAACAGTTGAAAACATTTCAGAATTGACACGTTGCCCAGGAGAGAATAGACCTGCAGTGTATGCTGGAGGTAATTGATCACTTGTATAGCCCTCAGATTTGTGTGAGACATCAAAAAATGCTTAGAGGGAGTTTAGTTCACTATGTGAATTTGTTTTTTGGGGTATTTCTTTTTCCGAAGGCTTTATTTTCCACTGAAAGATGTTTAAATGTCCATTTAAGGTGTTTCTTTTTGTTTAAAAAAAACTTAAATGATGTGCTAGTTTAACTATGGGATAGTTAACCCTTTAAAGCCTGATCCAAGAATAAAACAAAACGGAAACTTACTTTTTTTTTGTTTTAAGTCTTTATCAGTCCTTTTAACAAAATATGTAAAAAGAAAAAAAAATACATTTTTAATATTAATAATTTATTACTATGCGATAGGTCAAGATAATTTTTTGTGTAATCTTCTGCCCCCTGTTATCAGGTGTATCTGATTGTGTACAATAGGATTTTGAAGTTTTTACCATTAAATTATGCAAAAGGTGTCAGACACAAAACATTTCAGAAACCTTATGTATCAAATATGACACGTTTGGCATTAGAGGGTTAAATCATCATTTTTAAAAGATGCTGCCTAACTGCCACTTAATCGGAGTCATGGTAACCATGGAATTCTGAGCCTGTGTCCATCAAGCTTATGAGAACAATCTCAGTAACTTTGCCAAAAATCCATGGGGTAAGAGTCTTACAAGAGTCTACATAAAGAAAACTTATGAGGACAAAGCAGAGAACAACTCATCTGAGGAGAATAAATAAACTCTCATCAAGGGAAGGACATGGGATTTAGTAAGTTCATAGTTTTGGCAACAGTGATTATGTTTTAAAAAACACACATTCAAAAATGTAATAAAAAATGACTCTGTAAAGAAAAATTAGAAACAGAAATATGTTTCAATTATCGTTATGTTATCCACTTGTGGATATTTTCTTTGCCTAATCAGATGTTTGAAAGTATGAAACTGATAAAAATCTTTCCTTTCTGGTCTGATAATGAAAGAACTGTGAACTTCAGAAGGCTATTTAAACACATAATATGGAGTAAAGTTATTTAAATAGCTCACACCTTATATTTTCCTTTTTGTAAGTTTGTTATTCCAACTTGGTCAGTCTCTGGGAGTCTTTTATTTCCTACCAGCAATGTTACATATCCTTAAAACCGGCGTTAAGGAAATGTGAATGGAAAAAGCTATATGGTCCACTTGTGTTATTGTTTGTTTTAAAAGATGCTGCCATCCTGCCCCTAAGGAGGAACCATGGTAACCATGGAATTCTGGGCCCGTGTTCTGCAAGCTTCTCAGAACTTTTTCAGATAGTTACTTTTTCTAAAATCAATTAAATAGGAGTCTTACCTTAAAGACAATTATTGAGAACTAATCACAGAACAACTCTTGATGAGAAAAAGAAATAAATTCCCATTAAGGGAAGAACATGGGATTTAGCCAGTTGCTAGGTGTCCAACATGTTTTTGACAACAGTGATTATGTTAGAAAAAATAAAAACACACACTCAAACTTTTGTCTAAAAACTGTACTAAAGAGGTTGGATTTTGCTTCCTGAAATTAGGGGTGTATTTCCATATAATCTGTCACACCCAGAGAAAGATATAGAGCGTTTTGGCCAGGTTAGCATGGAAACACAACACATGAGGATCAAATTTGGTCTCATCCTGTTTGGGCAAAATAAATTATTGGTTTTGGCTTTTATATTTAAAAGTATTTTTACTGGTTCAATAGATGATGATGAGGGGGCGGCACGGTGGTGTGGTGGTTAGCACTGTCGCCTCCCAGCAAGAGGGTTCTGGGTTTGAATCCCGGGTGAACCAGGACCTTTCTGGGTGGAGTTTGCATGTTCTCCCTGTGTCTGCGTGGGTTCTCTCCGGGTTCTCCGGTTTCCTCCCACAGTCCAAAAACCTGCATGTTAGGTTGATTGGAGATTGGGGAAATTGCCCTTAGGAGTGAGTGTGAGTGTGAGTGGTTGTTTGTCCTGTGTGTGGCCCTGCGATGGACTGGCGGACTGTCCAGGGTGTACCCTGCCTCTCGCCCGTTGACCACTGGGATAGTGTCCAGTTCCCCCCGCGACCCCATGAGGGAATAAGTGGTATTGATAATGGATGGATGGATAGATGATGATGATTTAGCAGACAAGTGATGTTTATGTAATTTAGTTTACAGAACATTTTAAGGGCAGATAAAGTTTTTTAAAGCGAGTTTTAATTAAATGGTATACTAAAGATGTATGGTAACAACAAATATTAATCAAATATCATTATTTCCTCCACTTTTTTAAATTATTTCTTTGATTAATCCAATGTTAAAAATTATGAAACTTAGAAAATATCTCCTTTCTGGTCTGATCATGAGATAACTGTGAACTTCAGAAGGCTATTTAAACACATAATATGCAGTAAAGTTATTTAAATCGCTCACACCTGATATTTTCCATTTTGTAAGTTTATTATTCCGATTTGGTCAGTTCTGGGAGTCTTTATTTCCTACTAGCGATGTTTCAAATCCTTAAAACCGGCTGTAGTGAAATGTGAATGGAAAAAGTTATATGGTCTGATTGTGTTATTGTTTGTTTTAAAAGATGCTGCCATCCTGCCCCTAAGGAGGAGCCATGGTGACCATGGAATTCTGGGCCTGTGTTCCGCAAACCATTCAAACATGTTTTTGACAACATTGATTGTTTGAAAAAATAAAAACACACTCTCAAACTTATGTCTAAAAACTGTACTAAAGAGGTTGGATTTTGCTTCCTGAAATTAGGGGTGTATTTCCATATAATCTGTCACACCCAGAGAAAGATGGAGACCATTTTGGCCAGGTTAGCATGGAAACACAACACATTAGGATCACATTTGGTCTCATCCTGTTTGGGCAAAATAAATGAATAGTTTGGGCTTTTATATTTAAAAATCTGAAAGTATGAAAAGTATTTGTACTGGTTCAGAAGATGATGATGATTTAGCAGACCAGTGATGTTTATCTAAGTGGGTTGAAAGAACATTTTAAAGGCAGAAAGAGTTTTCTAAAGCAAGTTTTAATTAAGTGATATAATAAAGATATATGATAACAACAAATATTGTTAAATTATCATTATTTCCTCCACTTTTATTTTCTTCAATTAATCCAATGTTTAAAAGAAACAAACTGAGAAAATCTCTCTTTTCTGGTCTGAACATGAGAGAACTGTGAACTTCAGAAGGCTAATTAAACACATAATATCCAGTAAAGTAATTTAAATAGCTTACACCTGATATTTTACATTTTGTAAGTTTGTTGTTCTGACTTGGTCAGTCTCTGGGAGTTTTTTATTTCCTACCAGCATTGTTACAAATCCTTAAAACCGGCTTTAGTGAAATGTGAATGGAAAAAGCTATATGGTCCGCTTGTGTTATTGTTTGTTTTAAAAGATGCTGCCATCCTGCCCCTAAGGAGGAGCCATGGTGACCATGGAATTCTGGGCCTGTGTTCCGCAAGCTTCTTAGAACTATTTCAGATAGTAACTTTTCTAAAATAAATTTAATAGGAGTCTTACCTTAAAGACAATTATTGAGGACCAATCACAGAACAACTCCTTTTGAGAAATTACCTATCATTTTCAACACCCAGTCAAAGATGGACACCATTTTGGCCAGGTTAGCATGGAAACACAACACATTAGGATCAAATTTGGTCTCATTCTGTTTGGGCAAAATGACTGACTTGTTTGGGCGTTTATATTAAAAAATGTAAAAGTACTGGTTTAGTAGATGATGATGATTTAGCAGACCAGTGATGTTTATCTAAGTGGGTTGACAGAACATTTTAAAGGAAGAAAAAGGTTTCTAAAGCAAGTTTAAATTAAATCATATAATAAAGATATATGATAACGACAAATATTGATCAATCATCATTATTTCCTACACTTTTAGGGATATCTTCTTTAATCAATCCAATGTTTAAAAATATGAAACTGAGAAAATCTCTCCTTTCTGGTCTGATCAGAAGAGAACTGTGAACTTAAGAAGGCTATTTAAACACATAATATGGAATAAGTTATTTAAATTGCTCACACCTGATATTTTCCAATTTGTAAGTTTGTTGTTCCAACTTGGTCAGTCTTTCATTTGCTACCAGCGATGTTACATGTCCTTGAAACCGTCTGTAGTGAAATGTGAATGGAAAAAGCTATATGGTCCGCTTGTGTTATTGTTTGTTTTAAAAGATGCTGCCATC
>JABUIW010044429.1:1931990-1945888 GCA_013363375.1 Menidia beryllina | reverse complement strand
TATATGGTCCGCTTGTGTTATTGTTTGTTTTAAAAGATGCTGCCATCCTGCCCCTAAGGAGGAGCCATGGTGACCATGGAATTCTGGGCCTGTGTTCCGCAAGCTTATTAGAACTATTTCAGATTGTAACTTTTCCTAAAATCAATTAAATAGGAATCTTAACTTAAAGACAATTATTGAGGACCATCACAGAACAACTCTTAGCGAGGAAAAGAAATAAACTCTCATCAAGGGAAGGACATGGGATTTAGGTGGTGGTTATGTTTCAAACATGTTTTTGACAACAGTGATTATGTTTGAAAAAATAAAACAGACACTCCAACATTTGTGTAAGAACTCTCCTAAGAGGTTGGATTTTGCTTCCTGAAATTGTGGTTTTATTTTCCTATAATCTGTCACATCCAGAGAAATATGGAGACCATTTTGGCCAGGTTAGCATGGAAACACAACACATCAAAATCAAATTTGGTCTCATCCTGTATGTACAAAATACATGAGTAGTTTTGGCTTTTATATTTAAAAATCTAAGGGTATTTATACTGGTTCAGTAGATGATGATGATTTAGCAGACCAGTGATATTTATATAAGTTGGTGTGCAATACATTTTAAGGGCAAAAAAACATTTCTAAAGCGAGTTTAAATTAAATTATATATCAAAGCTAAATGATAACAACAAATATTAATCAATTATCATTATTTCCTCCACTTATAGGGATATCTTCTTTAATAAATCCAATGTTTAAAAGTAACAAACTGAGAAAATCCCCCCTTTCTGGTCTGATCATGAGATAACTTTGAACTTCAGAAGGCTTGTTAAACACATAATATGGAGTAAAGTTATTTAAATTGCTCACACCTGATATTTTCCATTTTGTAAGTTTGTTGTTCCGACTTGGTCAATATCTGGGAGTCTTTTATTTCCTACCAGCGCTGTGAGATATCCTCAAAACCGGGTGTAGTGAAATGTGAATGGAAAAAGCTATATGGACCACTTGTGTTATTGTTTGTTTTAAAAGATGCTGCCATCCTGCCCCTAAGGAGGAGCTATGGTGACCATGGAATTCTCAGCCTGTGTTCAGAAAGCTTCTTAGTACCTTTTCAGATAGTAACTTTTACTAAAATCAATTTGATAGGAGTCCTACCTCAAAGAACATTATTGAGGACCAATAACAGAGCAACAATTAGTGAATAAAAAGAAATAAACTCTCATCAAGGGAAGAACATGGGATTTAGCCAGTTGCTAGGTGTCATACATGTTTTTGACAACAGTGATTATGTTTGAAAAAATAAAAACACACACTCAAACTTATGTCTACAAACTGTACTATAGAGGATAGATTTTGCTTCCTGAAATTAGGGGTGTATTTCCCTTTAATCTGTCACACCCAGAGAAAGATGGAGACCATTTTGGCCAGGTTAGCATGGAAACACAACACATTAGGATCAAATGTGGTCTCATCCTGTTTGGGCCAAATAAATGAGTAGTTTGGGCTTTTATATTAAAAAAATTAAAAGTATTTGTAATGGTTCAGTAGATAATGGTGATTTAGCAGACCAGTGATGTTTATCTAAGTGGGTTGTCAGAACATTTTAAAGGCAGGAAAAGGTTTCTAAAGCAAGGTTTAATTAAATGATATGATAAAGACATATAATAACAAGAAATATTGATCAATTATCAATATTTCCTACACTTTTAGGGATATCTTCTTTGATAAATCCAATGTTTAAAAGTAAGAAACTGAGAAAATCTCACCTTTCTAGTCTGATAAGATAAGCAAGATAACTTTGAACTTCAGAAGGCTAGTTAAACACATAATATGGAATAAAGTTATTTAAATGCTCACACCTGATATTTTCCATTTTGTCACTTTGTTGTTCCGACTTAGTCAGTCTCTAGGAGTCTTTTATTTCCTACCAGCGATGTTTCAAATCCTTAAAACTGGCTCTAGTGAAATGTGAATGGAAAAAGCTATATGGTCCACTTGTGTTATTGTTTGTTTTAAAAGATGCTGCCATCCTGCCCCAAGGAGGAGCCATGGTGACCATGGAATTCTGGGCCTGTGTTCCGCAAGCTTATTAGAAACTTTTGCTAAAATTCATGTAGTAAGAGTGTTAACTTAAAGACAATTATGAAGAACCAAGTACAGAGCAACTCTTAGTGAGGAAAAGAAATAAAGTCTGATCAAGGGAAGGACATGGGATTTAGCCAGTTGCTAGGTGTCAAACATTTTTTTAACAACAGTGATTATTTTTGAAAAAATAAAAACACACTCAAACGTTCATGTGAAAACTCTCCTAAAGAGGATAGATTTTGCTTCTTGAAATTAGCGGTGTATTTCCTTTTAATCTGTCACACCCAGAGAAAGATGGAGACCATTTTGGCCTAGATAGCATGGAAACACAACAAATTAGGATCAAATTTTGTCTCTGCCCGTGTGGTCATAGTAAATTAGTGGTCTTGGCTTTAATGATAACAAACGTAAAATGATCTATTTAGTTTAAAACGATGATGATGGTTTATCTGTATTTTTAATGCAGTGATAGACACTCTTTTTTTGAAAAATAAAAGTTTTCTAAACTGAGCTTAAAAAATGATATGATATAGATACAAGACACATCATGACAAGAAATATTGATTGATTATCATTCTTTATTCTTATTTTCAATATTTTCTTCGCATAATCGCTTTGTAAAATTACAACTCTGAAGGAATCTGTCTTGTTAATGGTTACCATATCATTAATGGTCATGGTTTTGACCAAATGAGGAAGGACAAGTCCAGATAGACAGATATACCTTCAGGTGAGAAATGAATTGATTCTGTAGTTTCAATGGCAGCACGGTGCTTCGGTTGATTTGCTGTATTTTCTTTCCCTGACCGTGTAACCCCTTATTTGAATACCCCCAACACATTTTCCATTTTCAAACCGTTTTGTTAAACACACTGTACAAAGAGGCTTTGGGTCAGAGATGTCAGACTTTATACGTGTGCGTGTCTGCTGTAGTCAGGCCTGTTTTCCTTCAGTGGATCTGATGACTCCTTTACTGCATCCAAGAGGCAGGCGATGTCAAAACACCGGGAAATCACAAGTAGCACTTAAATTATCCTGTTTCATTTTTGAACTGAGGGGAAGTCAAATCTGCCTGATGTGTGTGTGTGTGTGTGGTCTCTTGTTTTCATGTGGGGCAAGGTTTCCATAGAGACTAGGCCGGCTAATCCGACGAGCTGTGCAAGACGGAGAGAGCAGCTCTGAAGTGTTCAGCTTTGCGGTGGCTTCTAAAAGCTCCCTGCCTCTCAGCGCCTTAGTCTTCATTACCTCCACATCCCCTTTTGATTGGACGCGTTTATCCTGAGTACCTCGGGTTTGTGAGGGGAACCATAACCACCACATACCCCCACCCTGCGCAGCCAACATCAAACACTCCCTCCCTGCATCTTTCACGTTGTCATAGCAACCCCTCGCAGCATAATTTTTTTTGGGTAAACATAAAACTCCACGTTCCGCCATGTTTTCAATACAGTTGTTTGAAAACTGTGTTAGTTTTCGACCAAATTCGGTGACACAGATTGCGGAAAGACTGCAGAAAAAACAGTGTTTGTGACGTTTGGTTTGTGGGTGTCGAGTCTATGTAGAACAGAATTTTGCACACTCTTGACTGTGCTAAATGGCAGGAAGATTTGGCTCCCTGTTTGGTTTGGATAGTGCCAGTTTCTGTGATGCCTTGGCAAGAATTCACTCATTCTGTGATTGAAATAGAAAAATTAGCTGGGGGTCTTAAGCCCCTGAGCCAGTGCCAGTCAGTGCCCAGTGTGTTCTCATGCTTATCTGGAGTCAACTTGGTTATTCTAGTGGGGCAAGGGGGTTAAAATAAACGTAAATGCAAGGAAAAAACTTCCTTTAATAGTTTGTAGAGGGGAATGAGACATGAATACCCTTGAATTATACAGAAGAAGAAAACATAAGAAGGCATAAAAACTCACATTACATGTTTGATTCCACTAAACATAACAAAGCGGCACAGTTCTTTCTACACCCTCTTTTAGTTTAACTTATTTTTTGCAATTTCTTGGCACGGAAACAAACTTCTGAGTGCTGCATGGTCATGTGGAGGTTAGAGTTTTGGCTTTGGGCGTGTTCGTGGATTCTCTCCAGGCACTCCAGCTTTCTCCCACAGTCCAAAAATATCCATGACTCCAAAGTACCCCCAAAGAAACACTGTGAGTGTGTGTGGTTGTTTGTTTCTATGTGGTTTCTGTGATGGACTGGTGACCTATCCCAGGTGTACTCTTTTTTATGCCCAATCACAACTGGTATAAATTATTGCCCTATTGCAATTCAGCTAGGAATTGGCAGTATATAAACTGTAATGTTCGAACCCACTTCTGAGAGGATTTTGTTTTATTGTGCAAGCATTAGTATTACGTTTAGTTGAAACTATTTGATTTCAGGCTTCAGATTTGCTTTCATTCGAGTTTGCACAATGTGTAAATGACACGTTACATATTGGACAGGAGAAAAATAGAGAACAATACAATACTTTGAAAGTCATGAGGTCAATAGGAACAGAAAAAGAGATATTTGTCTGCAACCACCTGAAGTTCGTTTCATGCATATTCATTGATTTTCTTCGACTGGGCTGACTGTTTAAAGAAAGCATTGTTTATGATGAAAGTATAACCTAAAAAGATGATAAATGCTGCATGAAAACTGAACCTTGTTCCGGCATTTTGGAATACAAAAGAAGTTATATCACATCTTACCTTTTATGCAGGGATAAAAACAAAAGGATAATTTGCATTGTCAACATTTGTATATTAACTTTGTGAAAAAGGTTTTAAAAACCTATCTTTAGGATACACTACAACAGTAGGACAGGACTATACACTATACTCCACTTCGGGATACACCCTGGACAGTCCACCAGTCCATCGCAGTACTTTAGTATCAGTGTGTCTTAAAATAAAGTTTTTCATCTCCAACAGTGCTGATGAGACCACTTTTTAAACAATAGAACTATCTTTTTTGTTTCCTTTCTTTAGAACAAAGGAAACAATAAGACATATTGTCCAAGATAGCATACAGATTTTTTTGTACTGCAACCGTTAACTTTCAGGAAAAACTGTTACAAAATCATACCGTGAAGAGATTTAAAAGCGAGCATCTGCCCTTCAAAAATTTGTACTTCAAAGTAGACGCATACATATACGGTGGTATTTCCAGACGAGGGGAAATGCATTGGTCACCATTATCTTGTTCCCAAAAGGCTTGGCTTTCATCTTGACTCAGCATCCACTCTTTTTTTCCGCCAACTTTCTGCCAAATACACACATTCAAAATCACCTACTAAAAAGCTTTTCATCTTCTTCTGTCACACCTTCCCCTGTTCTCTATGTAGAGTTACTTTGACCCGCATATCTTTAATTCCCTTCCAAATTCTTCAGCGCCTTATCTCCCCCACCCTCCCACCCCATTTTTCTACATTACGTTACTGCAAAGACTATTAAAAATTTTAAGGTTTTTAAGTGGCTTTGCTTTTTTTTGGTTTATTTTTTAATCGCTGATGTAGACAGTTAGCATAATTAATTTGAGCATTTCAATTTCTGTTGTGTTTTTCTCACTGTCAGAAAGCTGTTAAGGTTGCTCAAAAGAGTGTCACATAGCGACACAAAAGCATGGCAGATCCATCTGTGTAAGCTTAATTTAATTCCAAACTGATGATGATGAACCATAAAGTCTCTTTTCAACTCATGAAACTTCCCTCCAAGAAAACAAATATTATGTTGCAGTGCAGATTTATGATTTATTTGATATAAATAAGTCAATTTTGAAGCTCAACAAACTATCCAATTCAGTTGCCAAGTCTGTATCAAAAATAAACCTTACACATTATAAACCTTATAAACCTTACATTAGAAAAAACAAAAAAAAAAAAAACAATTAGATAGGACCTGCTGGCATCCGGAAGCTGGTGGTGGACGTGCAGAGATAGAAGTTGCTTTAAACTTAGACATTTAAAGACATTTAAATTAGAAATTTAAGGGTAGAAGGATGAGGGGAGTTTTAAACAACCAGGATCAGACTGATTGGCTCCAAATCTAACAGGCAAACAGACCAGTGGGCCAGAGGAGTCACAACATATTGAAAATAAAGTGGACTTTACAGCACGGGCAAATTAAAGTGACAAAGCATTACAGGATGAAAAGCCCAGACTTCAGAGAATGAGGAAAGATGAAAGGGAACAGATCTTATTCATTAGAGTGATATTTAGCTTCGGTGCAAACAACACATCCTAATGCTAAGATAAGTACTGCTGATACATTTTAAACGTCTAAGCCATCTTATCCGGAAACTGCTCAAAAATAGATGTACAAATGTTCATAATGATGATGTATATGCATGTATAAGCACTACAAAAATGTAAGTGAGTTCAAAGTTTAGTGATAATTACCTGTGTTAAAAAAAAGTAATCACAGTGCCCACTTCTGATATAATGAGCATGCGGGCTTTTGAGTATATTTATACCCCAGAGTTTATCTCAGCCTTGTGAGTGTTGACAACAAGCAAAAGAAAGATTTTTTTTTACCTGCTAGGGTGACAGTGCCCAACTAATTCATCCCTGTCCTTAGCATTTACAGTGAATATCATAGATGCATGTAAACCCATCCGAGTTCAGTTGAACTATTTGATAAAGCGAATGTTTAGCAAGTGGAAAGATAGACCAGATTACTTTTAAATAGAACCAAGGAACTTGGCCTCAGAAATGCAAAAATCACCAATAATATGAACCATAAGCCATTGAACAATGACATGACAAACAACACACATTTCCACATTTGTCATCCCTCTTTTCCTCAGATTGCTTTGTCCTTTCAACACCTCTCCGATGCACAAACTACAACAACTCATCATGTGCGGATGCTGTTTATGGACTTCAATTCAGCATTCAACACCAGAATCCCCTCCAGACTGGTTGCTAAACAGGACTAAACTCAGTGTTAATACCCAGGACAAGTACCAGTTTTTTTATCAGCAGGCCTTCACTTTAACACCCCGGTAAAGAAAGCTTGAAGGTGTCTCTATTACCTCAGACGCCTTAGGGACTTTAAGCTCCCTCTCAAGGTGCTCAGGAACTTTTACACCTGCACCACTGAGTGTGTTTTGGCTAGGAGCTTCACCATCTGGGGTCCGAGATGGGTGGTACGCTTGGCTGAGCGTACCATCAGAACCTCCCTCCACGACCTGGAGGACGTTTACTACAAGCTACACAGGTTGAAAGCCAGGAAGATTCCCGGTAAGCCCACCCAGCCTGGCCACGGACTGCTCTACCTGCTGCTGTCAGGGCGGCATTACCGCTGCCTGAAGGCAGATACGGAGAGTATGAGGAGGAACTTCTTCCCCCAGGCTGTCCGCCTGCTGAACCCGAAACAACAGACTCAGAGCCAATGCAACTTTCACTATATATGTCCAGTGCTAAAAAAAGTGCTAAAACAAAATAACAGATTGAAAAGTAATTCATCCACTTAAAACCAGTGAATTGTACTAGATTTTCAGTTAAGAATGAACTTCAAATAGACCAAACCGGCCTTGTCTTAAATGTGGAGCACAGATTTGTCAGTGCTCCACATATACAGTATATATATATACTGTATATATATTATGAGAAGAATTAAATATAGTAGAAGAAAATTAAGAAAAAAATAATTTGTTTTTTTCTTAATTTCCTTCAACTATATTTAATTCTTTATTATTAGCAGTATTATTAGTGTTTCAATGTGGAACAGGTGTTTCTTTTTCTCTTCAGGGGTCCCTAAACTGTTGTTATGGTATTCATATTCTCCTTTTCCCGCCATCTCAAACAAATCTGAACGAAACCCATTCTGAGTCAGAAGTTCTGCCAAAGGTTTCTACCTATTAAAAGGGCGTTTGTTTTCTTACCACGGTCGCCTTGTTCTAGCTCAGGATGGGGGGATTGGATTGAAGAGAACATTTGGCGCAACCAGCTGGCTTTCTTAAGCAGGAACCTGAATTGGGTGTGTTTTGGATTTTGATCCATGAATGGGATTTTAATTGGCTTTAATTGTACTGTGTTTTTTAACTCAGGTGTGTAGAAGTAGGGAAAGCTCTAAAACCTGCAGGACATTGGCCCTCGAGGCCTGGAGTTAACCACCCCAGCTCTAACCAGAAGACCTGTCGTGAAACTGCATGGATCAGTGTTTTCCCAACCCTGTATCCTCAAGGCACACTGCCCAGCATGTTTTCCAAGTTTCCCTGCTCCAGCACACCTGATTTAAATAAATGGGACAGCTTATTCCACTCTTTAAACTCCAAAGACACATTCATTTGAATCTGGCACATATGACCTTTAACATTTTTCTTAAAACCCAAGAACCAGAACAGAATTGCAAAAGAAATCTGCAATATTAGTGCATGATAACATGCAAACACCTCTGTTATGATAAACCGCTCCCCTATCTTTGGCAGCGAGTGTCAGTCTAACCCTAATCATATATTTTCATAATGTAAATATGGGATTCTCATTAGGATAAGGTCAGCCTAACAAAATGATAATCGCTCCCTATCAACTGCTTTGTCATAAATTACGGAGAACAGCCATGAAATGTCATTTCTGGCTGTCTCTATGGCTAAAGCCGTTATTAGTAATGCTGCTTAGCAAATGAAGCCTTCATGTAGTCCTTTAATTTTCTGGGGAGATAATACCAGTAAACTGAGAGGGAGACCAGAAAAAAAAGTAGAGTTGCGGAGGTAAACATTCAAACGACTATCTAATTGTGCTAGCATTCCTGTGTGATACTGCTAGTGTACGATGTGAGCTTTTCATGCACACTAAGATTGTGCCTGCATGAAAGGAACCCAAGCTTGTGTTTTAATTAGAGGTTGTAGTAGTCTTTTTTCTCTGAATCCTTGTATTCTTGATGGATAGTGGACTTGCCTTTGCTTTCATAGACACACGCTGCCAGATATAAAACTATAATGGAGGGAAAGACAATGGCACATGAGATAATTTCCGTCTAACCACACCCACATAGGCTCTAATTGCACTGCAAAGCATGTAAAGGAAAATCAGCAGCTTTGCAAAGCTGGACTGTCAAACCCGTGGAACACTGTGGCTCTGACAACTTTAATTGGTAGTTGTCGTGTATATCCCTGTCTTCATTAGCAGCCCGAGACTACCTGCTTCTCCTCCCACACACACACGTGCGCACACACACAAGTGCATCTTTTGGTGAAAAGGTCATTAGATGTGCTTGGTTTAATAGCAGATTGTCATCCACATCTGCCAGTGTTCCAGATATACTTGGAAAAAGAGAACTTGGAGGTATTTTCCTTCATTTAATTCAAATTTTGTGAATACCCACTCATGTGAAATGCCGGCGAGCTATAATTTTTTTGAATTACGTTGAAGTAATTACAAGTTGCACAACCGTGAGGAGTTCTTTCAACTTTCCTCAGACTCTAAAGTAATTTCCGCAAGATTGAGAGACCGTTGCCTCAGAGCCTGAAATAACAGACTTTCAATTCAGTTCTTGTATTTATGAATCACAACAAACGTCATCCCCAGGCGCTTCAAAGATACAATCCAGTTCAAGACAATTAGAGTCCAGTTCATTGTAATGGGATCATAATTATGTGGCAATAAATTAACATACTCACATCTTTACATTATCGCTCAAGAGAGTGCCACGACTGTCAAATCTTCTGTGAAACTACTCTCTGCCAAACAAAGGAAAGCGTATCTGAAAACGGAACTAATTGCAAAACCGTATTTTACTTTCAAGTGCCATTCACTGCTTTCTCTGTGTATAGCATATTCTAGGGTTACAGCCCAGACAACATTACATGACAAAATAACGAAAAAGAAAAATGAAAAAAAACTAACCAAGGGAGTTTTCTTTTGGAAGAAACTGACCAACGCTTTATTGGATTTCACAGAACAAGGTGAGAGGATTACAGTAAGCAAGAATTTGCCACGCAAAGACAGAGCAGTGAAACACCATTAAATAGCGTATGGTCACAATAAGCAAACAGGAAAATACCTACAGAAATACCTATAAACCAAAGAAAACAAACACAATCATATTAGTTAGAGACCCAATTTATCAACATATTAACACAACTCGTGAAATTAGTGAGTTAAGTGCAAAATCCTAAACTTGAACCTTTGAAAACTGTTGGATGGATGGAAATTTAATTCTTGATTCTAAAGTGTGCCAACATGAAGCAGCCATCACAGAAGAAAGCTCCAAGATGAGCCTATAACCTCAGTGGCTGATCACTTTCCTCAGATTTCAGAAGAGTTGGGGGTCATCAGAATAACAATTCTTCCAGGAAAACATTTCTAAGCTATTTCCTACAGGAAACATGCAATCAGAAAACAGAATTCTCCCATGGTCAGAAACATGTGGAGCACCTTGACTAAAAAAACAACAACAACTAAAACACAGTTTTAAATAGAAGTAAAGGGAATGGGACAGGATGCATCCTACAAACAACTCTATGCTTAATTTACAAAATTTTCACATTCGATTTAATCTTTGATTTATGTAGTAACTTGCGACCTGCCCAGGGTGAACTGGATTATGTGGGTATAGGAATTCTATGAATTAAAGTTTATTTCTTTCAATGGAAGGTGATTCAATATCAAATTTGTTCTCAATAGCTTTGTTGTCAATAGCATTATCCTTTGAAACTCAGGTAGAGTATTTGCAGATCTAGCTTGTGGTTAATTGCTTCTCAACCGTCTAACCAGCGTCAAACCAGCCTATCTGAACATTTGTCAGACATTATTATTCATCTATGTCGGGAAATAGCTTACTCCACCAACAGATCCTTCTCAGAGAAAGTCAGCAGTCACTCAGTTCGGGTCGATCCCACTTACCAAGATAAGAGTGTGTCTGGTTTTGACAGTCTAAAGTTGAGCCCTGTAAGCTCTGTCTTCGTTGAAGACAGCCACCCTAGGTGGTCAGAGAGAGGCAATGCATTATTGAGGAAGGGCTTAGGGGGGTAAGACTGGATTAGTCTGATATTAACCTCCAGAGGAAAAGAGACAGAGAAGAGGATGACATGATGAAGATCACCTCTAGCCATTTAAACTGCTTTAATTAAATCCTGGATGGAGAGGCCACCTCTCAGACTTAGAGGATGAGCAGAGGAGGGGAAATGAAGAAAAGGGATGGAAATAAGAAAAAGGAGGAACAGTGGTGAAAGAGAATGATTGGAGAAAGGGAAATTGGCAAAGAAAGACAAACGCTGAGACAAAAGGGAGAATGTGTGCCTGTGCGTGTGTGCGCGAGTTCACTCGCAAAATCTCCTACTGTGATGAGGCGGACTAATGAGTTAGCCTTTTGCCATGCTGGTCACACATGTGTGAGGCTGACAGGGACCGGGGCAAACTGATAAATCAGCAGCAGAAATGAGATTTATAAAAACCCGATCTCCATCTCAACCTCCTGCCTCGCTCCCTGGGCAACCTGTCACCTTGCTATCTTCATCTACAGAACCTGAAGGGGCAGGCAACAAATGAATGCTAAATGTGTTAATATGCTAAAGTTAGCCCTCATGTTACATGTTACATGTTGTATTAAGTTCATTGTGCTGACACTGAGAGGAGAACGAGACGGCATCTGTTGAGGTACATGATAGGAACTTATCAAAACACCCCCCCAAAAGGATAAAACTTACAAAGTTTGGAGTTACTCTGTATAAAAATGTCATTGTGTTGTTATTTACCTCCAAACAGTAATTGGTCCATATGTTCTGAGGCAGTGCATGTTAGAAATGGTTTCAAGAGTTTTGTTGGAACTCACCTGGACATAGTATAAAACTAATACCATATTTGATACGGCAGACAAGTTATCAAACTGTGAAGTTTTTAAGTAACAATTTGATTGAAAATGCATGGAAATGGACATTAAGAATGCAATGACAACTTTATATAGCTTCTAGAATAAGCGGAATTTGAGTTTTAAATCTTTTTTTTTTTTTAGATAAAAGAAAATCTCATTGCATCATGTTTTCATGGCTTTTCAACTGATTTGCCTCTATCTTCAAATTGCAGAGGTACATTGCATTTAGAAAGTTAGACAAACCCGACCAGCCCATCATCAAAAACCAACTTGCCCGTCCCTTAAAAAAATACAAAGTGGTGATAGCTGATGTGACACAGCATTTACCAGGACTTCTTTCAATATGTTTCTCGTGTAAAAAAAGAAACAAATCTGTTAGAGTGTTATCACAGATTTTACATAATTTACACGCATAAACAGTTGCATTATGCAATGCTAACTTCAATGTCTTAAAACAGAAAGCCCGATCAGCCTATTTGCTCCTCTAGTTATGTATTATCCAAATTAACATTATTAACATTATTCCCTTCTCTACATTTGTATGCATCATTTTTGCATACAATTCAAATTTTTGAACAAATCAATTTACGGTTAATGTACCTAACAAGGTGCCTTCCAAGTTTCAGCTCAAAATAGCAAATATGTTGTGCACAATACCACTGTATTTCAGCTTTGAGCCACAAACTTAAAATGTGCCTCTCTCCATGCCCCTTTCTAAGCAGTGACTACTGAACCTTTTCTGTGAACCAGAACTAGATTTACTGACAAGAAAACGAGAGTGTGGAAGGTTTGAAAAGAAGCAGGCCTCATTGGCTAGAGGCATGGTTTAGAGCGGAACCAGAGATGCCATTACTGCCTTACAAAGGTTCTAAATAGTTGTTTTATAGCACTGTTTCCAAGTACAAATGGTGTCCGTTTCTCTTTGGATCGAGCAACGCAGTCCTCCCACGATATTGGACTCATAGACGTGGTTTACAATCAAAGACGTCTCACTTTATTGGAATTGGTCCGCTAATGAGAGTGGCGGTTTAATGGTCTGAGAAGAGAAAGATACAGCTCACTGTAAAATTTGTAAAGCTCCCTTTAGTCACATTATTGATTTTTTATAAAGGACTAGCTTTTCAAGCACTGTCTTTGTTAACTTGCCCAGCAATGTGTCTGTGAAAAAAAGGCTGAAATAGTCAAATTACTTATGTAATATTAATCAACATTCTTATAAAATTGGACCAAAGCACACATGATCTGTAAATGGGGACAAACATTTAGATTTAGTCCAAATGTAAAGGGTGATTGCTCTCTGTGTTTCTTTCTTGCAATAATTGCTTAAAAGGAGAAGGATTTTTTATAGATATCAAGTTAGTATGCAGATACAGGACATAGGCAGGGAAAAGAATAAATTACCACAATTATTATGTAAAACAGAGGTCCAATTAGTCTGAAAATCCACCTATGAAAAGGAGTCATTACAGATAATCTGTATTGGAATCAGTTAATTACAAAAGAAAGGATGAGGACAATAGACAAAAAGGTTGAAAGCTTGGTACACATAATAGTGTCCAAAGACACCATGATCTGTTTCAATTTGGCGAATACAGTGTTGTTGAAAAGAAAAACACTTTTGGGTACTTTTACATTTTGAGTGTTTGTGTATCCCGATAGCATGAAAGATCTGGTAATTATCAGGTATTAAAATCAAATAAAACAACACCTCGGATACATTAAACCATGACATTAATTTAACAAACAAAGCCGAGAAAAACAGAATGAAATAAGAACACCCATATTAATTTTATATTTCTCCTTTGATAGCTTTTATAGTTTCTCGGTTTGGAAAATTCAGGTGTGTGTCAACACGAAGCCAAAGATGAGAAAAATAAACCATCATCTCAGAGAGGCAAATGTTGATGCCTGTCACAGGATAAAGGCACCATGCAATAACTGATGTAAACGTAAACTTTTCTGTAAACTAAAGTACAGTATTTCCAGATAGATAGATAGATAGATAGATAGATAGATAGATAGATAGATAGA
>JABUIW010044429.1:1880540-1931980 GCA_013363375.1 Menidia beryllina | reverse complement strand
TAGATAGATAGATAGATAGATAGATAGATAGATAGATAGATAGATAGCAAGAAGGTCAACAGCGAAGTGAAAGAAGATGCCAAATGAGTAAAAGTAAACTATTTATATGTGACAGGGTGGACCAGGAAGTGGGAAGTTGGGGGGCGGAGCATAGCTTTTAAAAGCCAGAGGGAGCAAATCTGGGCCTTTCACTCCACCTGGGTGCAGAGGGCAACCGGCAGCCATCATACTTGAGCGGTTAAGCCTAATTTGTGTTTGGTGCAAACGCAGACAAAGGTAAATGTATACTCTATGTCTGTCATAAAAGCAGTGTGGCAAATAACAACCATATTCTTTTACATCCAAGTAGTAGCTTCAGTCATCAGTCATCACCTGCTGGCCTCTTCAATTAAGAGTTCTTTTTGGAATGTTAACAAAGTAATCTGGATGCTACTGAGTCGCCACTGTTTTTTCCCCTTTGTTAAGTTTTAGGCTATGTATTAATTGTTTGGGCCTGTATAGGATTTTCGGACCGTGTCAATTTGAATTGACCTGGGGTACCTTTGCATGTTTTGTTTGGTTCTTATTTGGGCTTTTGTTTGGCCATGCCATTTTGATTTTGTTTCCTAAGTTGCATATTTATTATTATTTAAACTACTCCAGGTCAGTAAAGTATACGCTGGTCCTGCTTTGAATGCAGCCCATCGATTAACCGTATTTTTAAGATTTCAGAACATCGAATAATGATGATTTTATATTTTTGTAAATAAACATTGGACTACTAATTACGTCTCTTTATATTCTATTTTACACTTGGTCACATATAAATAGAAATATACCCCCAACCTTGACTGAAAAAATGTTTTATAAGTAATCTCTCCATGTGTTAATTTCTGTAAAATTTGCCCAAACATATCCATGATTTCTCCAACTCCTGGCCATTTGAAAACTAACCGTACATCCTTGAGTTCAATTAAGGAGATAGAATTTCACACTCTTTACAACAGACTGAAGCTGACAAAAAAAAAAAAACGTCCCAACAGCCATGCCTGTTGCCAGTCTGACACGAAACAAACACCTGCACAAGGTTTAAGCTCCAAGTTCCATGGCTTTTAGCCCCATACGAACATCAACTCCCCAAAGTAAGAAGTTATTGTAGATCCATTGCTTTAAATTGTATAAAACTGTAGGACTGCATTTTTTCAGTATGAACAGCTCTCAGCCAGTCATCTAAGTGGATAACATTATAAATGGACAGAGCTAAGCTGCTGCATGGCAGATTTTATCATCCGCACAAAGGAATTTGAATAAAAACTGTTGAATTGTTGAAATTGAAGTTAAATAAACTGCTCACAGATTAGTTATCAGATTTCTCCAACATTTTGTCATTGAATAAGGACAGAGAATATTTGCTTGTTTCTATTCTGAGCTCGCGCCGTACACATTATAGCACTAATACAAGTCAGAGTCTCGGCTCCTATCAAACACTTATCAGACTCATCTGGGGCTTAAACATAATTTTGTCTAAGTAGTGCGTACACATGGACTTAGCATTATCAGTCAGCAGTAAAGTGTGGCTCATTAGAAGTGCTATTACAGTATTCTAATAGGAGAAGCCCCAGTGAGGCGTGAAGACGCAGTGTTTGATTATCTCCACTCCGCCTCACCGGCTCCACCCCTGCACATCCTGATCCGTTCTCTCTGATCCATCCACAGAGCAGAGCAGTCTAATAGGCCTCCGTGTAATGAGAAAAAAAAAAAAGGATACAACCAGGTAGAACAAAGCTCAGGAACTGGATGTGCACATCAAAGAAGGGTGCCTGAACCGCTAACCGAAGATGACCGGTGCTGTCAGACCGTTCTTGTCTTGTTAAAAAACTAAACTCTTCTTTCTTATTTATCCATTTCCACTTTTGAAATATGTTGTGTAATTTGTAATCATTCTTTGAACGGCTGTGAACATCACGAAAAGCTATGTTTGCGACATACATTTGAAAACAACTCTTCACCGCCTTAAGGTTCCATTAAGGTCCACATAGATGTTTCAAATCATCAATGCGTTTTAATCAGGCTCTTAATTACATTATTTCTAGTCCAGGAACTTCATCCACTGATCAAACAAGCAAAACATATTTTCCTCCGGTTTGAGGCTGTGCTGTAATATTTTTCAAACCTCTAAACCACCACCATCCCAAGTACCCAAATATCCTCTATGAAACCCTTGTTCAACTTCCTGTAGCTCGCAATATCTTCCCACCCTATCGACTAGAATAGATTTTTACAGCTTATTTGGCATCATACTGGTTTAAAGGTAAAGTAAAATAAGGGCCAACATGTTTCTGTGAGGTTTAAAAGCGACCAAATATCATGTGACTAGTACTCTCTTGAGTATTACTATACCTGTGAGATGGGTTAAGGCTTGACTTGGTCAGATACGCTAATGAGCAATTCATTGATCTTGCCGGCATTGATACCCTTCAGGCGACATGGTAAATTAGATCGGAGGAATTTTTCCCTGCTGCCTTTCTTCATACAACTCTTGTTATTTAAGGGACATAAAGCCATTATAGAAGCAGAGCTAGTAAAGTTCTCCATATGTGCCAGGCCCCTTTAGTGTACAGTATTGCTCTTATCTGTTGAAGTTATAGAATTTTTTTTCTTGCTTTGGTCCCTTTTACCTTTTTACAGCACACAGAAGCTGCAAATGGAGACGAGCCCCGAATCCACAAAAGAATTCCACCACCCGCTAATCAAACCTTCCAGGTCCCAGGTGGTAACAGCGGGATGCAAAGGTTGATAAGGTCGCTTTTGAATGCAGTAAATAACAAGAGGTCTATGTTATTTTTTTGCTTTTTTTCCTGTTTAAACAAAGTTCTCTCTTATGCGGGGCGCACTTTTCTTCTCGTCTCGGCATATTCGTCACTTGTGAACTTTGCTGTGCTGCAGTGGGTTGAGAGACGCGGCAGGGGGTTGTGTTTGTAACAGTCGGGTAACACAGTGCAACTCCAGACCTTCTTTTTCGGATGATTAAATCCCCCCTCCGCTATCAGAGGGTGGCAGGACAGGTAAGTGTGTTCCATCTGAGGCCTGTAAATGTAGGAGTGAGTCGTAGATTTTCAAAGCCCGGCGCAGCGACACGTGTCTCTTTCACCCCAGGTGTCCTGTTGAAATCTTGTGCAACCTGTGCCAGACCATCGGAATACACCGGCCGAATTGGTCTGCGGTGAATTAATCTTTTACTCTCAAGGAATTTTAAATTTCCGCACGGGTCATCGTCTTAGAGCACGAGAACTGACTTTTTTTGTTCACACCCATTGTGTTCAACACACAATAGGTAGTAATAAAGATGATTTCTTATTGCCAAACAATGATTGATAGATTTGTACAAGAAACTAAAATTAGATTTTTTTTTTTTCTGGAGATAACCTTATGATTTAAAGTTTCATTCTCATGCGCATGAAAAGTTAGACATATGAAACTGTGTAGATTTGCAGCTCTGAGTGTGAACACAAATATGTTAATTTATACCAGGTGTCAAATAAAAAAAAAAATCATCTATGTGTGTTTGTATGAAACAGCTTCCCTCGTTTGATTAAACATATACATATAAAAGTGATCCTAGCTTGATATGTATTAAGTGAAAAAATGAGAACCTTAAATGCAGAACATTTGAAGTGTAACCCCCCCCCCCCCAGAAGAAAACAGGAAAGGTTTATCCAGCAAAGCAGAGGTTAAGCACAACTTATTAGCGTCTTCTTACAGTGCTGGCAGGCAAAAAATAGGATCCAATAACAGAATCAGTGTAAAATCCATGTGCGACCATGACCGTTTTTAGACCAAAAGTAATGTTTTGTGTGTGTTTTCCTTTCTCCATAATGTGCATATACCCACTAAAGCGAGCCAAATTTTTTTTCCAGTGCTCAAAATAACTTCAACCTCACCATACTGAGGACAGCAACTGCTTCAGTAATATATTACTGCCGGGGGGAGAAATCTGTAACTAAGATCGCATGATGGGATGTTATTAGACTGTGCGCTGCAGGCTGAATTGCACCAGTTCTTGATAATCGTGGCTCTTTCACATAATTGGGTTAGTTTATTATTTTTGACTAGACCGTAGCTGTCTGCATTGGACAATGGGACTGAGAATGAGCTGTCAGCAGTCTTGTAGACAGGTAAAAAAAATATCGGGGGCAGTTTTTGCCGTCAGTTTTGAGGCCCTCATAGCAGCATTACAACATTGGTAAAAATTAATTTCTAATTTTTTTTTTTTAATCGGGCCTGCCTCAACGCTTGCTCAGTTAAAATGTGTATGAGAGGATGTTGTCTTCCAATCTCTGCCACACTGAGGGCAGAGTTGATTTTTAAAAACCTGTTGTTGCTACTTTGAAGTTATTTGGAATGGGGCTTTATGTTGATTAAACAGTATGCAATTGCACATGAAACCAAGTTGTTTATGTTTTTTTTTTTCTTTAATAACTGTCAAAAGTTAAGGAACAAATAAAGATGAAAATGGGACAGAATGTATAAAAACTAATAATAATTCAATAAAACTACATACTGTATATGTGTATAAATAGACCAGAAATTGATTGTTGCAATCAGGGTTGGGGTATCTCTTGTGGTTCAAAAGTTGTCAATACAGGAAGTTGCCTGTGATGCATTGGATATATAATATTCAATGTGCTTTCTCTGCTGAACACATGTTGCAGACATAGCCTTGCAAGATACCCCCCCCCACCCATCACCTGCTGAGGTATTCATATATGTTATTATCCTTTTGTTTTGCAATTTATTTTGTATAAAATGTGCTGTATATATAAGGAGAAATGATTGACATTGAAAGAAATAAGAATATAAACCAGAAAATGAAAACAATTCTTTCAATTACAATTTAAAACTTTTTTTATAAATAGCCTTCATTTTTACATACCTTAAATTCAAGGGATAAAAAGGAAAAAATCGCTTCACAGACACTCCCTACTTGCATAATTGTGCAAATGATAACCTCTTTAGAAGTGAATCCAAGTACTTATCTATTTTCTAAGTCCAAAATTCACAGTTTGTCATGTTGCTAGGTTTGGATCTACTGTCGCTTGAATGAAAATGGTTCTTACTGCAGTCACCAGGGCGAATGACAGGCTGTCATTGGCATCTATTTTGCCAATCTAGCTTTGCCACATATTTATTTTCAGAGTTGATAGCACTTTCCATTTAGTAATGATTAGTTTGTGTCCTGGCATGAGAGCTCTTTGTGCCCACTCCACACTGAGGAATCATATTTTATCAAGGAGAGAGAGAAGCTCTGAGTGTCCTATTACAAATTCAAAAGTCCGGCATGTTTCTCTTTGAGTCTCATATTTCAGAATGGCTCTCATGAGCAGTAACATTGTGTTCCTTTCTCCAGGACTACTTTTCACTCATGACTTGATTAAAATTAGGGTAATGACTAATAATCTCATACTACTTCGTGAAAGATTTTTAAGTGAGTGAATGCCGCTTTCTCCCCGGCTTCTCTTTTGAAAAAAATAAGATGAAAAGGTGGGACCCCATTCTTCATCTGTTCTTCGTCACACCTAAAAGCATGATGATCAGGTCAGACCGGTGACATTATTCAAGGAGTTCCTTAATGCATGGTCATAGCCTGGTGAAAACGGGTCTGTATGCTGCAGAAAGAAAGTTAATGAAAATTAAACCAAACTCCTGTGACCTGACTTGCAATACCTGCATGATATCCCCAAGTTTATTTTCATTTGAATCCTTTGTAAGCCACTGTATTTTGACCCAAAATGAGCTCAGATTTTGAGGACAGCAACAGGGATTCATCAGCTTATTTACAGTTTATGTTTAGATTAAATACACAAGAAGAAATTGTACCTGCCTCTGTCATAATCCATGTCATTTAGTTCTCTCTTCTTTGGAATTTAGCTCTGTCCAGTGTCTCTTTCTGAGGAGTTTTGTGCCAAAACAATGTTAGAAATATGTGTTGCTTTTTATTTATACAATGGTTAGGTGGTACTGTTGCTTTTTTAACATCAATTTTAGTCAGAGCCTCTGTGCCTGTGCATTTCACGTAATGTTTTCATGTTTTTTTTTTTACATGTTTACAGCTTTGCGACCGATTCACTATGCATTTGAAGCAAATTGTGATCCTCTGAATTCTAAATGTGTCTTTCTGGTTTGGTTTTTGGTTTTTCAACCAACAGATTTTCTCTGCAAGGCAAAAGACACGTGCCCTCACTGAAACTTTTCAAAAAGAAAAAAAAAAAAGACGAAAACTTGACCAAAATGTCCTGTCGTGGTTGGTTATGAAAAACCATAATTATAGCTCGCATAATGACTGGCGTTCGTCCGGCCTGGCCCCCCTTGGCATAACCGTTAGATTCTATTCCTCACAGCAGCTTAGTTCGGCTCAATTTGAGAATAACAGGCCCCTAAAAGTTCCAGTCTGACCACTCACCGCAGCGTTAACACATCAGCTGGGCTGCAGACAAGACCGCAGTCGGCTGTTACCCAGAGTGCCAACCTCTGCTGGTTTGGCAGCTTTACTCAGAGTGCCTGGATTCTTTCTCAGATGCCTGCTAAAAGAGATGCATTCTCCCTCTTAACATACTCTCCTTAATTGTTTCTGCACAGTTTCATTTCACAATCCCTCAAGATGTCAAATGACTACCAAAACTTAGCCCATGATATAAATTTCCAAACCTTGATACCTGATTTGTTTCCTTATCTAAAACTGCAGGAAATTCACAAAGCATGAATGAAGACAAACATATTATAGAAAATACTGAGAAGATCATCATATTATCAGTGGGGAAAGAAATTAACAAAAAAAATAAAAGTTTGCAGGTGGTATTTTATGCCCGCTTCCCTCATTTGAAAACTTTTAGGTCTGAATTCACAATTTGTAAGATGATGAGGCAAAACCTCAGCTTTATGTCAAACACAAATGCATGTTGACAGTCTTTACCGAGAGCTAATAACCAATCAAAAGCCAGAGGTTGAAGTGGAGTCATTATCAATTGATCTTTGCTGCTATAGTTAACATTGTAATGGTCAATTAGTAACCTATTACCTAAGTTAGTTCAGTCCTCTTTATGTAATACGGAGCAACGAGACATGAAATTGGACGAGATATATGTCACTTATGGAAATTGGATCTGCTATTGAAAACCAGCCTTTGGCATATCATAATTTTTCACTTAAGTTCTCTTCAGACTCGTACTACTTTCCATTAATCTGGTGGTGACTGACTGTATCTAATATGTGACTCGCCGCCGCAAAAACCCTGTCAAAGAGCACGTTTTCCAAATATTCTAATTCACAGACGTGTAACCAACTAATTCAAAATATATTGCCATTAGATAAACATTCATTGCATAGACTGTTTATGTCACCACAGTGGGTTATATAAATAAAATGCTTTTTGTGTTTCTTAGCATCATGCCACTTTCAGTTTTATGAGAAAATTAACTCTACAAGGACAAGGACTTTGTCACAGCCAGAAAAGCTCTGCTATGCCGGATGTATCATATTTAATATACAGCAAATACATATACATATTTGAATTTGAGAACTTTTTGCATCACTATGTTGTAAAATCTATGCTCAAAACTCAACACAAAATCTGATATGTCTGATCTTAGTGCACTGCAATAATTTAGATGTATTGCCTGGTAGCAAATGGTAAACATGCAAAAATAATTTTCTGTTTATATTTTTCATATTTTGTTCAAGACAGATAACATTCTCTTATTTCTTCTTCGGTCAGGCTTTAAAGGTTTAATCAAGACTAAACACTAAATGTGGTTCATTAAGGATAAGGCAATCCAGGGAAGTTGTCCAGTCACGGGATTTGAATCTTTGTTGAGATTGAAAAGGGAGCATCGAGGGGACGTCACTGGTTGTCCTCGACCAGCACTGGAGTTGCAAAAGTGTGGGCAAGATGATGAGGAGCAGAGGTAAGTAGTCCCAAAGGAGAATTCAGCCAGAGCAGACTCAAACTAAGGGTGCTAGACGGAAACTGAGCCATTACCTGACCAGCTAAGAAACAGCACGTGTTACTGTATAGACCCAGACAATCTGGAGGAGTCTTGGTCAGCGAGCTGGTCTGTAAGAGCTCCAGCAAAACATAAGACAGTTGGATAGCTTTGAACCCAGACTGTAATCACGCAGGAGGATCCACAGTTTGCTTAACCAAACCTTTAAAGAATATTATAAAACACCACTAAACAGACGACCAAACCAGGACAGCCATAGCCTTCTCACCTGAAGGCGTTCTGATCTAGGGACATTCTCTAGGGAAGCAAAATATCACGCTTTACAAAGTCTCTGCCCACACTGTAACTGTGATGAAGCTAAACCCTCATGGGTATAACAGCAAGTGCTAAACAAGCGTAAACATGAAGAAAGGCATGATTGCGGGCTGCCTTTTACAACCAGTGCACATCTGGTGCGGTAATATGAATCGTTATGGGAATGCGGCATGTTGTTCGGAGAAAACGGCGTCTCTATAATTAGACTTTTATACCGTTTTACACATCACTTCATATATCATCCCATCTCCCATGGACACCATGAACGGCTCGCCATCCCTTTCTGCTCACATGTCTGAATGAACAATGATGAATACTTACAGAAAAGAGGCCAAAGTGTGAATGAGCAAAGGCCATCAAGTTAACAGACAGACAAAGCTGATAGTTTAACATTTCTTACGTGTGAAAAGAGCTTGTGGGGCGCCACAAAATGACCCAACACCTAGCATTGGCTCAGGCAAAACATATGTAACATAAAAAAATAAAAATAAAAATAAAAATAAAAAAAAATAATAATAAAAAAAAAAATAATAAAATAAAAAAAAAACATATGTAACATACATACATTTTTAAACTGGAGGTAAATTGTTAAATGCATAAAACTTTGCAAATATTTCTTTGGTTTAAATGTTTTTGTTATTTTAACTTATTGTAGGGGCATTGAATGCAAACTGAAAAAAAAAAATATTTTCAAAGGAAAGCAGTGTTGTGATTTCCATTATCTTGACTACAATGATTTTTTTTTTCTCAATCACACTTGAATGGATTGAAGTAACTTAATGTATTTACATTTATTGGAAAAAAATGCAATTGCTCATCTCTCTTTAATATGCTCAACTCTAACCAACAGTTCTGTGTAAGCTCTCATTATCTTTAAGCTCCAGAGATAGAATTTTGATTTTCTTTAATGTAAGTACACCTGAACGTTGTCTTTGTTTCTCACTGCAAGTAGTTCATAATACATGTGATTTCAATTGAAGTCATATGGATGGAAGTTTCCTTTTAGCACCCTAGCGTGTTCTCAAACGCTCCTCAAACCCCCCACCAACCACCAACCTGATTTCCGTCTTTGAAATGGAGAGAGGAACATGATTGAACTCGTCTCCGTATTTTTTTTTTTGCCCCCCCCCTCTTGCTCGTTTCCCTGTGATTGAATGTGTTTTATCTATATCCTTGCAGGGGGGGCCAAAAGGGGGATGAGGAAGAGGAAGAAGGAGGGAGCGATGAGGATGAGGTGATGGGGAGGGTTCTTCAGTACAAGTCACCCTGATGAAAGGGGTCTTTCATTCTTTCACGTTCGCCGTCTTTCCTCTTTTCAGCCGGTTGAGGCATCTCATCAAATGGCCCTGAATAGTAGACGTGACACTATCCATCTCTCCTCAACCAACACCACCTTGTCTTTTCTTGATATCTCATCCTTCCCTTCCTTCCTCCCCCCTCTATCTATCTTGACTTCATCCTCTATCTACCTTCCATCCTGCCACCCATTCACTCTCCCACAATGCCTGCTCAGCGACCGCCGACAAGGGGTCAGGGTAGGGGGAAACCTAACTCGAGTTTAAGTAGAATTGCAAGCATTGAAGCCACCATCCTCCTGTTTACTTCACGGAAGTGATCCATGAAATGTATCTCTCCCCAGAGACAGCCTCTGACAGGAGGTTTCGCATTTGATGCTTAGATCTGTGATCTAAGAAGAATTTCCAAATACTTCATAATGCAGATGTAAGCTTTTGTGTTGATTGTTAACGAAGAGAGATCACGAAGTGGCAAGAGTCATAGTCACAAGCATGCGATAACCTGGCCATAGTGTTTTATTCTTTATCATTTGTGTCTTTGCGATTTACAAGAAGAAAAATCCAGATTCCATCCGTCGAACACATCCGTCCAAACTTTCTTTTAAATTCCCCTTGTCTCGTTGTGGAGCAACAACACATCATTAGCTGTCAGTGCTGTCACTTGTAAGTGTGGCCGTGAGTTCTGGTTTTCAGAGAAATGGAAACGTACAGAAAACTGGATGTCACAGACCCTGCAGGATGAAGGGAAAAAAAGCCAACAAATAGCAATACCAGTTGTTTATAGAATGTCCAACCAGCAGCTCTTTGCCTGAAGAAGAAGAAAAAAAAAAACATGACCCCAAGCTTCCTTTTAGTGTCCTTTTCAAAGGTTTGGAAACTGTTTCTAGTTTTATAGCTGAAATGCAGCATGAGGAGAACCACATGTTTGTGTTTGTGAACCATCTTGTTTTACAGAGATGTTCCTTTTATCAATTACTTTTCATCCCAATTTAAAATTGTAGTTGGGTGAATAAAGGCGCACGTTGATAGTTTTACCATAGACCGTGAACACAAAGTGAACAATAAACACTATAGTTTTTCCACTGATTTGTGTGATGCAGTTTTATATTCTCAAGTTGCCTTTTTTTGCCGTCACTATTTGGTGTATTTGATGTATTTATAGAAATCAAATGTGGCATCAGAACAGAATGTATATCAGTGTGTGTGTAAACTTCTACAAAACGAGCATATGTGCTTTGCACTTTCAAGAGACACTTAAAAAAGAATCTGTTTAACGTCTTCTTCTACTCTTTCTAGCTAAAGTAGTAGTAGTGAAAGGTGTAGAAACATCATTTCTAACCAGACAGATTTAAATTTCCTACCGTTTATTAAAACAAAAACAACTTTGCTTTTGTATTGTATTGGATTAAAAATTTTGATTGGATTGGTTTTCCAGTTTCTCCCTTAAACCTTATCAGTCCCCACCCATGGCACATAAAAGTCAAGGCCAAGTCCAGAACACCTTTTAAGTTAAGACATTAGATTTTCCCCCACAATATAGTTTTGTGATTAACCAAAAAACATGGAGACAATAAAACAGATGATCCACAAAAACAATCAATACCTTCAGAAATGGCGATTTTATGCTACATTGAAACTGATCAATTCTGAGAAAAAACGTAGCTAAAAAGTGCTCTGTCTTATAGTGTCCGTAAACTTTTGTACGATCACGATCTCCTACTCATACGGGTTCACAATGAGAAGTTTCAAAATGTGTACTCAAACATATTGATGAAACAACTATGGACTGCTACAGCATCTGGTTTATGTAGTAGTAGAGCTCCCATCCCATAGATACTAGAATGGCTCATGAGGAGTCAAACCAACTCTCTGCCGATGACAGAAAAGATTGTGAAGGCAAGTGAGAGCTTGGACCAATAGAAGTTGTCTGGGACATGCTAAGAGCTGCTTCCACTGACAATCATCACTCTAAAGTTTAGGTGTTGGCTATAGATGTCCACAGAATACCCTTGCATCATAGAAAACATCAACACCTGGACCAATAAGAAGTCACGGCTGACACAAGGGGTACACTAAAAGTGGAAAAAAACAGCTTTCAACTTTTGCAGTGAGCCTCAGAACAGCTGGAGATGACTTCAACTGTGTGATTAGAGTTGCAATGTGGGGTTCAAGCTGGGAAGATTTGTAGTGTGAAGAGATCTTAGTAAAAAAAAAAAAAAAGGGGGGGAATTAGACAGGGGATTTAGGCTGCTTTCTCCACTATGTGACAATAACCCACAACTCCTAAATGATCGCACCATTTTGATGGTTGATTGAGGAAGGTAAATGCACAATGGGGACGCATTTGAAAAGAGTGTGTTGAGCCAGCTGACGCACAACCTTAGGGGTGTCTTCAGTACCTCACAGGAGCAGGGTGTGTGTTTGTTGTGCACTGCAAAGGCACACAGCAAAAAGTTTGCCCCACACGGCCTTAGATCGTGCATCCCAATGCTCTGTTGTTTGGGTCAGGACAGCCAGATCCTGCATTAGTTTCCTTTGCCACATGAAATTATTCTTGAACATCACGATGGCTCTGTGTTAGGGACGTGCAATATCTCCAGAATAATGACGCAAACCTGTCTTTTTTCTGGTAAATCACGGGGGCATCGTATGTAATTCAAACATTCTATACTTACCTAGTTTTTCTAATAAACTATATGCATGTATTTAGAAAACAGTTTAACATATGTTGCACATAGTTTTGTATTTCTTTAGGTCCATGACTGGTGATTTAATGAAAAAGTGGAAAACAAAAGAACTATTCTTTTCCATTCCATTCGACTCTTCTGCAAGGTAATGCAAATCAAACATTACAATTAAAGAAGTTCTGAGTAAATAGTAATAGATCAGCTTTTGAATGGAATGTTTGCGGCATGTGGAACATACATTCCTTTAGTTTTTTTCTTTTACCTTCGTGCTCATTAGGATGCTACAAAATCCAGTAGATTTATATCATCTTAAAAGGTGCGGTTATCCAAAATGTTGCAAGAGTGGAAGGGAGCTTGTGCGAGGTTCAAACATAAAATTAGCGGGGAGTCAAGTTGGAGGGGAGAAAAAGGTGTTAAAAGCTGTGCGGTCGAGAAGAAGCAAATGCTGGCAATCGCTGAGCGAGAAAGATAGTTAACGGATATGTTTAAAAGGGTGCACGGGAGATGGATAAGGGGGTGGTGGAATGAGAGAGGGCGAGAGATAATGAGAGCGCAAAGAAGAGAGCGAGGGGGAATGAGAAGATAGACGATTTCCTATTCCGTCAGACGCACTGTGGCTCATTCATTATATTCCCCAGGCAATTACCCAGGCCACCTGCTTTGTCTCTCCCTTCATTGTTTCCATCTCCTCGTGTCTCTATCTTTCTCTCTGTCTTTCACCCGATCCCTGTCTGTCATTCGTTCCATTGCTTCCTCACTACTCCTGTGTGATCCTCCCTATTTTACCAACTCGTACCCCCTTGCTCTCCTTATTTCTCAGTTTTTTTATGGCTGCATTGTCTCTATCCTCCTGCCTCTTTGTGTGTGTGTGGGGAAAAAAAGCTGACAGATTACTGTGCGTGCGTGCATGTGGGAGTGTGTGTATGTGATGTTGGGCCAGTGCTAATGAGCTCAGCCTTGCATTTAGCAGGATGCCAGGTTCGGGGTATCTGCAGCATTGCTTTCAAATGCTTGAGTTTAGCGAACCGCACGGGTTAAACTTCAGACCTGCAAATGTGCCACTCTTTTCTTTTTCACTGTCTTTTGTCCAACAAGTAAATCTCCAAAATGCTGTCAGTTCAGGGTATAAAAAAAAAAATCCTTTCTGTTCCATTGTTTTGAACTCTTTTTCATTTGCATCAGCCTATTGTTTTCTGCTCACATGCTGTGGCTCTTGCTTACAGAATCCGACTAATAAGAGTTTCCAAGAAAGGAAGATTAGCATATGTACAATAATGGTAATCATCCTCCATCTTCGGCGTGTCACAGTGTAAAATATGCATTTTGAAATGACATGTGCGCCAGCTGTAGGAGCACCTTCATTCCACCGTTTGCATCTGGGGTTCCACCCTCCAAAAAACCATCACGTTCATATAATTTCCTTGATAAACAATGTCTGGTGAAATGACAACCCTGAAAATGCCTGGATTAAAATACAACATTTAAAGTTTGAAAGTCAGTTTCTTTGCATGCAAAAAACAAAAAGATGAAAGAAATAATAAAAATGAATGGCAACTGTTTGCTTCCGGAAATTAATATAACTTCAGACATTTGATTTATTATCTTACTTTTGCAATACAAGCCTAATGGCAGATTCAATACATGGGAAAATAAAACTTAATTTAGAACGGAAATGAGAATTACCACCATATCCTTTCTGGAGCTTCATATACATATCGCAAATGATTTAAGTCTTGAGGTAAACACAACGTATTTCCCACTTTTTTATTCATTCAAGACTAAATGCTAAAGTCTCCATCCACTCCTACATGTGGGGTTCTTGATGTCTGGTAGGTTAACCTTAACAACAATAGGCTTTATAGGCCCCTATAACAGTGCTTGGAAAGAAATTTTATCTCCATTCCTAAATGGGCAGGGGGATAATTTAGTACCTGAAATGAGTAAAAACAAGGATTTTAATCCTGGCTCTGTTGTATATATTTGTGGAAGGATCTCTTTCAAAACTGAACAATCTTTGTGCTCACAAAGTGTGGACTTTGTTTAAAGAGAAATGCATGTCTAAATTTCTGGTTTACTTTGCTCTGTGGGGGTGATGTGAAAAAAGAAACTTTGAAAGCACATTCATTTTGAAGCCACATTGTTCCGAGCTGATTGAAGGAAATCCAAGACTTGAAGGAGGATACAAGTAGAACAAAAACTATTTATTTCTTCTTTCCTATTTACAATAGTTGTCTTGTTTGTTAAACATATTACAAAAAAACAAAAAACAATAATCTCCTCTGCAAATATGTGCTTTTCAACAGTTATTTGCTCGTAATTGAACATCTTTTAAGAGCAGACATTGTTGTGAAGCATGCAAATAGCAAAGATGCTTGGAACAAGAGAGAGTGAGAGAAAAAAATGGTGACTGAATGACACGCATGTCCATTTACATCCACTTATACAAAAATATCTTTTTAAAAATTGCATTTTGTGTTCAATAAGATGTGATCCATCCATTCATCCATTTTCTATACCACATATTCCTGATGGGGTATATGGAGCCTATCCCACCTGACAATGGGTGAGAGACGGGATACACCCAGGACAGGTCACCAGTCCATCGCAGGGCCACAGAGATACAAACAGCCCCGCACACTCACATTCACTCCTAGGGGCAATTCGGAGTGCCCAGTTGATCTAACATGCATGAGTTTGGACAGTGGGTGGAAGCCAGAGTACCCCGCAGACACCGAGAGAACATGCAAACTCCACACTCCACTCTAAAGCCCCTAGATATGATCAAACTATTTCCAATCGATAAGCTCTTCTGGGCTAGTCCAGGCAAATGAGAAATATCACTTTCTGTTGTTTGGCAACTTGTAATTATGTGGATATTTAGTTGTACTTTGTAGCAACTGATAATTCTGATCTATTCCTGCTCAAAGTTTGACAAACTTCCTTCCTTTCAATACCAAATTCAATGGATTTCCAGGTGTAAGAATACTGCTTCACAACAGATGTGATCGTGGATCATTACACACGTTTTGAATTTTCCCCTCAATAAAAACATTTAGAGTGGGAGATCAAGCGGTTGGGTTTGACCATTTAACACAATCCTTTGAGATTAGAATGTTGCACACTTATTGACTGCTTCATGACACATTCCATTTCATGCCGGCATTTGAATGCTGTAGCAGTTATACAGCAATGATTGGTTTTGTTTGGGTTTCACATGAAATCTTCCCAATTCATTCTTAAAGATCATATAAAATATGATTATCAATGTTGTGTTTATGTTAGTGTAGATGTCAAAGTGGCCTCAACCAGTTGAGGACTATTCAAATGAAACATCAGACTCTGAGGACTGAGTTAAGGGGTTTGTGGTGATTATTTCTGTTCAGTGTTTGTCCTCCTACTGTATTTTTACTTTGGAAGTGACAGCATGACAGTCATTTTTTTCTGCTTATGTTACAGCGACTCAAGGGATTTTGTCACGGTCGAAAAAAAAAAAGTGTCTTGTCTTGATTCAATTTTCGAAAGATCATGGCTGTCTCGAAGCCTCAAACGCAGTTAGCTCCCCGAACCGGCCTTGATCTTTTTCTAAACCTAACCGGCGTTTTTAATCCAGCAGCCTGTGAAGTTCGACACTTTGTGCTCACATCCAGCATGACCACCTCCCTCTGAGCTCCCCCGCGCTGTACAAGAACAGGGTTATAAATAGCGGGCCTTGATAGCTGTCCAGTAAATAATTTTTTATACCAAAATGTATTCAACAAAAAACAGGTTATGCATTAATTTTCTTTGGAAACTCCTCAAGTTTGAATAAAGCAAACAAAAAAAAAAACTAATACAATTCCCTCAGCCACAGTGGCATGGTGAAATGGATGAAGATCACCAGGTTTGTCTAACGTTTGTGGTTCAGAATTAATAGCCCAAGGCCAAGTTTACATCAAAAGTATGACAATAATCAATCTAACTCATGAGGAATTAGTTTGATTGAGAGACTGTAAATTGACTCCGACCAGTAGAAGCTCTTCTTGAGACATCTGTTGTGCTGCATCACAGCTTATAAACCAGAGATTGTCGTGTTGGAGTGGTATTGGGTGTGATGTATGGGGCTGTCTTGCCATGGGTCAGATGTCAAGTCCCAGCTGCTCGAAGCCCAGCAGGGGTCGATGCCACATTTGGCGATGGGACAGCCGAGGTGTCATTAGGAAATACTGGACTCTAGCATTAGACCTCATTACTGCTCTTTGATGGATCAGCCCAGATTACATCCTTGGCAAAAAAAAACACATCAGGAAAGTTAGAAGTAGAGAGTCCCATTTCCTTGCACAATTGTTGTTTTTTTCCTTCTTTTTTTAATCTTCATGTGTTTTTCTAATTATTTTTTGTTCTTGAGTTCAGGTCAGCAGGTAAATGATGGCAGAACACATCCTTTTTTAATTCTCTTTAAACAGGACGGCAGACTGACACCAACCTCTCACTTTTTATATTACAGTATGGGTGTCTTTTATCTCTTTTTTTACAGCAGAAGGGACACACTGCTGACATTAAACATGCAACATGAAGGAACTCTTCATGAATATTTCACTGTGAAATTAGGTACGATGCCTCATTCCAAAGCTCGCTTATAAATAAATGCATTTAAGCCACCGAAAACAGTGCGGCCCATTCGGCTTCTGTCAGTGATCTGCTCCAAAGAAAAAAAATAAAAATGATAAAACATCAGTAGTTCTTTTCGTTTTTGTTCCTTCGACACACGGAGGAGAAAATACGAGATACAGATGGAAGCATTAGCACATCCTACTAATCCTTAGCATGGATTTCCTCATTCATATTTTTTCATTAAACTCAATGAGGTCATAATACTGCATAGAGAAAGCTAAATGCTGTGCCTATAAATGCTACAAATGCTGTTATCTGCCTCCGCTTGCTCACATTGTGATCTATCCCTAACATAGTTCATAAATACACTCTCTGCACTTACAAGCACGCCTGCAGGCAAGCTGCAGACGCCCACACACACATCCCAGATTTCATAGATGGGAAGAAATAACTCATTTTTCACTTGTCCAATTGGACTGTGGCTGAAAATGAGTAGCTCCCCTGTTGTGTTCTTGCAATGCCTTGCTCTGCTGTTTACCGGGAACGCACTGGAACCTCAACCGGCAAGTTTCCCTTCGCTTGGTGTGTTACCGGTTGTTTTTGACCTCCAGTAGGCAGCAGACCTATTGGGATCAGGCCCTGAATGGCTCTGCAGGGCTGTGAGAGCTGCTTGGTAGCTTTGCATTGACTGAACCATGCAGTTCACATCCAAGGCGACATGGCTGTTGGTTGGTTAAGAGTTGATGCTGGAATTAATGTCAATAGGAATTCAGTTTTTTCTTGAAAAGGTAATTTGACCACTGAGGTTTTCTTACTGATTCACCAAATGTGAAGACTTTGTTTCGGAGAAGGATTAAAAATTGTGTTTAATGGAGTCAGAATAAGCAAGCAGATTATTTAGCAAGACAGGATGACTTTTGTCTTTACATATTTGACATTTTCTACTGAAAATAGTCCATAAAGCCACCAGAAGTTTAATAAACACACTCACACTCCTTAGCTGCCTCTTACACCAGTAGGTGTCTTTACTATTTTGTAATAACTGTCTCAACTTCACTCATGTCTAATAAAGACTTTATTACACTGGTTTGGATTTTACCCGGGACATTTTGGCTCTCTGAGAAATGTATCAAATGTCTCTTTTTCTTCGATTCAGCCATCGTCTTTGTTTGACAAATGAATGCAAACACATTGGGATAAAAATCCCCTGTGCTAAAGTCTAAATGGAGCGAATGCAAGTCTATTTAATTAATTTCCCCTGATTTTAATTTGCAGTGTGTTAAAAACAGCAACAAATCTTACAAATATCCAGGAGTGAGGCATCAATCATGTCATTCTTCTTTGCAGTTTCGAGGCCTGTCAAGGTTATTTTTAGACTGAACACATCGCTATTCTTACTTTTATCTTTCAGCTCTGTCTGGCATGTCCCTGACAATAAAAGGGTTGATTTAAAGTAGTTACACACAAATAAATCCTGCATCACTCTTCATTTGCAAAGTAAATCTGACTAGTTTTACCTCACAGGCAAAATGGTGATATTAGAACAATCGGAATAGCTTTGAACTGTGCTCATAAAATGCCCATTGTTTGTGAAAAAAGAATAAACCTCAGACGTGGTATATGGAGAGGTTAGAAATGTTTTTTTTACTTCAGATGTTTGTTTTATTTTGGATTGGAAACCTATTAAAAAAAGGTTTTTATCATCCTGGGTTATGAGTAAAAAAAGGAGAAACATTGATTTAGACTTTAGCCAAATGCATTGACATGTTCATTTTTTTGTTCAAGCTAAACAAATATATGTATGTTATTTTTTTATATTAATAGTTACTGACTTCCTCCATCTGTATTATGTCTTACCATAGTATCCTTTGATCTTGACAGGACCGTTTTTAATGGTTTGTCATTAAAAAGAATGTTCCTATAGTTGCTTCTAGTAGAAGTAATCAAGGGAAAACATTTGACCCGCCTTACTGCACATATTTTCACAATTACGTAATGGCTTGTAATAAAAGACAGCTGTTTCGCTGCAGTCATGATCAGCGCTTTGTCTTTAATTTCGTAGATTGGCTTCTGTCCTCTGTATTCCCCTATAGAGCTCCACGTGTAACACAGTTACACCTGGATTTTGTCAATGAACAGCCGCGCATGCAAGTTCAACTAAACGTGTTGGCTGTTCGCCACGTGGAGCACGCTGTCATATGTCTGTGTCAGGCCTATTGGGGAAGAAACCGTCCTACTTCATTGACTTTAGTGACTAGAGAACAAACACACTCCCACCAACTGTATGTGGAAGTTCAACAGACACAACACCAGCATGGCAGAAACAAAGACAACACTTTGGGTCCTGCTGGCACTTGAAAATAAATGCACAACACTCAGTCGACATCAAACTTAAAAAAAAAACAAAAAAAACACTAAACGTTCTTCGGTGCTGCAAAATTCCTTCAGCCAAGGTAATCTGTTGACCCCTGTAGCTTTGTGTGGCAGTTCTGCAGAAATTATGACAGCATATTATCACTTGAAAGCCATAAATGTATTTGTGTTTCAAGTAGAAATGGCTCTTGTGGGGTTTTACTAGCAATGCAGACATGTATGTGGCATTCAGAGGCATTGCTAACGGCAATAATGGAATATGAAATCATTCTATTGTGATTTGGATTCTCATTCTATTATCATCATATGATTAGGGATTATGAATATGAATAGGGATTATGAATATGGAGTCATTTTTGCCCATTAGCCTATATGAGTTTTAAGATGGTATTTTATTAGCTTTTAAAATTTTACTCATTAGCTTTTAACATCCATCCATCCATCCATCCATTATCAATACCGCTTATTCCCTCATGGGGTCGCGGGGGGAACTGGAGCCTATCCCAGTGGTCAACGGGCGAGAGGCAGGGTACACCCTGGACAGTCTGCCAATCCATCGCAGGGCCACACACAGGACATACAAGGACAAACAACCACTCACACTCTCATTCACTCCTAAGGGCAATTTCCCCAATCTCCAATCAACCTAACATGCAGGTTTTTGGACTGTGGGAGGAAGCCGGAGAACCCGGAGAGAACCCACGCAGACACAGGGAGAACATGCAAACTCCACCCAGAAGGGTCCTGGTTCCCCCAGGATCGAACCCAGAACCCTCTTGCTGGGAGGCGACAGTGCTAACCACCACACCACTGTGCCGCCGAGCTTTTAACATGTCCCTGCTTATTTGTCTTGGTCAAATTTTTGTTTGTGACATTTGTCTTTGCAAATACCGATCAAAATAATCTTATCCCACATGAACTCAGTCAATAAATGTTTATATAAATGTATATATTTATATTATATGCTTTTAAAGTGAGTTCCGAAACCTGGATTTTCAATACAATGTATAAAAGGAAGCTCTTTTTTAAAAGAAATGTCTCTTTACAGAACTCAGGTAAAAGATTAAAAAGTTGTAATACCATGACACTGGTTAGGAAAACAACTATGATTGGGAATAAATGGATTCATTTCCATCTTTACATTTTCTGAACCACTTAATACCCAAATTGGGTCGCGGGGGGACTGGAGCCTATCCTTGTAGTCAATGGGCGAGAGGAAGATTACAACCTTAACGGTCCACCAGTCCATCGCAGGGCCACACAGAGACACCCAAAGACGAACCGTGCCCTAAATAGATACATTTTATTTCATAAAACACCCAGAAACGTTTAATAATTTTGATTTAAAAGGGAAAGGGTTCAACCCCATTCAAGGCCAGCATCAAAAGTTTGAGCAGTGACCGATTCTTATTGGTTCTTGCTACACGTAGGTTAACACTGATTTTCACTGAGGATGCAGCAGGCTAGGGCTCCTAAAACTGACAACAAAAAAATAGGGCAAAGAGAGAAATCGCCTGATTCCAAAGCTGCTGGCATCTCAATCACAGTCTTGCTGGGTGTGTTGACCTCCATAATCCAGTCAATACAGACAAATATGTCTAATTATCTCCCAGAGTCATGCTTATCAGAAGCTGTGGCATGACACAGCATGCGAGATGCCAGGTAATATCAGCCTTTGATGTTGTCATAGTTACAAGCTTGTGTCGGTGCTTATTGGACCAGTAGGATGGGGAAGGTACACACTCCATTAATTGCAGTACAATATGATGATAAAGAATTTTACCTTTTAAATTCAGCTAAATTCCCGACTCAACACCACTGATTTATGTGGTTTAACAGTTGTTGTTTTTTTTCTAAATGATGCTTGGGTGGGCGGGATGGCAGTGTGGTGGTTAGCACCAGTGCCTCACAGCTAGAGGGTTCCCAGTTTCAGTCCCTGGGGTACTGAGACCCTGGGTTCCCTGTCGATTCTTTGTGTTTTTCCCACTGTCCAAAAACATGCAGGTTAATTGGACACTGTAAATTGCCCCTATAGTTGATTGTCTCTTTGTGGTCCTGAGATGCATTGGTGATAATGGATGGATGGATCATGCTTGAGTCAAAATAATATTTTTTTTCCATCTAGATCTATCAATACTGCAAAATGGGACATGTTCAAGTCTATTTGCAGTCAATTGTTTTAACTGATTTAAACATCTGAGTAAAGAATAATGGGAATAAGACTGTATTCATGTACGCTTATGCTTAACTTTATGAAAACATGCAAAAATATTAAACTTTTGAGAATTATTTGTATGCCAAGGCCCATTTCACCTTAGCTGCAAGACTGGTTCATGTGGATGTGTAATCTCACTTCTTCATAGGTCTTGTTCATGATATAATGTTGGACAGACTAACGGGGTCATTCAATTGTCAACAGGACATGTAAATGTGCTGACTGTTTTGAAAAACACAAGCTCTGTATGAATTCTCTAATTGAGCAAAATTAAGCAAAAGTCCACAAACATTTTGTCACATCCAAAATCTTACGCAAAACGGAAGTCTTTTCATTTGCTAATCAACTCATTACAGTTGTTGTTCGAGTTTCAATGCGGATGCTGTCCAAAATGTTGTGCAACACTAATTGGTGAAATCACTGTTGAACCTTAATTGGCCGGAGGCTTTGCACACAGTTGGGGCTTTTTACTCGCTTGGAATTTGTGAAGATCAAGCTGCTGGCTCCAGGCTACAGTAGATGTAGACCACCAACAGCCCAGAGCTTTCTTTCATCAAGGCCACTGAAATGCTCTGGGTCCTTTGGAGCAGTAACCCAAAGAGTGTGCAGCTTTGCTCATAGCATTGCTTTTATGGGCAGCGATTGGACAAATATGGTATTTTATGTAAGCCCACCGTAGCTTTTTATAGGCAGGGTCATTAAAAGAGGGTTTACATAAGGCCCTCCTCTGCCGGGCCGCTTATGAAGGCAGGACATTGGCCAAAAAGGGAAAAAGACAAATACGTCGCACCCCCACACCCCCACACCCCCAACCCGACACCGTCTCCACCACACAGGCGCCATGGGAACCTGTTTCCATGGTTACAGCTGGCAACCGCACTGCAAGGGCTCTGGCAACCTACCACCCACCATCTCCACCACCATCGCTACCATCACTTCTCTCGTGCAGTTTATCTTCATGGCATCTTTCGTCCCATTTTTTTTCCCCCTCCGCAAATTTTAGCCTGCCGAAGCCCCTCCCCCAATCTGCCCTCTCGCTCCCTCTTCCAAATGTCCCTCACCCCCCATTTCTCAGTCTCTCTGAGGTGTTTTTTTTTACTGTGATGCATTTCAGGAGCTGTTTTCCCCTCAGTCTCATTGGACTCATTAGTGTCTTTTACCGAGGCTCCGTCTCTGCACAGCACTCAGAAGCACGCACGGAACTCCTGTGTGTCCTTGCAAGTGCTGTTTTCTATCGGCGTGCAGTCAGGTGCACGCCGCCGTGTGTGTTTTTCTGAGCGTTCTCCTCTCGCAGGGGCCTGAGCAGCCCATAATTACTGCAGATTCAGGCTGGTGCTGCCTGTGTTTGATTACAGTGATCAAGGGCCAAGTTATGGAGACTAAAAGTGCCATCACCTAGTGTCACTGCTCCTCTGTGCATGTGTGTAACGGGGAGTGTGTGTGGAGGAAGTAGGATGAACCTAAAGAGTTTTGTCGCCAGTTCACATTACGGAGCACTGAATACTGTCAAGAGTTAAATCACCCCTTTTTCTACCGATGACAGGCTGAAATGTTATTTTAGTTCTCTGTTATTTGATGCCGGTGCCCCTTCATTCCCACTGCCTGCGGTTTAGCCTTGTGTCTGTGATCTCACACGTATGCATGTGAGTCTGTGTACATCTTGAAGAGAACGGCTGGTGTGTGCCTTTGCAAGTGGATCGGTGTAAAAAAAAACAGAACAAAGTTAAATATTTACGTCAGACGTTCACATTAAGAGAAGCAAAGTAAACCAGTGGAAACTAAAAAAAAAAGCCCTCTTTGTGGTGATTCTGAGCATGTGCAAACTGACTCTTTTAATTTATTTTAGATTAATTCAGCTGACTATGACTCATCTTGTCATCAAACTAGGTAGGAAACTTTTGGATTATCATGCTGGCCGGAGTGGTGAAAATAAACAACTAGTGGTCAGCAGTGGTGGAAAGGTGCTGCCTGTTTAGTGAACGTCAAATCTAAGGTCAGACACTGATTGGTGGACATTCATAAATGATGCCGCATAATGTATTACATCCTCCCGATGGCAGCGACTAGTTCAATAAAACATAAATCCCCAGTCAGTTGATAAAATATTAAAACAAAGCAAAGAGGATATGGTCGCTGCCTCTTTCAGGTGACTGGCTGCAAATGGGCACTTGGCCATATGAAGGCATGAAGACACTTGTTAAGGAGTAAACCATCAAGTATCGGGTCTAGCGGGAAAACCATGAGTAATCAAAACATCATGCTGCTGTAAACTAGGGCTGATCGCTTGCATAAAGTTGGAGAAATACAAGCTGTTATGAAATGACAGGGCATTTTTTTTTGCTTTCCTGTAGAACTTGTAGTGCACCACAGATTTGACCACTCATTTGTGTTTTTATATTGCTGTTAATAGTGAATGAGCAGCCTGATTCATATGAGGCATCTTTCATTTCTATGTTACAACATAAATCTTCCAAATGGCTAAATGTGTCAAGAAATATTAATGCTAACAGGAGGGTGATATTTAAAAAATTAGAACTGATTTCCCACTGATGTCTCATGGCCTGCTGGGCCGGTGAAGAGTAAAAAAAGGGAAGGGTTCGTATTTTGGGACCTTATCCGCATTCCGCTGCTTGTCAGTACTTATACGTTTTTCCCTCGAATAGGAGCGAGGGAGAAGACAGACGGCATCTGCCATCAAAACCAAATTATCCTCTGTCAACAACGCACAAGGCACAACCGGCACCCCGGTCAGGCCTGCCAATAAGCACATATTTTACCGAATGACCATTAAGGGACACAAATGGGAAGGCCAGATGAAATTCTTTAATTTATTCATCAACTGACTTTTGAGGTCAAAAGTGCAGGGGTAATTGGTGATGGATAGTAAGAATACATTATCAGATTATGTTGTGCCCTGCAGCGCTTTGACGGTTCCTCAAAGGAGGGGACAGTTCAGAGCTGTCAAGCTGCAGAGGGAGAATTCTCTCAAGAGAAAAAAAAAAAAGTCTTTATATGGCTGGTTCTGAATCAAGCAAGGAAGTCTATGGCACCTTGAATCAAATTAGCTTGGGAGGAGATAGCCCATTACACCCTGTTGCTCTGACTTTAAGCGAAGGACTGCGAGCTCGAATAAAAAGGTTGGTTATGTAAGATAGATGCATTAATAAGAGCCACAGTTGAGCTATTATGGGGAAAAGGGATGACTTTTGGAGCGTGCAGCCATCTACGTACACGTCTGCACCCCAAACTATACACTGTGAGAAAAAAAAACATTGTTTTAACGGAAAAAAACTGGCAGCTGTGGTTGCAAGCATAACATTGTTAAAAATACAGCAGAGTATAAAACACATTAAAGAACTAATTGTACATTTTATGTAAAACTGTAATCCTTTACAAGATAACATTATAAAAATTGCATGCTAAACTGGTATTTTTTCCTGTACATGGTACAAGTGGAGGTTGCTTATTTTACAACTAATTACATTCAATTTGACCAGAATACAGGCAAAAGGCATTATTAAATGGTAAAAGCCATTTTACTGCAATTTGTAAATTTTAGTAAAAGGTTTTCCATTCATCCATTTTTGTAACCCCTAATGGGGTCGAGGGGAGGACTGGAGCCTAACCCAGTGTTCAATGGGCGAGTGGCGGGGTACGGTCCGGCAGTCCATCGCAGGGCAACACAGAGACACACAAGGGATAACACTCCTAAGGGCAATTTAAAATGTCCAACCAACCTAACATGCAGGTTTTGGGACGGTGGGAGGAAGTCCCCCGGGGACTCGAACCCAGAACCTTCTTGCTGTGAGCCACTGGAAAAGGTTGTGTTTCATAGAATGCCAGATTTAACATGTTACATACAAATGTAAGTATCGGAGTAAGTATCGCTTTCCATCGTTTTGAAAATGTCCCATCAATCGTCCAGCTAGCTACAAAGCCAGTCTTATGTTGGACAATGGCTCTTCAGGCCAGGGACTAACAGTAAAAGCCTCTTTTTTACTGCCACTTGCCAGCTTTCACATTTTGATGCCTGGAGTTTGTTGTCTGTTCTGGCTTTTTGATATATTGTGATCGTGATCGGGGCTAAGATTTTTCCCCAGCACACACCGGCCTCTCATTCCATCTGTTCCTCTCATGCAAAATGTCCACCGTCAGGACCGGTTCCTCCAGCCATTCATGTAAAGCATATGGATCTTTCTGATACCACACATGATTATATTCCTTTTTTTTGTAATTATTGTTCTCACATGGTTGGATTCCTGACTGTCGGTTAAGGTTCAATATGATAATAGATTTTTGATGTTATATTGATTATTTTGGGCAACAGCCTGCACAAAATTTTATTATCAGCATCATGCTTTCTTCAATGTGCCATACTGATGGGAGGGAAAGACCTTCCTTCATTTTCACTTTTTCCTATATCTGCTGAAGCACATTCTGTAGAAAAATATCAGCATTGCCATGTATGTCATATTTCTAGACACACAGTGTAAGCTCACCATCTCCCCTGGCCATTCAGTTTGTTTTCTCAACTATTCAGCCCCTGGTCTGTCTCTTTCTGTAAGTGCATGTGTCACTTCATTCCTTCGCTGCATCTATTTTTCATGGAGGTAAATTGCCTGGCACCGTTGTGCGCTGAACTCTGCCTCCGTAATCCACAGAGATGACCTCTAATAACGCTGGCCCTCCACCTCTCAAACACATCAACAGCTCAAAACCTCTGCCGGAACACTCCCCTCTACCCATCTATCCACATATATTGGTCTTTTTTTTTTTTTTTTACTTCCAAAGCTCTTTGCTTTAGGATTCTGAGCCTTTCCATTTTTTTTTTTGTTTCCTTCAAAATGCTTTCCTACCTGTTTTGATTGTAACACCTTTTTTTTACTCATATTTCTTTTGACTCTTGTGAATGTAATATTGTAAAAGGACAGAAAGCCAAGCATGCAATCGCCAAGTTAACTGTTTTAATAATACATCACATTGAATATTTGAGGACAAATGAGGTGTATACAGTATTTTTATCCTGAAAGGTGACTTTTAGCTGTTATTCAACTCTGCAACTGAAAAATAGTGACGATTTAGCATTTAAATGTTGGCCATTAGTTAAGCAGTATTCCTGTACCAGCCTAAGAACAAACCAGAGAACCTGCTCTGCATAAATGTATGATTTATTTAGTTAACCAGTAAAGTTTACCAGCGGACCTCAGACCCAGTGCACTAGGATCATTTTGAATGTACTATTAAACATGAATGGGTGTTATATTGGAGTTGTGTACCTCCGTTGCCTCTCAGAGAAAGAGAGCGAGAGAGAGAGAACCCAGTCCATCCATTCATTTCCTACACCGTTTATTCCCAAAAGGGTTGCAGGGGCAAGAGGCAGGAAACACCCTGGACAGGTCTCCAGTCCATCGCAGCATCACACAGAGACAAACAACCACACAGGTGTTTGTGGTTGTCACTCCCAGGGGCATTTTAGAGTGTCCAATTAACCCAACATGCATGCTTTTAGGCTGTGGACGGAAGCACTTGCAAACTCTACACAGAAAGCCCCCCTCCCCCCCCCCCCCCCGCTCCCTCCCAAGGACTCAAACCAAGAACCCTCCTGCTTTAAGGCGACTGTGCTAACCAATGAACGAGCCAGATAAAAGTTGTAAATCTGTAGAGAATATGATTACGGCCCATTATAATACCCTAATCTGTGTATTTGATATTGAAATAATTTTGTACATGTTTGGTTTACATCCATATATACATTCTCTCAAACATATTTGAAGTCTGGTTACTAAGGCAGCTGGTTTAGGAACAAAATCTGGACGTCACCCCTGGCGGATTTGCATAAAAATTTTTTTAAAGAAGGCAACCTGGGCAAATCCTGATCATATGATTACTAAACCTCCTCAGCTGATTTTTGATGTCACAATCAGCAGCTAAGCCCTCTTGTGTAAGCCTAAGGTCATTGTTTGAAAAAGCAAAGATAACCATCTCAAATCATCTAAAAAAAACTAAATAAATAAATGAATGAGATGTGCAACCTTGAGGTCCCCAAAACATCCTCTTATCTCCACCTAAGTCTCCAAATCCCATCCATGAACCACAAGCAGACTCTGTGACAAGGGTCAGCTTTTATGTAGTCCAATATGACCATATATAAGATTAACCTTTTTCAAACAATCGCACACCTACATTTGAAAACATGTTTTTTTTTTACTTGTATTGTCTATTTGTTGAATATCTTCACACATAGTTTTTCAAAGAATTTTAAAACTAAAGTCAATTAAATCAGTTGTGAAACTGATACACAAGCACAATATGAGTCAGTGTAGGAGGAAGGCTGTAGCAATATGGTCATTCTTGAGCTTTCTCACCTTTATCTTTCCCCTTTCATTTCTTGACAGTTGACCTTTCCTTTTCTTCTAATGACTTTTAATAGATTTTTCTGTTTCTAGTCCAATTTCTCTTTATTGTGACTTACCCTCAGTTTCATTTTCCTTTTTATCTTTTTCCCAATCATCTTGTTGCTCGGTCCCATCTCCTAAGCGCCGATCAGTGCTGTTTCTACAGTATTGTGTCTGTGTTACAGGTGCTGCACAATGTTTGGCAGGAGAGTAGGAAGCCAGCCATTCAGGATTTGTATCCCCTTTTATCTGATAGATGCTTGGGCTGAAGACAAAAAGCAGATGGTTTGATAGCCTGCGGCTTAATTCAGCACCCCTATGCTCCTTTCCACTGTGGAGGAGGATACAATATGGCCTCGGGCATATTTTCCCCGTGACTATGTGTGTATTTGTGCATTTAAAGAAGTATCCATTTGTTTAACAATACAGTATCATGTGTGTTTGATAGTTTTTATCCTTAGCAGTCTTTGATTTGTGTTTTTAACCACCAGTGCTAATATTTAGACTTCTTTTTTCATTCTAATCATACATTCATCCAACTGTATTTTAACATTGAGTCCCCCTTCATAAGGCTTACATGATCACCGATGATAGATTAAAAACTGTGCCTTGCAAAAATATATGCTTATTCATCATATAAACATAATTGTTCAAGAATGAGGAAGATATTTGCAACCACAAGTAACAAACCTATTAGATTATAGATTATTGCGTATACATGCTGAGTTCTATTCAAATGAGGCATCAGATACAGTTCAAATCAGGAATTTAATAATATCTTCAAGCCTTGTAACTGACTGTTCCACTAAGTCCTAAATCAGCCTCAATCTGAAGATAATCGCAGAAGTTTTGCTGATTTCCACTTGATTTTTGGAAACTTAGTAACAAAATAACTGACTGAAAGAGTATGGTGGGAATGTAAGTAAGACTCCTGACTGGAAATAAATAGCTAAATAAAACTAAAATGTCGTTCTTCAGAAATATCAACCGTTCCGTTCAGTTTAAATAATGCATTATCTTACATTGCTTTCTTGATATCACTTTTTCATAAACCTCCAAGCTCTTAAAGCCCTTTAAAGCCAGGCTGCTGTGTATTTCAGCCCAAATATATTTATTAGCTGCTGAAACTGTGTAAGCTCCTTTCAGTCAGTGTTTATGAGTTGGTGTAGGTATGGCATACTTGCTTGACTGTCACTTTCTAGCATAGCAGGCTGCTTGTGACAAATCACAGGCAGCAACTAAAAGGATGACAGACTATCACATATGTTCAACAGTCTGTGTGCTAGTAACGCACTCGCACAGTGACAACACTAGCTCACTTAAGAACAAACAATCAAGAATCTCACGATCTTGTCATTGCGATCAGTCTGTCAACTAGAACTTTCATTGCATCAACGAGTTGTTTTCCATCCTGCACTCGGAATAGAAGAAGAATGATGTAACCCGCAAGCCTCTTGACACATGTGCTGATCAATCAAAAGATTCAAACCATCCAAAACACGGAAGAAAATGAATCCATGTTGTGGCAATGCTGCCATTGCGGTGTTCTGATATCAAACTTCAGGTACAGATATCTACCCATAAATAATCAATAATGCACCAATGTGCACTGAACAATGGGAGAGGTAAGGTTACCAGTCCATCACAAGGCCATACTGTCACGCCTGGGCTTTTTGTTCTTGTTATCTTGGCCTCGTCATTTCCTCTTTTATTTTGAAATAGTAACTAGTTACTTGCCCTTCCTTTTGTGCTGACAGTCTGTCTTCCATAATTTATGATTGTTTCAACCATTTCCTTGTTTTCCCTCATGTGTCTGTATCTTGTCGTCTGCATGTCTGCCCTCTGATCCTCTGATAGAAGATGTGCCAGTGGGATTGAGAAGGTCCTCGAAGTACTTTGCCCACCGACCCACAACGTCACGAGTTGAGGTGTTGGTGGAGTACTGTTTCCACCCCCTGAAACGTCGGATGGTGGACCAGAATCGCCACAAAGCTGTACAGAAATCTTTTTCCATGGCGTCCCCGAAATGCTCCCACGCCCGAGTTTTTGCCTCGGCAACCAACCAAGCCGCATGCCGCTTGGACTGCTGATACCCATCAGCTGCCTCTGGGGTCCAACAGGCCAAGAAGGCCCGATCGGACTCCTTCTTCGGCCTGGTCTCACTGTCATTGCCCACGTGAGCATTGAAGTCCCCTAGTAGAACAAGGGAGTCCCCTAGTAGAACAAGGGAGTCCCCAGGACGGGATCCCTCCAGTACCCCCTGTAAGGATTTGAAAAAAACGGTGGGTAATCCGCACAGCTGGTAGCCCCATAAGCACCAACAACAGTCACCACCCATCCCCCCACCCAAAGGCGAAAGGAGGCTACCCTCTCATTTACCGGCGTGAACCCCAATGTAAGGGAACCAAGATGGGGGGCAACAAGTATGGCAACTCCTGTTCGGTGCCTCTCACCGGGGACAACTCCAGAATAGAAGAGTGTCCAACCCCTCTGAAGTAAACTGGTTCCAGAACCAGAGCTGTGCATCGAGGCAAGACCGACTATAGCCGGAATCTCTCCGCCTCACACACCAACTCAGGCTCCTTCTCCACCAGAGAGGTGACATTCCATGTCCCTAAAGTAAGCTTCTGCAGCCGGGGATTGGTTCGCCAAAGTCCCTGTCTTCTATCGCCACCGGAAACACATCGCACCCAACCCCTTTGGGCCCTCCAATGGGTGGTGAGCCCATTGGAAGGGGGACCCATGTGGCCTCTTGGGTTGACCCGGCCGGGCTCCATGGGTGAAAGCCCGGCAACCAGGTGCTCCCCAACGTGCCCCACCTCCAGGCCTGGCTCCAGAGTAGGGCCCCGGTGGCCTGCGTCTGGGCAAGTGAGCACTAGATCCATTAAACATCATAAGGCGTATATATTTTTTTATTTTTTTATTTTTTTATACGCAATATATTTGGTAATTCCAATCATTGTCACAGTTCATTGGTTAACAACCTGTATCCTTATGCTTTGTTTTGTGGTATCTTTCATTATTATTACTCTTTTGAATCTACGATAAAGTTAAAATGCTGGTTCTTGAAAATACTTATTTTTGCTCTAGTTAAACTGCAACATGGGGCTATGACAATTCTTCCCTTGCTCTGAGGTTACTAAACTCTTTGCCACAATTCCAGCTAATACAGATAAAACATATCAAAGATTGAGGATCATGCTTATTTGTATTTCAAAGGTAAGTTGGCCTATCCATAAAAAACCCTTTACTATTACCAGGGTAACTGCAATGCAACATTTTTACATACACTTACATTGGTTACTATTTAAAGAACTCTAACAGCTTGTATTCATAAAAACTGTCAATTACTTTTCACCACAACTTAGCTTATGATTTAGCTAAGTGTCTTTTAAATATGCAATTCGTACATAAATGTCAAAATCTAAAGAAAAAAAGACTATTTGATAGATAATATTGAAGGAAAAATTACACGTGAGAATATAAATAAGATGGGGAGTGAAGGGGCCATTGAGATCACTGCTCTGTGCAACAGATAATCAGGATTGGGAATGGGCATCTTTAATGGCTGTCAATTAAAAACTAATTAGTGGGTGTAAGCTCAGCTAAATCGGCTATCAGTCCATTTATCGTTGCACAGCTGCCTCAATTGCGCACACTTTCACACTATCACATGCGTTATCATAAAGGCATTGTATTATTTTTTTCTCCATTCTGCATATTTCTACCCCTCAGCAACCTCATAATACACACACATACCTGCTCAGTGAAGCACACACATATGCACAATAAATACATATGGAGCTCATTCAGCACCAAACCAGCTGTAATAGACACATTCCCTCCTCCATCTCTTTCATTTACAAGGACAGAATTGCCTCTGAATTGATGGCAAATAGTGGAATTTGACTCGAATGTATTTCTATAAATGGCTGCGAACAGATACGACAAATAAAAACACTCGACCTGATGAAATTGCCAAAATTCAAATTCCGCGAATGACTTGTGCCATGACAACCAATTAATCGCAAATGGCTGCAGGCATCTCCTGGGGCGTCAATCTCGCTTCAAGGCCGCGCGTTTGGTAAAAGCACGAGCACATGCGGTGTCGTGACTTTGCGTCTCTGGCTCACAGGTTACACAAAGTAGGACAGATAACTTAACATCTGCTAAATGATACAAATAGCTTTTAAATTATTCAGATATACAGCTTGATAGAATGATTGTAAGTGGCCGTGACATGACAATAAAAATAACTTGGACCATCTGATCGTGTCTGGCAATCTGTCTGTGGACAGAGAGCATAAAAAAACAGAAAAACATCACCGCAAATTGCTTGTTGTGTGCTGAAAAATACTTTCCTGAATAAGAAAGAAGCTTTACCATCACTACCTAAACATTTCTAAGAGGTACTGTCCGTTAGTCCAGCTTGCCCAACTGCTTCTGTGAAAGGGTGAAAGAGATTCAGCAGAGAGCTAAGATTCGGTTCCACCATCACTTTCCAGATAACCTTGGTCTGCCAATACCATGCGTTTTTTGCAACTCAAACCAAGGGCAGTTGATGCCTGCAGCGTTTCAAGTCTGGATGAGAAAAAGAGAAATATGTGTATCCACAGCAAATCTCATTGGTGTCAGACGTTCCTGCGGCAACAGTTCACGTTTGAGATTTGGGCGTCAAGTTCGCAGGTTTTCACAGTTACAGTCACTCATTTACAGTTATTCTTGCTTGTGAGCAAATTATCTAATCTTAGCTCAGGACCTAAAGAAATCTCTTCTCACTAGGTGGGAAAAGCTAACATCTTTTGTTCAGTTTTGCTGTCAGTGACTGAACAATTGGCTCTATTTTACCCACAGTGGAAAGATTTCAGAGTAAGCAGTGTGTGTCAAAATGAGCTGAATCGGGCAAGAAAAACAGACTACAATGCTGTCTCTAACATTGCTATCCTTGGAAAGATTTTTACAATAATATATATCAGCTCCCTGACAACGAACTGCGATTCAGTGTTTCTTTGACATTTTTCCATCCTGCAGCTCGCTGGTTCAGTGACAACATGACAGCTTTAGGTTGTTGATACAATTAAAGTGCAACAAAAGTTGGTCAGTGGATTTAGCAGTTTGTGTCAGGGTAATGAAGTCTAAATACAGTTAGAAATTATCAGTCTGTAGTAGTTAGATTGAGTAGTTTGAGTAGGTAGATATTGCTCTCTCAATTACCTGTAACTGTCCATAGATTATTCTATTTTGAGATATTTTACCTTTGACATGTTGGATTTGACCGTCCTAAGTACAGTAAATTTTAGAACTATTCTGCCACAGCTCAAAAATTTAAAGCAGGCAACTGCCAGAAAGGATCATGACCCCTTTTGGACCAACATAAAAAAGAAAAGTAGAATTTATAAAAGGTTTGTAAGGCCATCTGCTTTATTAACAATGGGAAAAAATTCTATCTTCATATTTTGAATTACACATAAAAAGCCACAATTTATGACTACAGGAGTTCTGAACCATTGTCAGTGACAAATTAGGCCAGAGTGGCTGCATATTATCTCAACAGAGGAACAAAATTAGTAATTGGAGGCAGTTATCGCTATTCCAAAAAAAGTGCAAAAATGTTAACTTGTTGCATGTCTATGTCTGTGCGTTCTGTTGGATATTGTGCGTCGACCTACCAGGCTTCTGAGACCCTGTAGAAAATACAGAACAAAATTTTGTTGTAAGTTATAATGAAAAGCTTTGTCAGCGAGATTAAAACTGTGACTGAATTTGTCAGAATTTTAAAACAATTATACAGGGTTACTGTTTGATCTACATTCAACAGTGTTGGTACTGGCAGCACTGAGGACAGCTGTGCCGTTGTTTCCAATATGATGTGACAGTGATCCGAAAAATGAAGTTTTTCACCAAAACTGAGTGAATACCTTTCGTGATATGGCTTTTTGTCATTACTGTGAACAGTTTTTTTGCTGCCTGTAGGAGCACTGTTGACTCATACTGTATTTACATCTCTGTGGAACTCATTTGTAACTTAAAAATTTAGTTTTTCCATCCATTATTGTAACCGCTTATTCCCTGATGGGGTCGCGGGGGGACTGGAGCCCAACCCAGTGGTCAATGGGCAAGAAGCGGGGCACACTCTGGACAGTTCGCCAAACCATCGCAGGGCCACACAGAGACACACAAGGACAAACAACCATGCACATTGACTCCTACTAGTAATTTGGAATGTCCAATCAACCTAACATGCAGGTTTTTAGACTGTGGGAGGAAGCCATAGAACCCACTCAGATACAGGGAGAACATGCTAACTCCACACAGAAAGGTCCCGGTTCCCCCGGGGACTCGAACCCAGAACCCTCTGGCGATGGTGCTAACCACCACACCACCGTGTGTAGTTTTTCCATCAGTTTCAAATCTGAAAGATGTCTTTCAGATAAATGCTGAAGGGGGTTTTCATGCACTGCTATGCGTGTGTTGCCGGATCAAAGTAACATTAGTCTCACCCACGGTGCTGATTGGCTAATCATTAGTCCTCCCGCTGCCCTAATTGGCCCTACTGCTTTTTGAAACGCTGTTTGATGTCACAAAACCACATGAATGGGTCAGCTCAAACAGAAAAGATTTGAAGGCACAGACTTCAGCAACACCATCAGGGCAGCTAGGTTTGAAAAAAAAAGACACGGGAGCCAGCAACAAATATCAGATTTTGCTCATGTTTTACAGAATTCACGGCTTTGTGAATATCTTAGAGAGGTGTGTGTTTCCAGAATTGAGTAAATGACCCAAATACCAGAGGGCTGGAACCTCTGAAACAATACTCTCCCTATCCATTTTGTTTATATTCAATCATACGGCTCATTTTTATCTACCATGTCAACATTTGTCACTATGGGTGTGGGTATTACTCTGTGAATGTGTGAGGCGTCTAGACAGGAGAAGCCTAATCTATTTTCCATGTTCCCATCCCATTCTGTTGGAGCGTTTGAATGGCAGATAAACAGTCCAGGGCTAAGGCTGAGGCTTCATCAAGAGGATTAAGTCTGCAAGTCTTATCTCTTGAGGAGCCTCTCTGCCTCCTCTTTCTGTTTCCCTTTCCCCATAGGCATCAAGGACTCTCACCATGCGCTACAGAGTTCATTCCCAGTTCGCATACTTTACTGTACAAATCGCCCGCATAAGCTCCAAAATCACACAACACACATTGGGATTTGCGTGGCATCTTGTGAGCGCATGAATTTCTGCCACGTGGCAGATTTTTGCGCTCGCAGGACATCCATTTGCAAGTTTTTGTTTGTTTGGTTTGATTTCCCACTGCAGATTAGTGTCACACAGAATAAGCAAATACAAAGAAAGGCTTACATATTAATTACGCAAAGGAAAGAATGTAGAACAAGAAATATAAAAAGACACAGTTATTCTATGTACATTAGGAACCCATTCAGAAAAGAGGACAAGAGAGAAACTTTTTCAGTTTTCCTTTGGGCAATTTGATTGGGATTTTTTGTTAAAACACGCTGGGTTTAATAACCCATTTTGGATAAAATGCTGAATATGCATTGTTTTGATCAGATTCATGGAGCACTTTTATTATTTTTCCTTATTTCTGTCATCATCATGAGACTATACACATGCTCCTTTAACCATGTATGGACGCAGTTATGATAATTAAAGCATCAATATATAAGGAATTCAGTTTCATCTTTTTTTGTTTTGTTTTTTAATTTGTGGCAGAGACTAGAGATATCTGTTTCATTTGTTGATTTCAGTTCTTCTGACCTGAACAGAAAGAAAGCTTCTGTATTGAAAAGCAACAATAAATCAGCTCTGGAAGTTCAGAGCGAAAAAGCATCGGTGAAACAGAAAGGGGTCAAAATATAGATATCATCTGACAAATCACATCTGGGAGGCCATGGCAGGTAAAAGACAACACCTGCTTTATGTGAACAGTCAGGGCAAATTAGACAATGCGGTCAGAATGACGATTTAAATCCAAATCACTATCCTACTGAGTAAACTCTGTTTAATAGTCTGTTTTTGTTTTACCTGAAATCAGGACTGAATTGCCACTAAATGCTTTAATTAAAGGACTGTGGCACATTAATACTGCTTATTTGCCATTCACTGATACTTGCGTGGAAAATAAAGGCGTAGACACTTTCTTTTTCTTTTTTTTTCCCAGTGTCATGGCCACCTCTTGATTTGAATCAAACAGACATATGAATTACAGTGTACATCAACATGAATAGACATTAACTTAAGCTTTTTGTTCAAATTAAATTAAATGCTTTATCATATTTTTGTATATGAAGTACTTTACTGACATTAGTTTTTTAAATAACAGTGCAACAACTATGACAAGGTATAAAACAAACATTTTTCCATTTCCAGTACTACAGTGTTATATCAAAATCTGGACCAGAAACTATCCCTGTCTTTAAGGATATAAACCTGTACACTGTAAAAAATTAGGGTGCAATTGGAGAGCATACTTGTATTCTTAGGTACTTTCAAGATTGTTGTTGGCTATGTGGCCATAATTGTACATGTTTGTACTTTTAGAGGCACTAAAAGGTATACCTTTTGTTCCCAATTAGAAGATGGACCAAAACTACAAGGGTACGACAACAGAACCTTTGCCCCCAGTGACAGGTCTTGGACCCTTAATGGTTCAACCGCGTTATTTTCTGAGCGTCTATGTACAAAAATATAATGTGTTTTCATCAAGCTATTGTTGAGGCTATAAAACGTTCCTTGATAATATACAAAACAACATCAAAATAGGAATGACAATTTTCACTTTTCCCAATTACTCAGTATGCAATGCAGTTGTTGTATGTGATAAAATAAAGAGATTGTTTTTGGGTTTTTTTGTTTTTTTTCAATATTTGATCAGCAAAGACTCAGTTTATTACTTTTTTGGGAGTAGATTTAAAGGTGGATTTAAATGGCATTCCTGCAGAATGATGGTGACAAGAGGAGGCCTCAAACTGACAGGTCCACATCAGAAGTAATTGGCGATCGGCTGCAAGGAAGACGCAGCTGAGCCTGAAGTTTATCATAGTTTCAGTTTGCTTCAACGTTTTTACGTGTGGAAAATAACCGAGAGAAAAATCCCAAAGCAACTGCTCAAAATGGTTTGATTCAGAGTGGCTGACCTCACTGGTACTCAGGAGAACTGTTCCTAATTTACACCCTAAAGGGAAACACCGAATCCAGACGAAAACAGCACGCGCTCACACTAAGATCAGATGTTATTTTGCAATGTGGGTATTTTAGGTATTTTACCCTGATATGAGGGGAAAATAGATGAGGAGGTAATAGATTTTTACATAAAACCAATCTTTATACCCAGCACATACAGTTTCAGATTAAATAGAGCAACAATATTTTTTGGGGAAAAAATATTTTTTTCTTAATAGTTTGTAATATATTCCAAAGTGTTTGTGAATGGAATTGTGGGTGGGATGTGGCACTGTGCCACACTCATTCTCGTGTTTATGAGAGGAATTAGAAATGAACGAGGCTTAAGCCTTTTTTAATTGGCTTCCAGAAGCTGTTTAATGAAACAGTCAACTTACTATGTTCCACCTGTACAACTGTGCCTCCATCATGGACCTCTTATTGTTTTGTATTGACTGTGAGTTGATTCGCTGACGATAAAAATCGGATCACCTTACTTTTACTTAATTGTGTATTAAGCATGTGGTAGTTTCAAATTCAGGCATGTTTGTGCTAAATCTATAATGGTTTACAAATGTTGGAGACAAGATCCTGGCATGGAAATGAACAGTTGGAATTAGTATTCACATCCTTCCATGCATGTCTATACTCACAATGATAGAGATTCACAAAAGGTGGACCTATATACCAACAACTCGTTCAAGATTGCCATAAAAAATGTGCATGCACAGTTCTGTTTTGGTGTAGTTTCATGCATTCGGCCCCTGATCTGTTCTACAAACATGTCGGACATCCCCAAAGTGAAATCTGATGTTGGCACTTTGGTAGTAGGATATTTGCACCATTTTTTCTTTTTTTTCCCTCAAAATAGTAAATATCGCCATTACTGCCCTTGGCAGGGTTTCCATCAACATCATCATCATCTTTCCAAATCCTATTTTCGGCAGTTACCTTCAACTATCATTTCCATCTTCATTATTCAATGTGTTTATTTTCCCCGCATTGAAGAAATATCTGTTAACAGAAGCTAAGTTGTGTGTTTAGATGTAAATGTAGTCACTTGGGCAATCTTGTGGTTTCCTGATTGAAGAGATCACACTACTTCTTGGTTAAAAATGATGGAATAGGGCCCCACCATCAAATCCTAAACCAAAGAGGTTTACAACTTATTGCACATATTGCATTTTGGGCCAAGTTTGTTCAATTTGTTCTCTATTCAAAACTGTCGACTCCATGCAGCACCCGATGACGGCAGGTGCTTTTTTTTCATCCCTTAAAAAAAACACAAGCCCATCGATGTTGGATTGATCAAAATTAAAGAACTACCGTACACAAAAAAAAAAACGTGCAATTTTACTGATCACTGGAAGTATTCGTCAAGTTAAGTTTGTCCCTTCCCTCTGCTGGTTGTGTGAGCTGTGTCTGGGAGCCCGGCTGCGCGCTTTGTAGCCACGAGGCAGCGACTCTGACGGTAATCTCTCGGAGGGGTCGATGTCGTGGTTGTCACGGCGATCCTCCCGGGGCTGATGGTGGCTGACGGCTTGTGTCACCATTGCTTTCCATCACCGGTCCTCTGATGGCTCTCATTTCATTCCGTGTGAGAGGGTGTGTGTTTGTCTGAGTGTGCGTTTACACGTGTCAGAATGATTTCCAGTTGGTGTATAACTCTCCTCTGCTTGTGTATACATTTTAGTTCCTGTTTGATTAAACATCAAAGAAGCCCCGACACAGCTTTTGGTAACGCAATCCATGATTTTATCCTACATTTTTTTAAAGTTGTTTGGTTTGCAGGATAACACAATTTCTTGTTTTTTTCTTTTTAAACCTGTTTGCTGCAGGGGAATTCACCTAGGATCAATAAACATTCAACTTATCTTGTACGTTTTTAATTACTCCTCAAGACACAGAGCTCAAGTAATCACTCCACAACCTGGCTGTCCACTCCATTCAGCTCTTTAGAGTTCTCCCACAAACAGAGTTTTTCCTAGTTTCTGCTCATTGTAAAATAGCTGCTTGTCCAGCCTCGACAATTAGCAAATGAACAATAAACAAGTTCATGAGTGCAATTTATTTTCTATGAGGAGTTTTTTGGATTAAATTAGATGAGTTTGTTTCGCTCTCCGCGGGTTCTTCTGCTTGGCTCGATTGTGTGAATGTTTCTGTGTGTGCACTCCCCTTTCGCCTGTGATTTGACTTGCCTGCAGATGGCAATGTGTTACATTTCTGTAACGCTGTCTCCCTCTGTGCGGCACATGAGCTGCTGTTTCTCCTCTCGGAGCTCCAGCTGGTGTGTGCAACTCTGCTTAAGATCGTCACTTTTGAACAGATTTCGGGGAGGGAAATAAACATATCCGTTCATTTTAACGACCTGACTTTTTTTGCTCCATTCTCTAACTTTCATTCTGATCTCTTTGAATCAATCTAACGACAGCGTGAGGCCTGAATACATCTGTAGTTTGTGATATATTGAGATGTGGTCTTGTTAAAAGTGGCATGTCATAATGTTTTGGGGGAAAACTCAATAACCGCTGCTGTAATTTCTCAGAGGATGCCTCTCTCCCTGATGCCTTGATTCATCCCGAGTTGCATCCCGAAGCTGAAAATTTGAGTCTAATTTCGGACGATGACTCTTATGCAGGTTGTCAGCATCTACAATGATCTGCAATGTCTTCACCGAGCTGGTGTAACACTGCGGAGACGGAGAAAGAGAAAAAATGTAGAGGAGGAAAAAAAGCTGATGGACAGTGACAGAGGGTGCATATGGGGTTTATAGTTTTAGATTTCTCTCACAAATGCTTTTCTCAAATGGACTCATGTTGTTTTTATTACTCCTGACAGTAGTAAACAGCTGGTGTGTGTGCGTGTGTGTGTGTGCGTTGGGGGGGTGGGGGGGGCTGTGCTGTGGACTTTTGTCTACGTTGTGAGCGTGCACGTGTCTTCACAGACATTACGGTTAGGCTTCTCACCCCTTAGTCCCGTTGGTGCGTGTGTGTGTGTGCATGCGTGCGCGCCCGCTCACACATGCGTGTGTTTGTGTCAAATCTAAATGCATCCCATCACTCTGTTTACGGGGTGTGTGCAGCTGTAGATGTGTGTGTAAGAGCTGATGCTACACACCCAGCAGCCATGTCCAATTGAAATAGATTGGAGCCATGGAGTCTGGGTAATTCAGAGGTGTGAATGCAGTCCTGCTGTAATCTTCATACTCCACCATGCTTCGTCTGGTTGCTTTCTCTTTTCAAACATAATGAGATCGATAGCTTTGTAGGGGCCGATAACGAAAGCACAGAATGAACAATATATAAAAAATACGACTTGGATTTTGGTCAACGTATCATAGGTTCTGTACTTATTGTGTCACTGACTCAAGCTCGTGTAAATTCTTTTACTGTAAGTCAGTATTTTGTCTTTTTGAAGCAGACCAGCTTTACTTTTGTGTGATTATGACTTGTCAAACATCAGAAAACAAAGACCTGTCTTTTTTTTTTCGGAAAGAAGACAACTTATGTATAGTAGTTCAGAACATTGTGAAGTGTGGCATATTTCTGCTTTAGAAAGTTGCAGCGACTGATTACTTTTAAAATTTAAAAGGATGCTTTTGCCTGGAATGACTGAAACGAGAGAAACCAAGGGATTTACCTTAAATAAGAGATATTTACTACTGATAGTTACTGCATCATGCATTATGTCACGTCTGTTTTTCAGTGTAAGGCAACTAATGAATGTAACCTTACATTCATTAGTTTAAAAATAATACGATTAGCAGCTGTCATGTTTTGTCAACAGTTGATGTTGTATGATGATCATTGGGAATAGGATATGATGTCTACAGAAGGTCTATAAAGTTCCCTCTAAAAAAGGCCAAGAGCATATAAAGATGATTATAAGCCAGTGTTGCTATAAATTCAATATATTGCAATTGATATCAGGGTATAATAGAATGTATTAATTTATTAAATTGTATTCGCCAGCAGATTTACGCAGTCATGCCTGTTGTTGGGAATACCATTTGGAGTAGAAATTCAGCTGCATTCTGACTGAGATGCATTAACCGATGAAGTTTTATCTTTCCCCTTGATTGGCAGGTTTTACTGAACCATCTCCCTCCGCTCCTTCCTTCCATCCCTCCTCAACTTTCCCCCCTCCTTCTTCCTCTCTGTTGTGTACATCTCGTCTGTTTGCAGATATTTCAGGAATAGAAGCGGCAAGAAAAGGCTGCTCAAGTGGGGGAGATGCACACAGCTGATCTTTATTCATGGTTTTCATTTGATGACATTCAGCAGCCACAGGTAACATCTTCTGACAATGAACAGGACCTATTTGGGATTGAAATACACAGCAGAGCCACACAAACCCAGTCTTAAATTTATTGTCAGAACCCTTGAGGAATAGTGAGCAATGTTCCAATTCTTTTGGTTTCGAGCCACTGTACATTAACCTTTGCTTGAATTGGTTATGCCTGTGGATCACATCGGTGTCCCACAGTAAACAATTAGTGGGTTTGAACTAACAATGTTATAGGTACAGGGCATGCTTCTAACTCCAAAACATCCATATCTTATCATCAAATGTGGAAACCCTAACATGAAAAGTGGATTATTTAGGAAGAGATTTGACTTCCAAAACATTTGACTTACAAAACTTGTGAATGAATTATATAGACATAAATAATAGATAAACAAAAAAACAAAAAAAGAACCAGAAAGATAACACACCCCAGAATGTGAATTGAATGGATTTAAATGTTGTCACAAAAGGCTGACTTCTTTTTTTTTCCCTAAAAAAAGGATTTTGGATTGAATTGGAAAGGCAGTGGTGCAGAGGACAACAAACACACAGCAATGACCCAGACTTCCATTTGTCTGTTTGCTCAGCTAACGCTGCCACATTTGAGCTGCAAGTCCTTTCTTTATGAGTCCTGAGTGATTTAGCCCTGAGAAGCAGAGTGCTCTTTCGGAGCCGTCACAGCCCATCAGCACTCAGTGGCAGAAAAAGGATGAGACGTTTGAGTGTTGCCTCTAAACCTCGTACATCCAAACATTTCTCTGTTTTGTTTTTGCTTTTTTCGACTCGTTACAGTGAAGCTTCGGGGACCTCGAAATGGCCAATGTTTTTTGAAAATGAATGATGAAAAAATACCGTTTTGACCCAAAAACAAGTTCAAATGCCTGCTAATGTATGCCTTCTCCTAAATTAGTCTAAAGCATGTTTATAGTGATGTCGCCTGGCAACATGATTAACCAAATCCGTATATTACCTCTGAACAACTGAATTCTGAACTGAACCAACCCTTTTCAGGGACACAAAAACTAAAGATTAGAATATAGACTTCCATCCATTCACCCATTTATCCATCTATTATCTTCATCTCCTCTGCAACATGCTCCTGTGGGCTCTATAGAGCCCAAACCAATGTAAGGAGAGAAAGGATGAAAGGCTGTATCGCCTAAAAGGATGTGAGTGGAAGAGAATTTGTAAAGAAAGGCTAATAACCTCATGCTCGAAACTCCTCAACTTATTGATTTCAATGCAAAAGGAGTTGTGGCTCAACTCAAAGGTCCCTCCAGAAGTGTAAGCTCATCACATTATCTCTAAGACCAGCCTAAGCCCAGCCACCCGCTAAAGGAAACTCGTTTTATCCTCTCGTATCCCTAATCCCATGACCACTGCTGATGATTCCAACAGATATAGTCCAGAACAGCACCTGCATTTACACTAACAGGCAATGCCTGTGGGAAAAATAAAAACACCTAACAACTAACTGAACTAAACAAACAAAAGCACCTAAAAGCACCCTGCGGTGGCAGTATCATGGGTCGTGCCCATGTTGCTGCATATCTACAAGGTCAGCTTGTTTTCTTCCTCTGACTCCTTTATAATACTACAGTATTTATTTTATGGTTTATGGTTTAGTACACTATTTTTTGTCTGTTTGTTTCCAGTTAACCTTTCCTTGTGGGATTGTTTGTTTTATTGTATGTGTGGTCTTTTGCGCTGCACTGTGGTGTAGGCAGTTGGGACCATTGCCTAACAGCAAGAGGATCCCTGGTTCAAATCCCTTTGGGATTGGATTTCCTTTTGTGTGAAGTTTGCATTTTCTCCCTGTGAGTGGGTGGGTTGAACTCTGGCATTTTCTACACAGAAAATACAAAAAGACACACGCATGTTAGACTCTAATGGGTTTGTAAGGGTGAATGTCTGCGTATTTGGTTGTCTTTTGTAACCCGCCTCCCACATAATGTCAGCTGGGATAGCCTCCAGCCCCCCCACCCTCCAGGAGTAAGGGGTATAGATGGACGAATGTGTCCTTCCCTCAGATGTTCATGTTTTCTTGTTTCTATATTTTTAGTTAACTCCTTGGTTTTAGTTTTCTTTTCCCTGAGTTTAAGCAATTCCTTTCGGTTTACTCTTTATTTATTTAATGTGGCATATCATCAGTTCCATCTCTCTTTCTTTCATGTTTTCACTACCATCTGGCCTCATGGTCTCTTCAGTGATTATCCTTCCTGGTCAGCTGATCCATATGTTGCCCTTTGCTATATTTATCTGCTTATCAGTGTTCTGTTTGCTCTATACCTTTACACCAGTGCTCATTCAGGTATCGATCTGGCTTTTAGGTTTCTTGTTATTATTTTTCTCAAGTTCAGTGTGGTGGTGCTTTCCTGTTGTTGGCTATTCAATAATAAAATGTCATTACTGAAGATTGTCCGGCATGCGTCTGGATCCTCACACCGTCTCCCTTTTCTCACCTGTGTGGCCCATTTTAATTTCATTGTGCTCCAAACTTTTAAACTTTTGCCTGGGGTTATATTTTGATCTGGTTAGGTGAATACTAAATGACCAAGATGCAAGACCACCTTAAATCGCTGACAGTGAGCCCGCTGTTGACTGACAGCATTTACCCTTCAGCAAATGGCCCGCAGGTTAAGGATGACACACTCACACATATCCGCTGTGCCCTTTCTCCCCGACCTCATCTCAAGCTCATTTTAGTAATGGTATATGACCCCGTTGGAGTTGAAATAAACACACCCAATTGTGTCAGTCTATACGCACACATACACACACATCCAGGCGCTGCATTTTACACATTCTGGAAGCCACATGGAGGCACACAAATGCCAAACATACATTTTGGTTGGCACCTTCCCACCTCATGCCGTACGAAACATTAATAAACACACCCTCACAAACAACCCGGCACACACAGAATGGATGCGTCGTCTTCATATATGCATGATGGAAAGATAAAGCTGAAAGGTCAGTTCCATTAGACGGTCACCTTTAATGTCACAGAAAGAGCCTGGAAAGAGCAGTTGCGATCTTCCCATCTTGTCATCAGATCAGCAGTCTGTCTCACAGCTCGGTAACATTTATACCGGTCTGACAAAAAGTGCATTTTGGACAAGATTTCCATTTAGATCCTTAAAGACTCATCGTTAATTGATTTTGAATTAGAAAAAGTTTATTGAAGGTTGGCCGGTACCATTCTTAAACACTGGAACATGAAAAAATGGAGAAAAAAAAAGAAAAATCCCAAACAGGCTCAACAGTGAACAGATAAACACTTTACATCAACATGACTGAAGATAATTCAAGTACATGTAATAGCAGACTTTTGGTCTCCTTCAATGCCATCATTTGAATTGACTTAAATTTACTGTGTTTATAGAAAAAAATAACTGTGGATGTGATTGTTTAATAATTGACATAAGAAGGCACTGATGCAATAATAGGGAAACCAACGTCTGTATCGGTTGCACTCGGATCAGTTTTTTAGGTTTAACTTCACTAAAAGGCATTTATGTTGCCAGTTGTAAGAACCTGTGTAAAAATTGTTGTAATTGAATATTGTTGAGTGAAAGAATCATTTACAATCTCTGTTTACCTTCATGTCTCTCATTGGAATCATAAGCACGCACTGTTGCTTTTCGACTAAAGCAGTGATTCTCCACCCATGGCTCAGACCACCAGGTAAGTAGTTCTAATAAATTCTTTGAACACCTTTCACTGAGGCATCTTGCCTCCTAATATTCTCTCAGGTGTGTCACTTGCGGGATATTTTGAGCATATCGGATCTTAGCCTGATGCACGGCCCATTAATATAAACTGATCTAAAAGCAATGCATACTTTGCGGAAAAAAAGAAGAAAAGATATCATGCCTATCTCGCATAGATGATTTTAAAAAAGCAACAACAAAACGCTGGTAAGATGATTAGACTGGACATTAGAGTTACGTCTCTCACCGCGTTCCTCGTGTCTGTCCAGGATTTCTTCTTGCATCTGTTTTGGCAAAAGACACACGCCTGCACAAAGCTGCAGGATGTAAATATCCTTTTTATGTTTATGTTTTTGCATTTAGCATATGCTTTGATCTAAAGCGACTTACAATGCAATACCACTTTTAATCTAACGTTATTGGAATTGTTGTATTTGATATTCTATGAAACTTATTTCGGGTAGTGTTGTTTCATGCAAAGCATTAAATTAGTTCATTTGTGGTTGTAAACATATTTCGAGTGTTTTTTACTCATTTTCTGTCTTGCCGATGTTGAAGCAAGGATCATATTACATGATCGAATAAGCAGATTTGGTGATGACATCATCTGCCGAATTTAACGACAGCCAAAAGCTATTTTCCTTACTAAGGAGTTGGCAACAGTGCTGCTTGCACACTCTTTTTCTGCTCATATCATATAGTAAGCGCTCTCCCACCGACACATGTGATGCAGATTTCACAGTATGGAAAGTTTAACTTTTTTTCTCAGTCAGTTCTAAAAAGATGCAATTTTGTGGTGTGCACGACACAAAAAATACAAGAAAGCCTTTTGGATGGATGGATATGCTATGTGCTTGGGGTCAGTTTTGGTGTTTAGCCACAATTTCAGCCCCCATTCAGGGAGTAGCTCCTCCAGGAATTTTGAGAATTTCGAAAGCATGCATAGTTTTGGACATTTCTTCAACTCATGTAAAAACGTTGCAATATTTCAAGCAAATTAGCAAAGGTTGTAAGGATTTCAAAACAATTCTATAAGGTGTTAAAACCATTCCTCAACTTTTGTCTGTAAACCGGTCCATGCGCCGTTATTGTTTTCCAATATCACTATGTAGATGAAGCTTATTTTAATGCCATTTCCTGGAAGCCTGCATGTTGTTGTGGATGATTGGCTAGGCCCCCGAATGGCCCTGATTGGCTGATGTCAGACTGAATCTTTCTGAGGCTAATCCCTTTCAAACACACAGACCAGGACACATCCTTAGAAACACTCACACACACACACACACACACACACGGACGGACACAGCCGCATCACACACAAAGCACACTCACAAACAGGTGTTTTCTCTGTATGCCCGCCACATTGTCTGAATGTTAATTACATGCAGAAGGCATCTGGGCCTGTCCATTGCTAATCCTCTTTTAATTATATGTGTCCTCACAATGACACAAGGTTTACAATGGTGATTACAGCCATATTAGACATAGTGCAAAATAGAGGGAAATGGCAATCATGATAAGTCAAGTAAGAGTAGTTGTTTGTTTGGGTCACTGTGAGGTGAAACTATTGTGTTTTTTTTCATATATAAGTGAGTTTGCTTTATCTTTTATTCTAAAAATGTATTGCTCCAAAATATGTTCGGTGCAGCAAAGTTTAACCAGTGCTCACAAACTGCATACAGTATACTCTATATTTACTTTTGTGTAAATAACTTCACTCGGTGTGTGCATGTGTGGTGAGGTTTATAAAGTTTTAACGCATATATAAATGATCAAATAAATATATACAAGCTTTACTTTGCAGCTTTCCACTTATCGCAAGTGGTTCTGGAATCTAACCTCTGCAATAGAGGGACCCCCATATTTGGAATAATAAATGGCAAATGGACTTTTCTAGTCTCGTTGACCACTCAGTTTGTTTGGTTTTCAGTTATACCTATTTTTTAGCTTTATTTAGCTTGCCTTGGCTCAGTTCCGTAATGTTGTTCATTAGCAAAACAAACAGGAACATGGTGTGGCAATAGACCAGCTGAATCTGGCCGTTGATCCATGGTGGAATTGTACTCATTTATGTGACTGACAATGACAGAAATAATTGGCATTCGTTGCCGCCCCATTTTCAGCAGGGCTCTTCTGCAAGAGTCACTTTCATGACTCTGTCACATGACTCCCTCAGTGGCTCGCGGTTGGCTCGACTCGAACACTTGCTAGGCAGGTGCTGAAATTGTAACTGGTCGCTGGGGCTATAGCACCTAATGAAAATGCACAAAAAATCTTCTTGAGGCTGACTCCGGCTGAGAAGGTAAAAGTGGCGAAGAGCAAATAATAATTTTACTCAACAAGCCACATTCAGGGCCACACGGTGGTGTTGATTAGCACTGCCTCACAGCGAGAGGGCTCCTGGTTCAAATCCTTGCATTTAATAATAATAATAATAATTCTCCATGGAAATGACAACTGCTCTTCCTCCTTAACATAGTGATAAAAATAATCAGTTTTGTGCTATTCCAGTTGATCCTAGTGCTTACATGCATTTTCAAAGCCATGCTATGGTTTAGGCTAACAACATTTTTTCCTGCTTTATTGAACTCAGAAGAAAAATTCCTAGTATCAGTAGTATTCTACTGAAAGCATCGAGTTTTGATTGACACATATTATGATAAGTTTCTATTCACCAGAATATAGGCCATATTTCTTAAGTCTCCATCAAACTTTTTTTACATCACAGAAGTCAGAGATTAGAAGCAAACTGGTATTTAGTCGGCCATTGCCAGTCACTTTATGCCAGTGGAAGAGGCTTGCCAGCACATTGCAGACTTGGAGCAAATATCAAAAATGTTTTTTTTTACAATTTGTAGGAGTAAATTAGGGAAACTGCCAATGGGAGCACAAAAAATGAGTGCAGAAACAAAAAAAATGCATTACATATGGCAGAGGGTATTATAAAGAAAAAGTACCATCTGGGGGGATTAAAAAAAAAAATTTAGCTGAGTTGAAGCAAAATTTTGCTCAAGTATATTGAAAAGTTTGATTCGAACAGCAAAATGTTCAGTTTGTGAGGTGTTTTATCATGACGTGTGGCCCTCTGCTGTCCGTTTCCTGTTGCAAACTCACTACTACTTTGAAACTTCAAGTGTTCACATTACCACAATCCATGCAGACACAGAAAAACATCTGCTTATGGCGATTGTGAAAATTGTGTCCTCCACAGCCACTACTCAGTTTAGATTTGGCATTGCCCTACAATCATGTTTCATCTGTGCATCATGGCATCAATTAAAAGTACAAGTCCCTAATCCTTGGTTGTCCACCTGCTTGGTGTTCCGTGGCTTTCCCCTGGGTTTCACAAATGTGTCGCACATGCGGGGACAGAAGAAAAATTACTCAGACTTCCTTCATTGTTATGGATCCTGGTAAATATGGACTCGGTGTTGGCTCGGCTGAAGAATATGCAGTCAACTCTTTGCCAAGAAGAGCCACTGAGGAATGTCCCCGGCGCTGGCAAGCAGCTGTAGGCCAAACATCTGCTGCTCACTTCATCCCAATCGGAACAATACTCCGAACAAGAGTCACGAGGAAATAGGAAGGCGGATAGCTGGTCCATTATACTTATGGGATACGGTGGCTCAAGGTGATAAAACTGACAGAACACGGACGGAGATCCAAAAGACGCGTGCACATTTGAGACCTCCGTGTCGTGTTTGTCGGCCTGAACAGCATAATGGGGATATTTTTGGGACAAAAAGGTTGTCACACGTGTGTGTGTGTGAGCGTCAGAGGAGAAAAACTGCGTGAACACGCGCATGCACACCTCCTCTGCTTTAAAGTGTCCTAAGGGAGTTTCTCTCAGTGTGTAGGAGGAAACCATGAATAAAACGCCCATTTGACCCTTGTTGCAATAAAGCCTGTCTTTGTTGGGCCTCACAGGACCCTCTTTATCCCTCCTCTGCCCTTCTTTTCCCTGCTCTCCCTCTCTCTTAGATGAAATCTTGCCCTTTTGTTTTCCCCTCCATCCTGTCATGGCAGGGCTTTCATGTAATATTCATGAGTCTCAGTGGGTTTTCTTTTTTTTTCACCCAGGAGACATACAGTGGACAGCACAGTGGTGGCCCCACATTGCAGCAGCAACCTCAGGACCCAGGAAAAATTGACCTGTGACCTCAGACGCCGCTCTCTAGCAGCATCATTGCTGCTCATTAATCACAGGGGCACGAGTGTCACCCAAAATAAAAAGGCTTTTAGACTAAGACGGGTTTTTCTAAATGAAGCCGTGGAATGCGGCGGCGGAGGAAGCGTCCACGGCGAAGCGTGTGCTGTACAGCGAGTTGAGGTCTACCCTCTGAAGCAGATTCCTGTGAAGATTGCCTCTGGCCTCTGTGTGTCTGTACTCCACCACGGGACAATGGTCTCCTTTTAGTGTGGTGTGTGTGTGTTGCCGAAGGCCTGCGTGCGTATGTAAGTGTTGGAAAAAGGCTGGTATGCGAGTATGTCTCTGAAAAGCCTGCATGTCTGAACACTGACTCAGTATGCCTCCGCTGTCTTGTCTTCTCACGGAGTGAAACAGTGAGATCACGTGACTCTCAAACACACACAAGCCGAGAGTCAAGCCGAGGTTACGGACCAACAGCTCAGATCGCCTGTTGAATAAAAATCACATGTCGAATGTTCTGTCTTTTCCTCCTCCGATGTGATGTTGCAGCCGTGTGCCCAGTTTATACAATGTTTTATATCGTTTTAGCCCATTTACTGATTTTTTTCAAGAGCTTTTGTTGTTTTAATGCATGATTTCTTTGATTTCTTTCAGTTCTTTGTTTGCAATAGACTTTGAAGTCAATTTGACCTGTGTCCATCTGGGGAGTTCCAACTTCTCACAGACACACTGAAAAAATGTGAAATGCAGTAGACAATCAGTTGTAACAGAACATCACCAATAAATGCTCGCTCCCTGGTAGTTTTGTGCTTTATTGGAATGTCCATCCATCCATTCACTGTCACCAGTTATTCCTAGCAGGATCAAGGGGGAGGTTTTCTGTAGTGAAAAGTCACAGTTAAGTCAAGAGGGGATTCGCCTCAAAGTTATTTGGTCCAAAGCTATAAAATAAAACTTGAAAGGTGCAATGAGAAACCTCTTGAAACTACTAGAGCCATTATAAATAACAATTTGAAAAAAAATCAAATCAGAGTACCTCAAAAATAAACTGATCAACTATTAAGACAAAATCTCAAAGAAGTTGACTGTTGCACAGAAAATAACACAATGGTATGCAAGAAATGCATGTTTGCTACTACAGATAATAGGAGAACACGCAAAAATACAAACAGCAAGGCCCCTGGCCCACCCAGGGATCTGATGTTAGGCCACAGTGTTAACCACTACACCACCATGGCACCCTAAAACTGCATCTGCTTACTCAAATTCAAAGTCACTTGGTCACAAGAGTATGGTTTTAAATGAGTCTATCCATAGTCTCCAATTAATATGGTGATCATACATGAACTGGGAGAACATGGAGAACATGCAGAACATGCTCACGGAAGGATTTAAAACCAGAACCATCTTGGTGTGAGGTGATCAGGATAACTCGCCAAAGTTACACAACAAAGTGAGTTAGACAATATATTGAACTATGTAATGTGATTTGGGCAAAGTTGTTGGCAGATATAATTCAATGGAAGTAGTTGTTTTTTTCCAAATAGGCAATAAACCACTGTAGTGGACATCCACAAAACAGAAATTGAGTGGGTTTTTCAATGTGAGATTTGCTTTAATCTCCGGGATTTTCTGTTTTTCCACTTCTTCTTAGTGTGTATCAATAGAGCGTATTAACTTGTTTGCTCTTTTGTGGGAAATTTCTATGTGTAGTTACCGCTTTACACTCCATCTTGATATGTCTACACCTGCTTTTACTTAGTAGGGTTTAGGGAGACCTGGAGTCTATCTCAACTGTCACTGGGTAGGAGGCTGTTCAAACCCTGGACAGGTCACCGGCCAATTACAGGAGAACAAATGGGCTTGATTCAGTCACTAATTAACCTAAAAAGCATATTTCTGGACAGTTAGAGAACCCATGCATATATGGGAGAGAACAAATGCTACACAGAAGGGACCTTAGCCAAGATCCAAAGCCATTTGCTGGTAGGTGATGGTGTTAACTATACCACCAGCACGGTCAACTAACCCAAATTGAATGATTTCAAAAGCTTTGCCTTGACTGGAATTTTGCCATCAGTATTCTGAATGTCGCTCCCTATTCTTTCCAGTTTCGTTCTGAATATACATTTTCAAAAAACTAAATCTAAACAATACTCGAAAGGCAAACATTCTGCATCAAAATGAGACCGGGGGCGGTTCTGCCTCACCCTTGACCTTGTCAGAGGCTCTGGCCATCCAGCTGAGAGCAGGGTTTTTTGAAA
>JABUIW010044429.1:1859146-1880140 GCA_013363375.1 Menidia beryllina | reverse complement strand
ATCCACAGATAAGGCCGTGACAGCTGTTTCGGCTCCATGGATGAGTGGGGGGGGGCAAGAGGATGTTTACAGTGCTTGTGTGTATCCTGTATCACGGCTGCTGTCTCGGCCTGTCTTTCTCCACCTATTTTTCACCCCGCACTATCAGCAAAACTTGAGAGATTTAAATTCTATCAGGGCGCCGAAACATCTGTCACTGCCTTATCTGTGGATAATGGAAAGATTTAGTGGCATTCAGAATTTTATAGAGTCGACTCCCCTCTGCTTTACTCTATTGCCACTTTTACTCCGCTCCGCTTTTCCCCAATATATCATTTCCCAACGCCCACGCAAAATATATACCTTTCACACAGAGTAGCGCACGTACACATATGTGATAGCGATTCATACCTCCCCGCTCTAAATCCCCGTCTACATCTTTCTCTATCACGCAGGATTCTTCGCTCTCCAGAGGGGTTGTTTGGTAGGCTGTCCCAGTCTTCTACGATCCATTCCACTCTCCTGGCCTCTTCTCTTCTTTTTACTTCCATCGCTTATTTCTCATAATCCTCTTCTTCCTCTTTGCATGTGCCTCCGGCTGGGCTCTGCAGGTTCCCAGGATGCCCTAGGTTCTGCTCGACTAGCTTTCCTACTCTAGCGTGGCACCACGGGCCCTGAACGCTGTTTGCATGTGCCTGTGTTTTTAATGTGAACACATAGGAAGTTAAAACATACGATAACTCTATTCATATTCAGGATTGGGATTTCTTTTAAATTCAAGAATTTGAGTGTACTTCCTCTTAGGAAAATATGTCCATGACACATACCACTTAATCATATTTAGAAAGATCTGAAATAGTTTATAACTAAATAAATCATTGATTCAATGCTAACTAATGTTGGTTATTTGTTTAGATTGTAGACACACATATCAAGCAAACAACATTTACCAAAGGTTAAGAGAACTGAGCAGCCAATCCCACTTCCAAACACCTGTTTGTCTGCATCTTCCTTAAAAACTGAGTTGATGAGAATGTATTTTTCACGATGCGGCAAATACAAAGTGTTCCATGCATTGACTGGTAATTGTACTGAACTTTGATTTGATTTTTGTTCAGTTCAGTTCTATTCATGTAGCACCAAATGATGCCCGATAACGTCTCTGGGTACTTCAACAACTCAATTCAAGTCAACACAATCAGAATTCGAACTGTTAAGCTCGATCAAAATCCGGACGATTCAAATTCCAAATACATTCGATTCATGCAGAGGCAATTAAAAATAGTTCCCAACTAAAGAAAACAGCAGATTGCACAAAATCCCCATTTCAATTCAGGCTCCATCCAGAGTGTCGACGAGTATCTGTAGAAAGAAAAAGACTCAGGAAGGGTGGTCATCTGGCATGATAGAGGGAAAACAAACACCCCAACAGCAGCTCAGGGATAGTTAAAGATAATGACAATCCAAGTTATTTATGACAATGACATTTCGTTTCCCTCATTCTGAGTAAAATGTGCAAGATGTGCACCTTAAACGTACAGCACGGCACAATAGGCCTCACAGCAGAACAAGCAGAATGTACTGTGCTGTACTACAAGCTTACTGATCAGATCCTGGGTTGACAGCATTAGAGTGTAAACATCCCCAGGGTGCTTGAAGAAGTGTTGTAATCCATTCAGACCACATTTAGACGGCATTAAAGGACCATCTTGTCCTAACCACAGTAATAACACTGGTAATAACGCTGTGAAAACTTTTTCAAAGCCTTGAAGTTCCAAAGAGTTGCCCCAATGACCTGAATGTTTCGAGTTAAGGTTTGAATGACGGGCGAACATGTTGCTGCACATCACACAGTGCACACGCCCTGTAGTTGCGTTGCAGCAGTAAAGTTTAAAAGGCAAAGAGCTTCGGGGCTGACCGAGCTCAACTAGTTAAGCTGGCGCCCTACATATGCACTACAGCTCGTCTATTCAGTCCGATGGGGTTCAGATTCCTCCACTACATGTGTTCACATTAGCTTTACTCTCTTTCCTGTCTACTCCTGTCAAAAAGACCACTCATACCCCCCCCCCCAAAAAAAAGAAAACCTCAGTAAAAGTAAAATTCTAATGAATTAAATTAAATTGCACAAGTACATAATGCAGCTCCAAATAAAACTCAATTTAACTTTATTCCAGTGACTGTTAAATTCTTTATGTGTCTAAAGGGATTTTTTAAAAATACCCTTCTTTTTACAGACACATGACATCATTTTGCCATGCTCAAAATTTTGGAATGTACACACAGTGACTTCCGCTGGTTTGGGTATTACTGAGTTAGTGTGATTGAGAGAGCTCTCCATGCAACAGCCAAGAAAAAGTAGCACAACCCAAAGTCCAAATGAACCCAACATCTTCATCAGCTTTACGCCACGTGTATCGCAAATGCATGCGGAAAGCACACGCCTTGAAGAAAATCTAAATGTTTCCAGGGCTCCAAAAGCACTTTTTTCTTTTTTTTTGGAAGCTCTTTCTGCACTTCACACTTTGTGACTTCAGAATTCCTTGCCTCTTTAACAACGGGAACATTCACAGGGCCGATCATAAACACAGAAGAGTAATTTAGGTGAGAGAAGTGTGTTATTTGCCCCGGCTAAAACACTGTCCACCAGCAGAACATGGAAAAAAGTGTGAACACTGCTCAATTGACCCCTGATATTAGTTGGGTTGAAAGACCTAATAATTTTAAGAACATCAAGGTTTACTAACCCCAAAGGATCTGTTCGAAATGTAAAATGTATTCTCTTTGAATACCTCTGGGCATTCATTTTGGCCAAGCTACAGTTGAGACCAAGTGACAAAGATCACCTTCAAGTGGATAAAACAGCATATCACGATTATAATTTTGCATTATTGAATTCTTTATTTCCTATGATGAGACGATAAAAACACAGTAAGCAACAGTTAGATGACAGTTTTTCTGAAACCATGGACCATGGACATTACATGCCTGACAGAATAATTTGCTCACATGCACTTCTGAGTTAGAGTTTTGTTCTGTTGTGTCATTCCCAAAACAAAAATAATTATGTCAAACCATGACAACACCCACAATCCACCCCTTCTAATAGCAAAGGGGGTGTCCGGGGGAAAAAATAAAAAGTCCAAGTCACAGCACATGGAAATAACTCCATCAAGTAATACAAGTGTCACATCATTATGAAACATAGTCACACGTCAATGGTTACATCCTTTTTAACTCATTGGCTGCCAAAGACGTGTATAGACGTCAGTTATGTTTTTCAACAAGAGTGGCTTGGGGGACGATCTCCTAAAGCTTGTCCGTAAATATCAGGCTTCTATACAGAGTATGTACTAACAAATTGACCCTCTAGGTGGCAGTGCCACTTTTGATGGGAGATTAGCATAGACTGTAGGCAAATAAAAAAAACGTAATGCTTCGCTATGAGAGAACATGTCGCCGGTGAGACGCAAGTCGAGGAAGAACGGAATAAGGTAGAAACAAAAAAAAATTCCTGATGAAAGAAGAGAGTCTACTCTTTCTTTTGGTGTGTTCGGTGTTTACATAATCATAGCACAAACTATTCTGTGGCTCTTGAAAAATCTGTCAAAATGCTAAAAAAACTCTGGGAGTCAATGAGTTAACTGACAAAGAAGTTCCCATTTGGAACATGGTGGGTTTGGAGAATTGTGCTACAGTCCAACTTCCAAGTGGGACGTCAAAATCAAGTCTGGGCCCAACTCTCCGTGCCCTCAAGTGACTGTACTTAAATGATCTTTAGGTTGTTGCTTTGGTGCCCAGAAATATGACTGATATGTCAAAGGTAAGCTCTCTCACACTACCAAAAGGAAAGCTTTTAGGCTTTTAGACTTAGTCATCCACATTCGCTTAACTGTCATGACTGAAGGAATATTTTCTTGTTTTCTTGAACACAAATCCCACTCCTAACTTAAACATTCATCCATTCCTTTAAATTACATTTGTGTTCATCTTAAGATAGATTCAAACTGTGACATTACCATAGTTCCAAAGCCTTTAAAACATTCCAACCATCAAGAGGCACTTTAACTGTCCACCGAAATAAAGAACAAACGCCCACTCAGACACCTTTAAGAGAAGAACGTATTAATCAAAAGCATTAGCGAACAAAAGAAGGTGTCCAGAAAACAATGTTTTTCTCATGTGTAAAAAGCATTCAGTGATGTTTTCGGAGAGGGCGACATCCTTACATATCCCCAAAACAATACTAGACCACATCATTAACGGAGCGCACATTCATCAGCTCTGAATGTTCTTTTCAAAGGTTTCAGATGTGTTTTATTGTCCGCTCCGATCTCTTCTGCCTCGCCTCTATTCAGCCCTGCTCGTTCCTGCATGGAGAACCCTTAAACCCAGGTGAAGAGTACATTGTTTCCACCTGTCTGTCCACCCACACACGCACTGACAGCACAACGACCTGGGCAGCAGTTTATTTACTGATAGAGCTCTGTTATCCGGCTCATTATTCTCATCTCCTCTCTCTCCCCCTCTCTCTCTATCGGACTCGACATAGACATGACAATGGGGGTTGTGTAACAGTTCACGTCTAAATTAATGCTCATTACAAACCGAAAAAGTCCTTTCAGTCTATGCGTGTTTGCGTGTGAGAGAGACAAAAAAGGTTTTCATCTTCACGAGGCCACTGTTTTTATCGTCAGAGGAGTGTGACACTAAAAGCTGATTCTTGTACTGGACCGATAGTCTTTATTGAAGCTGCAGACAGAGGATATTTCAACAGATGAGATTCCGTTTTAGAACAAATCACAAAAGACAGTTTTACAGTTCCCTAAACCACACAACATCTCTGTTATGGATTTTTTAGCCGGGATGTCAATGCTGTATAAGTACGAAACCCTCACCGTGAGTGAGCTGAGTCCGCACGAGATTGGAACTTTGTTTGAGTATAAATGAAAACCTCACTCAGTCAGTTTTATTGGGAAAATTGCATATAATGTCTCTGAATAAGAAACTATTATGATACCATGACTTTTGTCAGTTTGGTGTCTTGACGCTAACTGTTTTAACATGAATAACTAAGATCTACAACTAAGCACAAACAGACAAATTCCACTCTGTCAATTATGGAGGGAGAATAATCTTTAAAAGTGGAAAGAAAAAACATGCAGTGTCAGGTTGACCTGAGGCTTGCAGAGTATCAATGTGTCTCTGGCCATAAAGGTCTTACTTGTTTCCTGTCCCTGTGTGCAATCGCTGTTAAGCAACAATATCTCTCTTGCCTGTGCTTTAGGCTTGATCTTTTTTACTTGTGTAAATGTGGCCCCTCACTAAGCATCTGTTTCCTCTAGCCCGCAGGGTCAGTGGACTGTCACACACATGCGCTTACACTCAAACACACACACTCCAGCACATGTAGCTACACGAAAAAGAGCTTATGTGGAACCGAGAGTGTTGTATGTCTAAACGATCCTTGTGGTTTTGAAACACGATCATGAAAGAATTTAGAAAAACCTCCAGGTTGTTGCTTCCTGTCAGTCAGCGTGCGCTTTTTGGCATATGTTAGCTAGGAGCTTTTTCTCAGTTTAATGGACTAAATCACATATGTCAAAGTCAAGGCCCGCGGGCCAGATCTGGCCCGCGAATTGATTATCTATGGCCCGCTGGATGATATTTAATTATTATTAGAACCGGCCCGCAGGCCACAGCCGCCCGCTGGTGTTTTGTACGCACCAACACTACATTTCCCACAATGCAACGGTCGCCCGCGAAGTAACTGCAGCGAGCACAAACGGCTTCATTCGTTCAGAGCAGAGTAGAGGATGACACGGGAGTGGATTTTCACTCCTGTCCCGTCCCACTCCCATAGAAAGAAATCTTGTCCCGTCCCACTCCCAGACCAAAGTTTAAAAAATAATCCCATCCCATCCCGCTCCTGGTAAATTGACTCCCGCTCCCATCCCCCTCCTGTTTAAACTGAGTTCCGCTCCTGTACCGCTCCCATATTTTTTTTTCTTCAATTAGTGTTTAGTTACATAGAATTTGATTTAATCTGTTCTCCAGTCTCCATCCTGTTTTGGACCAGTTGCTTAGCCTCTGTTTCTAGATTTTCTCCAGAAAATGGAATACAGCAAATAAAAGAAAAACTGTAGCCTACAGTTCACACCATGTCGACAATAGTTTAATGAACCTAAACAGCACATAAAGCTGCATTTTACTCATTTATTGTTGAGTAAACAAAACATTTATTTGTATAATTTTCGCTTGATGAACGAAGCGACGCTTGGCTGATTTTTTCCCGAATTCGCCTTGCAAGTGTGCTTCTCGACTAAGACTAAACAAGTCTTACGAGCAGCGTACATCGTGCTAGCACCGTCACATTCTACTCACATAAACTTATATAATATTTCAGACTTTCCGACCAGTTCTGTGAACTTAATAGACATGTCATTACTTCAGACTTTGCGCTGTTAGCTCCCTCCATCACTGCTTTGAATTCCGGCGGTAAGCCGTGACAAAAAGCACTGATGGCTTCTGGGACGGCTGGGTCATGTAGTTATTTTTTAACTCATTGATTGCCAGCCATTTTCAGAACAGAGAGTCGCTCACTGCCAGAGTTTTTTGACTGATTTTTCAAGAGCCACAGAATAGTTTGTGCTATGACTATGTAAACACCGAACACACCAAAAGAAAGAGTAGACTCTATTCTTTCATCAGGAAAAAAAAATTGTTTCTACCTTATTCCGTTTTTCTTCGACGTGCGTCTTACCGGCGCCATTTCTCTCATAGCGAACCATCGCGTTTGTTTTTATTTGCCTACCATCTATGCTAATCTCCCATCAAAAGTGGCACTGCCACCTAGAGGGTAAATTTGTTACTACATACTCTGTTTGGAAGCTGATATTTACGGAAAAACTTTAGCAGATCGTTCCCCAAGCCATTCGCATTGAAAAACATAAAAGACGTCTATAGACGTCTTTGGCAGCGAACGGTTGTATTTGAATTGACGTCTATAGACGTCTTTGGCAGCGAATGAGTTAATTGCGTTACATTGTAGGCATATTAGAAGGAAACTACAAAATGGTGCATTTACTTTTTTTTTTTCGTCTTTGCTATTGGTTGATTCCCGCTCCCGTCTGCTCCCGTTAACCATTTATCCTGTACCGTCCCAATCCCGTGATTAATAGCGAAGATGACTCCCATCCCGCAGGAATCCCACGGGAATCCCGTGACCCGTGGGATTCCCAAAAAAATGTCAGCCTCTAGAGCAGAGTTTGACTTTTTGAAGCCCCCTCCTGAAAAATTACTAAACGTAAGGTGGACGCTGAGAACAGCGGGTTTCAGGCCAGGTGGGAGGCAGAGGACATGTTTACGGAGGTAAAAGGCAAACCTTGTCACGTCTGGGGGAATGTCTCGTCCTGATTACCTATTGTGTACACCTGGGGTTCCCTCCCTTATGTGTTTAAATAGTCCTCGTTTCCCCTTGTCTGGTGCGGGGTCGTTCTAGTCTAGTCTACTCTTGTCTTGTCCTCCTTGTCCCGTCACGTCGTCACCCCCACGCCAGGTTTGTCTTTGTCATAGTTCTGCCACAGCCACAGCCTTCGTCACAGTTTTGCCATAGTCTTGTTTATCTTTATTTTGTTACTTTTGCCCACAGTTTTCCACAGCTTTGTTTTGTACTTTGTCTGGACACTTCCCTGTTTTTGACAATAAACCTTGTTTTCCCTCACTCCGCGACTGAGTCCTCCCGTCAAACCCAACCCTCCTGACAAACCTGTGTGTCTGCTGTGTGGAGAAAGTGTGGCTGTAATGAAAGAATTTAATTTAAGAAGGCACTATCAAACGTCTAAGAAACACACAGACAAAGACAAGAATACGGAATATGAACAAAAGCTACAGAAGGTGGAAGAATTAAAACGAGCCCTTTAGTCCAGACAAGCTATGTTCACATATGCTAAATCAAAAAGTGAGGCTGCTGTCAAGGCTAGCTTTATTGTGCCATACATTTTTGTATTTTATTTATTTATATTTATTTTGAATGGACTCAGGGAAAATTGCAGATAAGAGCCATGAGAAAGAATACAACTGATTTGATTTATTTTTAAAATTTTACTATTTGAAAGCAGTGATCGGTAGATCATAGAGCAGCACAATAATACATTTTCCGTTTATAATGCATGCACTTTTATTTATGCATTTATCTTGATATTAAGAAACACATTTTGTTTTTAAAAACAATTAAATTTTTTGCTGTTGAAAATGTTTTCCCTTGAAGTTACCGACAGAGCCATAACAAAATATTGCCATATTCATTTAATCATTGTGAATATGTGTGAATACACTGTGTTAGGTCTTGGTTCAATAGTCTATGTGCAATTGTTTCGATATGTTTTAATAAACGTTGAACCAGTCCGGCCCTGGGCTTATAGCAAATTTGTTTTTTTGGCCCTCGGTGTGTTTGACTTTGACATCCCTGGTCTAAACGATCCTTGTGGTTTTGAAACACGATCATGAAAGATTTTAGAAAAACCTCCAGGTTGTTGCTTCGTGTCAGTCAGCGTGCACTTTTTGGCATTTGTTAGCTAGGAGCTTTTTCTCAGTTTGATGGACTAAATCCTCTCTAAAACAGATTTTAGATCATCAGTATAAAAGTATCAACAATTACAGAAAGCAGACTTTTTCAAGGAAAATATGATCTGGTTATGTTTAGGGTTGAAATGGGAATCTAATGGCATGGAAGCATACACCATTTTCTCTTACTGGATCTTTAGGTAACGTATGAATATTAATGAAGTGCAATGCTGTGACTGGGCCTGTTTATTTAATAGGGAGAGGCAATATAGTGCAAACTGTTGTAAAATATTTCAGTTTTAAGACTGGCTTGATATAAAGAAAAAAAAAACTTTTATTGCCTTTTTTTTTATCAGTTTTCTGTTTACCGTAATTCCATTGTTTGGTTAATTTGGCTAATTTGGCAGCCTAAAGTGATCTAAATTTGACTATTTTGCCTTTTTACGACCTGTACAAGATTTTTTCCCAACAGTCCAAATGACAAAGTACAGAGAGATGCCGGGCAAAGTAGAAGGAGACTGAAGACTCAAAAAAAAACACCATGGACTTGTCCCCTGTCTATAGTATGAAGAGTTGGACCACAAACCCTGAACACACATCTTCTTCTGCACACTGTCAAATCTTTATTTTATATAGCTACGATCTACCCTTGATTTGGTGCAAGCATTAGCTGAAAATCTAGCTTTTAAATGTCTACATATGTGGAACTTTATAGCACTCAAAACCAACCAAGTGTCAAATGTTGTATGATTATTATATATTTTTGCAAAAATATAAAATATATGTATATAAATATATTCATACTTTTTTAAAATAGTTTACCATGGCTGCCATGATGAATCAGAGGTCATTCAGGCCATTCAATTGGAAAAAAACAAATAAACAAGAAAAACAATTTACAAGCTCATTGTTACACCCTCTTTAGCAACAAAAAAATAATTGAGAACAAACTCTAGTGTTAGCCTCTGATTAGAAAGTCAACCTGTTTGTTGGCATTTTATAATTTATTAGTCATGGATGTAGGTCTTGAACAGAAACATTATTAGGTCTGCACACATCCAACAGGGAAACTGTGGTGGGTCGTCTTGTCACTGTAACATGTGTATCTTTTTTTTATGTGAGTACTATTTCACTCTTTGTAAAATTGTATTGACAAAGTAATGAAATTGCTCGATCATAGCCAGCTATATTGCATTCAGAGGCTGAACACGGAGTGACAGCTAACAATAGACCTATTCCTGAATGACTTTACCTTTTGTTTGGCGCTGGCTGTGTTACTCCACTCCTTATGTGACAATGACAGCACTATGCTGACTATGTTGATTCTCCGGGCGTTCGTGAGTTATACACAACAGCTCGCTACAGTTAACAGACATCTGACAGCTAACTCAGTGTGGAAGAGTTATTGAAAGTAATCGCGTTTGACTTTGGACATGCTGGTTGCGACAATCTTTTTTTGCAGTTTTTTTCTTTTTTTCTTCACAGGAATAACAAAATCCCTTAACTATTGTTGACAACAAATGGCTGGATAAATGGTCTGATTTCAAGGTGGCACTTGTAGGGTATGATATGCTACGTGGAAGCTCAGTCTCTACACAATTCACATTGGAGTTCTGTATTTGGAAGCATGAAGTTGATTCTGCGGAGACATTGCTGCTTTGGGGAGTTACGGGACCTAGGTCTCCCTCTTGCTGGCCTGAATTCATAATACTTTTCTGCTTTTTCCAAAAGCAGATCTTCTCCCCAATGGATTGAGAAGCCATTTTCTTTTTTCTTTTCTTTTTTACCTGTGGTGGAGTTCACTGTCTTACTATTTCTTCTTAGGGACAGGGCATTGGGGCGTGCATATCTTTGAAGACATTGCACAAAAACCTGTCCATAATCAGTTGAAGAAATTATTTTCATTTTGTATGGTTTAGTACCATGAAGCCACTAAACACAAGTTATGACCTCATTAGTTTGTTGGCACATAACTGACAAAAAGGTGTGTGGCAAACTGTCAACATAAATTCAAGTTTTTCTAAATCATCCAAGCTGTTTTGTAAGTCCATGTGGCAAGTGTTTGGACGTAGTGGCAAAATGTTTAAAGCTTTTTTTTCCAACTAGAGTTTGTGAGTTTGTGAAATGTTCACACTCAACTACTTGATTGAGCTTGTGTGAGTTTTCACTATTTTTGTGTTGTATGTGTCTCCCGCACAAAAAATGGAGTGCTACAAAGTGTGTCTTTAGCACATTGTGTACTGATAACAACACAGCTTTTCGGCATGGCTAGTGCTGATCGTTTGACTTGCGGTTGACTGATATGAGTTTGCCAATGCCAATTTTTCATAGTATAGGGTGGACAATGTCCAACATTCACCAATGTATTGTTTTTTCTTTTTGTATCTTGTACAATTGTTTCAACTCACTGCATGTAAAAACTGCATGAATGTCCAAAAGTGATCAAAAAAATATCTGCCGATTAGGTCTCCATTACAAACAAAAATAAAAATATTTTTATCCATAAAAAAATAAGAACACTTCAGCAAAATTGTCTTTTGTCTTACTGAATGTGTGAAAAAGGTTCCAGTTGAAATACATGTTGATTTAAACCTGTGTGTGTTTTGTGGTTGGAAAACTCAGTGAGAAGTAAGAAAAGCAACAGATTGACTCTGTTCAGCTCATTAACAAAAGATATGAAATGAACACAAAACAGCCTCCATTTTAACATGAAAACCAAATTCAGAGTTCTCAATTTTTTTTACCACAAACACGAACCAGCTCCTTTAATTGTGTGTAAAGAAAACACTTACATTTCGACAAATGCCTAGACAAGATACTTCTATCCTAAGGAAATTACAAGTAAAAAAGAAACACTTTTCAAACTTCCCTATAACAACCCTACCTAATATAGTAACAGCCCAATCATATAAATCAAATTGACAGTTTATATATAAAACAATTACATTTAATGAAATGTAGGTCGGTTCTGTAAGTGTGTATACTCTTGTCTTTTCTGAGAAGACAAGAGTATTTAGGCTACAGAAGGACACTCCTGCTCTGATATCATTCGGTGGATACATTGTGGACACACGGATGAGAACAGCCTGTTTTGCTTGTGCATAAAAATGGGAGTTTCCCGTGGAATTCCAGACAGTACCATATTGTCGATAGGGACTGAAAGCCCGTATGACCGGTTAAGATTGCTGGGTGAAGGCTTCACTCTCACTCATTTTAGGCAAACGTGAGTGGAAAATATGTTATCACGTATGCTATGGATAGCCAGTGAAGTTCAGTGAGCAAGAGATTGACGTTTCTCCCATTTGGCTGATCGTACTTCAGACGTGCTGCCATGTTTTAGACTTTTTGGAAGCTTAGCTGGGAGAACTGCAACTGTGGGACTTCATTGGTTAAAGGAGAGGATAACCAGAGCCTGTATCATGAGCTGGATGGCACACTCAGCCAAATATGACTTGATTAGTTTATATGATGTTATTTGAAAAGTGACTAAATCAAGAGATAAAGGCAACGGGGTTGACGATGAGCGTCATGACAGATAGGTTCCTCGAAGCTTGTTTTTGTATAGTTTTTTCTTTGATATCGTGTTGAATAGAATGCTTAGCCTTACTCCTAAAGAGGTTTAGTTGAAGTTCAACAGATGAGCTGAGATATAACCTGCATGCATTGACTTTTGAAAAGACGCAGGTTGTTCGTAGATACTTAAAACTACTGAAACGGAAAAAAAAATGTCCATATCAAAATAATCTCCAAAACACAGAAACTATAATGAAGTCATCAGAAAATTTATTAAAATGATTAATTAATTACTTTCTGAGACTCTGCAGCTGACAGTTGGCCTGGCATGCACTAATACTTGCTAATATATGTTGGATGAAAGTGTTTCATGCATTTTTTCCAGCAGCAAATAGCAAAGTTGTGTTTCATATCCGTGTTCTGGCATCTACTAAACATTATTGCCTAATGGGGCTTTTACTGCCCAACTGATAAATACTCCTTTGGCTGTCTGCAGCTGGAACTCTTATTATGAACTTGTTCTAATGTGACATTTTAATCAGATTCCACACAAGCATGCCTGGATGTGTTCATCACGGTCATTAATGTAATAATATTGTGTTTTTAGTGATGAGTTCCTGTCTCTCGTAATTGCTGTTTTGCAGAGGCCGTTCCACTCTGCCAAGAACACAATCCAGGGCAAAACACTGATTTTTGTCTTTTTTTTTGTGATGAAAATGACAGAATGTAAATGGTTGAATATTGGCAGAGCAAATCGTCCAGTGCCAAGTTTACTTCTGGAAAAAAAATAGAAATAAAATTGTAAAAACGGCTTTCAGCCTTTAGCAACTAATCAGTTAATTGCTAGTTTAAGGGGTCTTTTCGTGGACCCTGTTCTATGATACCTGTAGTTTGAATACACAACACCCTGTTTTAGGGTGTACAGGTATGCTCATATGTCATTTCTGTCAGACAAGGGGAAAATCAAAACTCACAAGGCTCTGTAGCACGCATGCTCTGGCTTGCTGTTAGCCAGAGATACCTCTTCCCTCCTTATTTTCACTCATTTCCTGATAAGTGTTGGAATACTTGCCTGTGCATGTGAACATCCGACTGCACGGGCTGCGTGTGCATATCTTTTGTCGGCCGTGGGAGAGATGTGTGTGTGTGTGTGCGCTACCCGCGGCTTTTGGATTTTCTGTCTCTCCTCCACCAGTTCAGCACTAATGAGACAGGTGACAGTGTGGGTCTGAGCGATAGAACAGAGACCCGTGCACTACCACCTGGCTCTGCATGACAATATGATAGGAAGGACACTGGTGAACTGACTATAGGAGGCAGGGAACAGAGAAACAAGGGGTGAAGAAAGCTAGGGATTGATGTTGCAAGAAAAGAATGCTCAAAATAGTTTGACCAGCATGGGCTTCTGAAGGCCATTATCGGTGGCGTTGGACTGAATGTGCTCTCGCTGGCATCTGGTGTATTTGCATAGGAGTTATTTCATGCCAAAGATTTCCAAAACATTCAGTGGAGGGTACTGCCAAGTTGGAAAACATTATGAGTGGAGGAAAAGGAAATACTTACTATTTCTGAGTAGAGCTCTGCATTTTATCACATCACATTTTCCTGACAACACTTCTGCCTTTGTTAAATTGAACCCAAATGTCTCCCAACTAATATATTGACTAAAATGGGAATCAAATCTGTAATCAAATCTTAATTTCCTGCTATTTATGGAAAGGTGGAAAGTCTTTAATAGATTGTTTTTTTTGTTTTTGTTTTTTCCAACAAGCCTTTCAAAATGTTAAGATAGTTCAGTACCATTGTTGCATCTATTACAGTCTAATTCTACTAGATATTAACACCAAGTGCAGGTCTCGGCCACATGCATTGTTGTTTTTTTGGGCCTATTGAAAGAATAAGCTGTATAAAGAAAGTGGACAAGATCATTTAAACCTTAGACCTTGAACTGAACAAGAATATTTCAAGCCAAAACCTTTTCTTTTTGGGAGAAAAATTAAAGGATATTGAGACCTTAAGCTGGAAATAGGACAAAAAGTCTTATCTCTGAGGGTTAAAGTTTTGGTGATTTTTAACAAACTAAAGACAAGAACTGAAAACTGGAAATAAAAAATCACACTGAGCTGTTTGAAAAGTATTTCTTTGCCAATTAATAATTTTCAAATCTGCAGTATGAGTTATGATTTTTCTTTTAATATGAAAAACATTGTGATAATCATTATCAAGCATCCAATATTGGCCGAAATCTTTCTGAGATCCTTGCTTTGGTGCGGCAGATTGGCTCCATGGCTTCACAACAACAGGGTTTCTGGTCCAGATCCCAGCTGAGGGGCTTCTCTGGTTGGAGTTTCTGTATGCATGGGTTCCCCTGCGGGCGCTCCGGCCTTCTTCCCACCATCCAATAACATGCATGTTAGGTCAATTGGTGACTCTAAAATCACCAGAGGAGGGGGTAAGAGTTTGCACGGCTGTCTGTCACATATGTCTCTGTGCGGCCCTGTGATGGTATGGCAACCTTCCCAATGAATGCCGGGATATGTTCCAGCCCCCTGCGATCCTACTTGGGATAAGTGGGTCTGTAAAATGGATAGATAGATGGATGGACGGATGGATAGGGGCTTTGGCACTTCCTGTAGAAATGGATAACGCTTGCAGAAAACAAAGAGAGAAATGTGATTGCTGAATGAACAAACATCAACTCTTAGGTTTAGAAATTGAAACCAGCTGCTTTGTCTTTGGTCAAAAATTAGATTTAAAATGTATATTTAAGAATGCAGTTTTAAAAAAAACACCCTGTTTAATGCATTCTCATGCCAAAATGACTGGTGAAGAGCAATTTATCAATGGTAGTCACATAAAAGTAATATTCCAATAAATTTCCCCTCGCTGAATCTGAAAACAGACCAAAGAAATCACAGAAAACAGGAAAAAGTGGATGTATTGGCCAGAGTTTGGGGATATATTGATGATGTATCAGTGTTATCTGCAAAGAGACAGGTTTTAGTGCTGGAATGTATTCTCACTGACAACGCATGTACACACAAACACACACACACTTTATCCACAAGTCTGGCTGTTCACATTCTCTGTGTTGGGTAGCATCATTATCCTCATATCTATAAATATCAGACTCTCTTCATTCCCAGTTTCCTACCTCCCTTCTCTCCATCTCGGTTTTGCTCTTTTTCTGGGTCACCTGCTCAGCTCAGCCCTAACTGAGATATTCCAGCTGAGTTACATTCACAGTTTAATGGACGAGGGGTTGGGGATACACACACCAACACACACACACACACACACACACACACACACACACACACACACACCCACACACACAAGCATGTTCTTTGAGGCATTGTTCCAGTGGATCCAATTCCATGCCAAATGGATTATCACACTGAGTAAAAGACTACATAAATGTTGTAAAGATCTGTACACAGATCACTCCCTCACTGCTGCTTATTGACATATATACAGGCACACTTGAACTTAACGTCCCAATTTCCGGTCAAAGTGTGGAGATTAATTGTTTTCTGATGACTTTCAGAGCATTTTTACAGAAATGGGCATAGAAAAAAGTTGCAATTTTTAGCAACTTTGTGCGGTGAAATTTCCATTTTTCTCCACAGGGTCTTAAATAAGAGGTAGATGTTGTCAACTTGCGTTGTTCTAACCATGCTTTGACAGCCCTGCCGAAATTTGATACGAAACAAAAATGTCACTTGATTGTTTTCTGATCAGTTTTGTTTCACCATACTTTCAAATCTGGGGTAAAGACCTTGGTGCAACTTGTTTCAGAATCATATCGAAAGAATCTCTTTGCTTAAACTTTTTTTTTTCACTGTCAATTTTCAGTACAAGCCACATCCTTATTAGTCAAAGACGCCTGAATTGATTCATATAATTATTTGACGATGATTGCGTGTCATACGTCATTTAAACATCCATAATGAAGACTTTCAGATGGGTCTTGACACCTCAGAAATGTTCTTTGCAAGGACAAATACGTAACCTGCAAGGCATGGACACGTACAGGATTTTTAAGAGTAGAAAAGGTGAGTAGCATAATAACATTGTTCAGTGGAGAAGCTTTTCTTTTTTCTCTCTCTTCCATATGTGAAATGTGCATTGAGCCAAGCAAAAGCCTCCCAGAGTGGTATGAAGTCACTCAGAGGACGGAATAAAACCACGTCGATAACATGAAATGAAAAAGCTTCGACCAGTCAAGTCTCGCAATCATTTTCTGTGTCCAGGCTTTCAACGTATTTAGACTTTGAATCATTGAGATAACATTTGTTTGCAAAGTGGACCACATGTTTTACTCATTGTGACAGCGATCGGAAGCGGAGACGACATAATGCAGAGCACAGCACAAAGAATAACACCTATAAGTGATTTAAAAGACACTCGAACAATGTTCATGAACTAGCTGTTGTTGGTTCATGGGACTTGCACAACTGTTGTGAAGAACTGAATAAAAAAAGAAGAATATTAACAGATGAATATTCTCAGCGTTTTATAATAGAACTTCAATGTCCTTTCAAATGGACACATATCTAAATATATATACAATATGGATAAATATACATAGTAAGAAAATATTTCGGGGCTAGTGCCTATCAGTCATCAGATTGAATTTGAAAAGGCTGTTTATACTTAATGCATTGGAGGTACCTGCAAATTATTAAAAAAATGTACACATGGCAGCCCTCATCCCAAAACGTTGGAGTCAATCCTGAGTGAATCAGTTGGGCTCTGAGCACTGCAAAAAAGGGGTTTTAAGGTATCAAACGACTCTAGCTTTCAACAGTTTTTTAGAAGCCTGAACAGCGGGAGTCTACAATGTTTCTTTAAAAATGAAAGACAGGAAGGAGGATGGAAAAAATCTGAGGAGAGCAAGAATGAATTGTTTTCTCTTATCCAAACTTCTGTAATGGAAATGCTTTCCAGCCAATGAAAAATTCTCTATGGTGACATCCAGTAACTAAATCTTTTTGTTCTTACTGACTGAAAAACTGGGCTCCCTTCTGTTTTCTGCAGCCAAACAACAGCTGACCACAGCGTCAATTTATCTATGCTCTGGAAACATTCTGGGTACATGCAAAATTAGCTTGGAAAATAGCGTGTCTTTATCTTCTGTTCAGTGAAAGTATGAATCTTAAAACTTTTCATGCAGGGGTAAAAGGAAATCATGATCCATTAACAGGAGCAGTTCTTCAAAGTTTCCTCTGAAGTTAATTTTAAAACAGAATTGGATTTGCTGCCTCACTGCTGAGAGAAACCCTGTTTTCATTTTTTAAACAGACGAAAATACTGGACAATTCAATAGAAAGCTTTCACCTGGGACTATTCTTGTCCCTCTAGAGAAGTGAAGTGAGAGACTCGAAGGCCCTCTGATCACAAGATAAAGGCAGAACAACAGAATTAGCACTTCAAACAGCTCGGCATTGTTTTTCGGGAGAGGGGGGAGTAAAATAATAGGAATACTTCATATCCGCCCAGGTCAGAGTAAACACAGCCCACAGAGTCACTGCCATTTTTATGGGAGATTAGCCTAGATTGAGAGAGAGAGAAAGAGAGAGAAAGAGGAGATGGAAGAGAGGCGAAGGACAAACATCCACAGCCACTTGTGGCGGATTTGTATGTTTATATGTGCAGTTTTCCGTACATGTTTACCCACTTGATTGCTTGTCTTTCGGATGTGGAGTGGAGGCAGGCTGTAACATGGATCTATTTTTTCTTTTTTCTTTTTTCTGCTCTACTTCAAATCTGACGAGAGCTGAATTTGAGGGCATGGCCACTAGAGCCCATATCAGCTGTTGTTTTGCAAGCTTTGCTAATTTTTACACGGCCATTTTATTGCATCTGAACAAGCCAGAAGAGTTTTGGTCGAGCAAGGTGCATGACTTAAAACCACAACTTTATTGCATCCTGTCAAGCTCTGTAAATGTGGTGGCTGTCTTCTGGATGATACCAAAACTTAGACTACACGCAACGTCATTGGATGCAGGAAATTAAAAAGGTGCCCGATGCATATTGCCTTTCCAGCATGTATTACTTTGTATCACAATGCACTTGAACAGGCTTTGCAGGGGAATTTTAAAAGGTTATTCGTCCATTGAACCACTTTCGAACCTGCTCTGTCCAATTCATTATCCTCCTCAGCCATCACTGAGTTAGAGCCAAGATGAATCTTGGACTGATCACTTGTAGTGGTGAAAGAAAATGGAGATGACATGCTCAACAGTTTGGTTATCAGCTACCCACAGAAAAATTAAAACATGTTGACATTTGCACAGATGATGTTAAAAATGAAAGTGAGAAAGTTGCTTTTGCTGTGTTTTCTTTTTACAAAGAATTGGTTGTTTCCAGATTATCCACCTTCATTTAAGCCTATAAACTGTAAGTCTATTCGTTCACAATTTAACATTGACTGGCAATGTTAAATTCCATCAAAATGAACATGTTTTGGTGAGGGATTATTCTCTGATAAGCTTGTATAATTTCTTTTACACTTGCCAATGACTATTTTGTGGGTGTTTTGTGTGTGCTGGCCGTAGTCTTCAGAGAAATCCGGGTTTGCTTAAAGCATTTTCATGAACACAACATTTTGCAGTGTTTGGGGTTAGAAAGCAAATTAGAGACAATAATTTTTAACGACTGTTTTGATAATGGAAACATTTATTGAAGTTTCAAGTTTTCAGGGAATTCTATCAAATGGGGTATTCTTTAGAGTCTAAGCTTGAGATGAGCTTCTTCCCCTGACATGAGGGCCTACCAATGCATTAAACAGTTATGCAAGCCCTGTCAAGTTGTTGTCACATCTTTTTCAGTCTTCCCCGTAAGACAAGACTTGGAGCCCACCCAACGATTGATATCCTCCCAGTGGCAGGCTACACCTGTTATCCTGGTTTTTCATTTAATTTAATCATCCCATGTCATCATGACAGCTGTCACCATTCAGTTTTACAAAATAATGAAATAAAAAAGGCCATAAAAGACAGTGGGTGAGATGTGACTTGTAGCAGTGGGGTTGTTTTGGTTATAGAGTTTTATGGGGGATTTTTCTTCTCCTTTTTTTTTTGTCCCTGGCAGGAAGGTCTGGATTGAAGTCAGCGAGGGGAGATTTATGCCCTGGCCTTGAGCCAGTGGTCAGGACAAGCACCTGCTCACAAATCTTCACAAACACGATGTGCTAAAAAATCCAACAGAGAAATAAAACTCATCAACAGCCACAGAATGGCGGGAGAGGAAAGGGCAGGGGAAATATAGAGAAATGAAAATGTATGCTGGTATGGAGTGGATTCTATTTAAATGGCAGATATATCTCAAACCGAACGTTTGGCAGTTTAAACTGAACGCAGTTTCCCCTTTCAACAGAATTAGAAAATGGACCGAACGGGGAGAGATAAAGCTGCAGGAAGCAAAGAGAGGGATACTGCCTCCCATCTATCAAAGACTTTTACGACCAATTTAAAAAAGAAAAATCCCAGCAAACATCGGTTGCATGTATTACAGCTACAGGTTTTCATCTTTTTTTGGTTTCACCCACATCTGTACTAATAGTCGCTTGCAATGATTAGTAGTTTTATAATCACATATCCATGGATAGTTGGCCAAGCTGTATAATTTTACAATTCATTTCTCATGATTTTTTTTTTTTTTTTTTTTTTTTTTTTTTTTTTTTTTTTTTTTTTTTCTTTTTTTTTTTTTTTTTTTTTTTTTTTTTTTTTTTTTTTTTTTTTTTTACCTTGTCCTGTTCAGCATTATGGTAGTAGAACTGAAATCTGCTTACCGTGCAATGCTGAGCAAAATTGCTTTGCCAAGGGAGGCTTGTTAGTGAGAAGCCCCTCTTGATTACCCAAAACTTCTTTATTTATTCATTTTTGTTACCAAACTTCCATATGTCCAATAATACCGAACCTGACAGAGGGACAGGGGGAGGGAAGGGTAGTGGGAAGGAGTAAGATCCTTTAGAAAGGGAGAGAGGGGGGAGAGAAAGAAAAAAAAAATATATATATAAAATAAATAAATAAAAAAAATAAAATAAATAAATAAATAAATAAATAAAAAGAAAGGAGAGAGAAAGACAACAAGACCATATGACCAGCTGTTATGTCTGCAAAAAGGACACTGTTCCTTGTGGGCAATCCGAGTGGAGAACCTGTAGGAGCTCCTGCAAAAGGGCACAGGGAAGACAAAAGAACAAACAAGCAACGAAAGCGACAACACTGGTAGCAGGACACTGTTCCTTGTGGGCAATCCAAGTGGAGAACCTGTAGGAGCTCCTGCAAAAGGGCACAGGGAAGACAAAAGAACAAACAAGCAACGAAAGCAACAACACTGGTAGCCGGACACTGTTCCTTGTGGACACTCCGAGCGGAACACCTGTAGGAGCTCCTGCAAAAGGGCACAGGGGAGAGAGAAAAACAAACAAGCAACGAAAGCAACAACACTGGTAGCAGGACATTAATGAACTTCTCAGAATTGTGCAGCAACTGTACGGAAGCCTAAGGAGGCGTGTATCTGGGTAACTGACTGTGTGAGTGTGTGTGAGTGTGAGAGAGTGAGAACCCGCAGCCCAGGTTTACCTGATTGTGCTTAGTTATAGTGCAGAGGGGCCACCAGTCGAAGCCCCCCCCTCCAGCGCTCGGAAGAGGGCAGAGAGTGCCACCAGACCCGGTCCCCCAGCACCCCCCCGAGCACAGATCCCGGGAGGATGACCACAGGGACGACCGGGCACCAGCCCAGAAGGCGGCCAAGAAAGCCCCCCAGTGGAGCCCCCACCACCGTAGGGCAGAGGCCCCCCAGGCTCCCCGAGCGACGGCAAACCAGCCCCCCCCCCGGGCCCCATCCCCCGGACACAGGCCGAGAACCGGCACCCAGGCCCCGCGAGCCCGAGCGCCACCTCCCCCACCCCGAGCAGAAGCCCCCCCC
>JABUIW010044429.1:1791544-1854146 GCA_013363375.1 Menidia beryllina | reverse complement strand
TTTTACTTGAGTAAATTTTTGTCTGTGTATTTGTACTTTTACTTAAGTACATTGTATGAGTACTTTCTCCACCACTGAAAACAAGTCAATAATAAAGATAATTGATATATCTGTCATTATGTTTAATTGCAACTGTAGTACTGCACAAATGTCATGAAACACCCCATCCTTCATTATATTTTGCTTTCAAAACATCATAATTTATTTTAGCATACTGAAATTATATTTAGCAATAGTTATCTTGCCTTTCCGAAGATCTTTGAATTTTTTTTTGACCTGGGCAGCTTTTTCACATATTTTTCAGTTTACTCCTTCCACATTTCACTGAAATATATTTTAGTTAAACCATTTAACACTTCCCTAGAGCCACTTAGAATGGCCAGGTACTTCATAATGAGCTATTCCCTTACCGATTGATCCTCTACAAGGTCCAGATTTGATATTAAATTAAAACAGCCTTTGACTGGAAGAGGGGATTTAAGGTATGTCGGTTCAAATTATTCAATCATTAAGATGGCAGCTACGACTCAAGGAAGATAATGTTCATTATCTGTTCATTACATTTCACTGGCAATCTTAGCAAAGAACCTACTTAACATCGGATCAGCTTTTGCCAATAAGTAGCACTCTGTGACAAAGAGACACAATTCATGTGGCTGCATCTAATTTTTTTTCTAAAGACCAAAGATGACCGGGAAAAAAGAAAATGTTTTTTTTTTTTTTGCTTTGTTTTTTTCACCAAGAGTTATCTTCTAAAAGCTTGGCAGGTCTAAACATGAAGTGCAGTGTGTCCAGCAAACTGGATGCCAAACACACACACACACACACACACCAAAAAATGCAGATTAACACTTTTTGGAACAGGAGAACATCCTGAAAAAAGACTTGACACAGGACGTGAGAGATTAATCTGGACCTTCCTTTGATCCATATACCGTTCTATGTAGCCTGATGAAAAATAGTCAGCATGGAGAGACGGGTGTGAAGTAGACGAGGATAATAAACTGAGGTATGCCAAACGACAGGTCAATCAGCGGTAACGGGTCCTAAATAGGAATGATTCCTTCCTGGAACCTCACTTCAACGTTATTTATGCAATGTGAGATAATCTGGACAGAAAATTGGTGGCCAACATCCAAAGGAGAGCTTTTAAATTAACTTTGGGAGGTCTAAAGAACTATCCACAAAAACTATTTTAAAAAATGGTTAATAGAAAAGAAAAGCTTGTGTCAGAGGGTTCAGTTTGTAAAGAGGAGCAAAAACAGTCACACAAAAATTGCACTTGGAAGTTATACTCAGTGTTTGACTATTTTTCAATTGACTTGACTCTGTTGTAATAAATCATTCCACTTTTCTCCTTGATGGAAGAATCGATGGCTAAATTGTGTACGGGGCACATCAGAAAAACCTTACTAGAACCAAAACCTTCAACAGGATGTAGAGTAAAATATATCTAAGGCCATTGTTACTCTAAAGATGGTGATGATTCCCAAGTTATTTTCTCTTTCTCTCCAAAAAGTGAGAACTAACTTTTGCCACTTGAAGTAAAATTCTAATTACTAATGCTGCCTTTGGCGTGATCTCTGGCTCCGTCACGCGCCTATTTTTAAAGTTTTTTGTTTGTTTTCAGTCGGTGCGCTCCTCTTCTTCTAGCATTGTCATTGGAGTCTGAAGAATGCCCGGAAAAAACTCACGTAATGGGTTTATTTTCAACAACTTAAACAAGGTAGCTCTGAAAAACTTACTGATTGGGGCTTTAGAACTGAAAACACTTTATGTGCGTCACAGCCATAGTCGAAGCTCTCGCCGACTTTATATGTGTGTGAGACCTTGGATTGTGTTGGTTCTGGCTTCTTATAACATAGGGCCGCCACAGTGAGTCAAGTAGCAGTCAGACCGGCCATCAGTGTTAAGAGCCTCTTTACGGTTGCTTACTCCTCCAATCACACTGATGCTGTCCTCCTCGGCTTGCTGATTTGACCTAATCAGGAATTTGGTTTGTTTCAGTATGGAAAGTGTTTCAGAAATCTAAACTGGCTCCTTTTCTTTTTTACTTTACATTTTAACAAACCTCCAGAAACTTCCACGATGATCTTGGCATAATGGTTTGTCTTCTTTTACACTTTTACAGAAAAAAAAAACAAAAGAAAAAAGAACTTTAACAAAACGGAACACGTCATTTTTAGTTTCGCTTTCTTGGATCAATCTCTGAGGAGGTGAATGTCAGAGCACAGACATGAAATATTAGAAGCCAGGAGTATTTTATGAAGCAGAAATTGGTATTATGATTGTAATGTTTGTTCGGGAATTTTTCGAAAATAAGAGGAGATGGTTTTAGAGATGCAAATTGGTCTCCGAGCATCTCCGATCTCAGCACTTTCGTCAAACTTTGTCTGCACATCCACGCCGTGTCACCAGCAATGAAAATCCTCAGGTCCACGATGAAGGCAAATGAAAAGAGGTAATATGAAAAATCAACATAATCATGCGCATAATCACAACACTGGCACTATATTCTCAGCTTGGGCTCATAACGGCGATATGAGATTGGAGTTTATTGCATTAATCATGTAAACGTTGCTCTTGTGATTAAAGCAGAACTGCTGTTTATTGCTTGTAATTGTATTCGGGTCAGGCTACGCTCCCAGGAATACCACATGCGGCATTAATATTTGATGAACTGACTCCGGATCGGGCACGAGGAGCTGGTTTCCCTTTAATGTTGTTCTGGGCCCGAAGTATAAGGAGCTGACCTCAGATCAGCCCTCATCTCTCTCCACAGCACTTCACCGGAGCACATTTGAATATACCCATGTCAAAATTGTTCTCTGGCAATATCCTTTTCATTTTTCACACAATTTTTTTTTAGCAGCAAATCCAATATGGGCCATGAAAGCATGTGCATGAATAAAAAATACCGACCATATGACTGCGCAAGCAAGTGTGGGGGAAGGAAGAGGACATAAAGTGCCGACAAAGAACAGCCGACGACGAGACAGTGTTCTGAGGGTTTTTTTTTCCTCGCTTTTTTTCTCTTCTTTTGCACTATAAAATCTCTTAAAAGCAGCATTTCTTTATCATGCGAGAAAAACAGAGTGGGGAACTGAAATACGGAGACAACTGTACTTTTCCCTTACATGAACTCACTTACAAAGTAGAGACAGGCCTGCAAAGAAATCGGCTTTTTTTTCCACCCCTCTCCCTGTCAAATCTCAGTCTGTCTTTTCCGTGGACTTTAAATGCAACACAAGCCAGCTTTGCCATGTTTTAAAATGCTGTTGATGGAGTTCGGAGACCTCTGATAGATCCCGGTGAGTTTCGAGATTAACTTTAAAAGGTTTGGATAGATCACTGCGGCGGAGGGTCTTCGTCTTTCCTCTTTGACGTAACGTCAGATTTACTTCATACTGATGCTGCAAAAAAAGCTCTTCCGAGAAGATTTAAATGTCCTGTAAACACGTGTAGAGGCTTAAGGGAAAATTCCCTCCAGATGATCTGGCCATGTAAGCATCCAGGGAAAATTGACATACCTTGTGAAATGAATGCATAAAAAAGCAGGGAGAAGCTTGCCCATTCATTCAGATGTTGCATTGTTGCCACAACGCACTTTTGGTTACTTTCAGTGTGGATGACAATTGGAAAAAAAGACCGCTGCTTATGCAGTCTGTCATTGTTTGGGGTAATAAAGGATCTCCGCTGCAATTTCACTGGACGTGAAAGCTGAGTTGGTGTTTTTTTTTTCCCTCTGTGGTGCTTTGACCAGGAGGTTTCTGACAGCTAAGCTTCAGCTTCTCCCCTCCTTTTTATTTCCTCTCCCTCCCGTCTTCCTTAATGTATGCCACAGCCTGGAGCTAAAACAAGCCTTCCTCTCATCACTCTCCACAGCCACATAACTAGACCAACACATTTAAATCACCCATTTTACCCACATTACTAGCATTGTGGTTAACATGTGATGAATGTAATGCAATTTGTTTGAGTGTGCAGACATTATTTTAAAATAATCATCCACCACACACCACATTATTCCCCATTTAGCGTATTATGCAGAATATAAAAAGCTTTGGAAAATGTAATATAATAGCTGAACATAGTATGTATGTATTTTTTTTTTAAATCATCAATAATTAGTCTGCCAAATTTGTGTATTATTTTCATGTGACTTTTTTGTGTCAAGTGCCATTGATAAAGAAAGGAAAGGTTTCCCTAAATTGTTTGATTTTTTGTTGATGTTTTTGTTTTTTGGGTGTAATCCATAGATAGACCATTAATTATTTTCTCCAAAAAAAGTACATGAACTGAATGAACAGAAATGGATTGAAGAACAGTCAATAAACTGGACACAGGACAAAGGAAAAACAGGAGAATATCTCCTGAGGGAGGTGATAAAAAATGATGTCCAGGCGTGTTCAGGGGTACAAATCTGACATGAAGAGCAGACATGAACAGGAAGTAACTGAAACACCATGCACCAGGGTATATAACTCTCAAAGTTAAAACAAGGAAACAATGAGCAACGTTGAAACCCGAAGGACACAAAAACTCATAGAGACTGACAATTGACAACAAGGTAACACTACTGGGATCTTCATCAGGTGATCGTTTTCTGTCGAGCAAATGTTCAAGATGGGTGAAAACATTTTCCTGTGGAGGAATGAGTCCATTTAGGTATCTGAAACTCAACAAAACGTTGCACGGACAATGAAATGACTGAGTGTTTTCAACAGAATGGAGAAGTTTGTTTGTAAAAATGGGAAGTGTAAAGTGTTGAGTTTATTGAAGTCACTGTTCAGGCTCCCTTTTGATGGTCTGGGTTTTAACTGAAAGCCACTGAAAAGATGTTTATGATAAGCACTAACTTTCCTCTAGATACTAAACTTTTTACACTATGTCTTTTTTACATTATGTCTTTTCAATATTATCATTTTGTTCTCAGGCACATAAGATCGGTCATGTTGGAAAAAGTGAAAAGTGTCTAACCGTCTTATTCAGAGGTGACAGATTGCAGATGTTGACAGTCCGATGGCTTCAGATGCTTTAAATTGCTTTTGTCCATTTTGGAATGGAAAAGTTTGGCTTTCATCCTTTTCCAAGAAGCTTTAAGCTAACTCATCAAATGAAAATTCAGTCTGTAGTCCACTGACTATGATGACATCAAGAAAAATATCAAGTGAAAATAAAATTAAATAAAACAATGAGATTATCCAGAACAATCTGCAGTTGTGTCAGGGTACATTTAACCAATTCCAAAATTATTCATACCTTATCTGTTTTGATGCTATTTTAAAAATAATGCACTATATGGAGATGATTCACAATTTGGAGTGGATCTGTGTTTATAAAAAGATTACATAAGGATATTGTACTTAACATTTTAAATGTGGTTGATACAGTTTATTCTCTGGTAGGATGGCTCTTATAGAATCTAGTCACAAGTTAAGGTAATCGCTGTATAAAGAAATTGTGAGACAACTTGATCACCTATCTCTCATAAAGGGTGATACAATAAGTTCCCAGGAGATCAAGCAAGCATTAATGCCCCTTTCTTTAGAGTTTGGAGTTAGACTAGATCCCTAGATTAAGTAATAGCCATTTTTTCAAAACTGTTAGAATCCATTGCCATGGCAAAATAACAAATACAACCTCCCAATCAAGAGCAAGAAGGTGGTGGAGAGAAAGGTGACAGAGGTTGAAGCCATTTTTCCCCTTGATCGTTGTGGGAGGTGTGTGATAGAATGGTTTAGTCCATGTGATGAAGAAACAGTAGAAATGTCAGAGACAATTGTATTTTTTCAATGAAACATCATCTAACATAAACACTGTCATTTCTATTTATGACTAATTCAAATAAAAGGGATTTCTCACTGAACCATAAATAGTTGTCCCCTATATACAGTGAAAATGACCACAAACAAATACATTTTTTAAATGCAGAAGGTTTGTTGATGTAATTTTGATGTAATAAATACAAGTACTGATGATAATTCTAAATTGATTTATAGGTTGCATTTGTTTTATAATGTAGGGAAAACATGACAGAGGGGTGGGTGGAGAGAAAGGAAAGGACAGAGTGGAGGAGGGGTTATGTAGTTTGGAGGCAGCTCAAAAGATTCCTCAACAATGAGAAACAGATGATCGCACTCTTTCAATAATACCGTCAGGATGCACGAGCATGTGTGTTTCTCTCAGGGACTTTATTGCTAACACATTTGAATGACCAAAGTTGCAGCCTGGTATTCTTTGGCAGCGATGACAATACACTGAGGTTTTCCTTCTTGCTTTCAGATTTGTTTAGCAAGGCCCCTTGCCTCATTCCCTCATTCCTCTGATCTATCCTGCCTTCCTCCTGGCCCTAAAGCGGGTTCCAAAGAGGTGAATGTGTGTGGGATGGCACTGCTGAGGGACCGACAGGGAAGGAACGATTTTCACTGGCTCGTAAAAACCAGCTCATGGTTGTCAAGTGCGGTGTTGAATGTTATGAAACAATATCTTGGCTGGCTGTTTTCTTTCCCACCCACTTAGAAGCAAGAAGTCATAGTCTATATACCACACATCCAATGATGATGACATCCTTGGCTCTTATTAATGCCATTAGCGTAGTTGGGTTTGTTTTTAGCTCTGGTCTTCAAACTCCTACTCTACTATAAGCTTCCTGCAGTCTTATTTTTTGTCAGCTTTGCATAATTTCTCTGCTACCTCACAAAAACGGAAATGGTCAAATGAAGACCAAGAGCTGCAGTGTGGTAAATGTTGATCTTTGCCATCATCGTATTTAAATGGCTGAAACAATGTTCCTGGATAAAACGTTGATGGCATTTGCTGCATTTGTTAGCTGGCAGAAAACTGTTATGAAGCAGCTTATAATAAGTAAAGTATTATCTATTTGTGTTAATGTTACTGGCTTAGAATTGCAAGGAGAATTCTCCATTTCGCCAATGTTAAAGAATATTGGAATTTTAGGTTTGTCTCAGCCAAGCCTGGTAAATTCCATAATAACACAAACAAGGTAGAATCAAATGGATCTAATCAAACACAATTTATGGACACAACTTGAAAAACTTATGTACTGTTTGTTGGCAAGCAAATGAAATTTTTTTATCCCATTGCCATCCAAATGCTCCAGTGACCTTATGTTATTACCAACCAAACTCTGCATAAGGATTTTTCCCTCTTTTTTTCAAAATGTAGATTTGTGTACGGAGAAGTTGGATTAAGTTGGTTTATAACATATAACATTTTGTTGTTCTGTTTTTTTTGTTCATATTAGCCCTCGGTTGTTTGGTATTGTTTTGCCAGATTACAAAGAAAAAGTCAGTGTTGGAGTAAAAATGCCACCGTTTTATTTTAGGTAGACTCTCAAAAACATTGAATATGAGACAAATGTGCTTAAATTTACCTACTGTAATAGAGGACCTTGAACCGTATTCAATCATCCTCAATCTTTTCTTGACCAGTACATGAAAGGTATCTTTGTCATCCCTTGTCAAGCTGGGTGTACATTCATTGGACAAACTAAAATTTGAATCAGAAATCAGAAACAGAAATCGTTTTATTGGCCAAATGTACAGAGTACACAGGAATTTGACACAGTATCCCAGCAAAACAGGACAATCTAAATAAAAAAATAAAAAAAATGGAAAGGAAAAGGTACATATGATATACTCAAGTCTTTTTAGGTGTCTGTCTCTTTAAGTGACTTTAGAATTGGCTGGAAGGCGGAGATGTCATTATTTAAGAGGGTGGTGGCCTGGGGGGAAAAAACTGTTCAGGTGCCTGGTGGTTCTGGTCTTGATGGATATGAACCTTCGACCTGATGGGAGTGGTGTGAAAAAGGAAGTGAGCTGGGTCCACTACTATCCTCCCAGCCCTCTGCCGGGATATTCTAATGTGCAGAACATACACACAGGCTCCTTTTGAGGCCTGTAAGGCAGCTTGCTGTGCACACGATGCACTCCAGTCTACTCTTAATGTGGGCAGAGGATGCAGGGAAAAGACATTTTTCAAAAATTGGAGAAAAGTAAATCAGGCACATTCCCCTAGACTTGAAATTACAATTTAAGACAATACTTAGAAATGTATATATATATATATATATATATCTTCTAACAACACACAGACAGTTTTCCACTTGATGTTAAAGGGGAAAAAGCTTAATCACACCCAATAACCTATATGATCATTTTACCGTTCAATTTAAGTTCTGATCCACTCGTCAGTGTTGGGACCTTTAACAATGCAAGGGCTCTCTCCGGAATCCCTTTTGCATGCAAGAATGCGTATTCTAGTATGTTCCTTGACACCAAAAAGATGCCTGCAGGATGCTGTAGACCACAGGTGTCAAACTCCAGTCCTGGAGGGCTGCTGTCGTGCAGGTTTTAGAGGTGTCCCTGTTTCAACACACCTGGTTCACATCAAAGTGCCATTGGCAGGCCGGCGCAAAGCTCAACAATGTCAAGAGGAGAGCCAATTTAATCAGAATCAGGTGTGCAGATGCAAGAAAACGTCTAAAACCGGACCGGAGTTTGACACCCCTGCTGTAGACCTTCAACACAAGGTGAAGTCACGAGCCTATTACTGAGACTTATCATGGTCACTGTTCGCAATGCTATCTGACCGGACATGACCTGGATCAGGAACATAATGGTGGATTGGATCTGCCAACAGGGTTTGATGGTAAAAGTTAAAAAAACATCCTTTGCTCAGACATTGAACAACCTTCTCATATGAAATTGGTTAATGACTGCCTCCCACGAAACTGAATGGGTAAACCATTTTTTGCTAAACTGGAATTCAAGTGTCATAGAATATTCTTTTGGCAACCATCCATGTACTCATCAAGTCTGAGGTTTTTGGGATGTCAAGAGTCATTCAGCCCGTCACGACGAATCTATACTTGAGTTAAAAGTCAGCCTGCTGAGCACTTGAGAACTCTGACATGACAGCATCCACTTTTAACTTGAAATAAATCTAAGGAAGACTTGCTCTTACTAAAAAAACTTGTCTTTGTCTCTTTCGCCTATACCCACTTTTTCTTCTTTCATTTTATACACCACATATATCACATATAAAGAAATCAAATGTATGTCTTGTAAAAAATAAAAAACACTCTCAAGCACACATACACTATCATACACCTTTGTAAGAGTCTATTTTTTGTTAAAGTATCATAAGATACACATATTCACTGCTGTCAATAGTAAAATGATGTACTATTTTACTGTTGTTTAATGTTTAGTGGCAACTGGTTTGAGAAAAAAAGTGAAATATACTGAAAAGACAGGTGCTGGATCATCACTCACACACACACACACACACACACACACACTCATTCTATACAAAGGTAGGTTAGTTACTTGCAACATGGCCCAGAGGCAAAGGTCCACAGATGGGGGCTGAGATTGTTTCTTCCCAGAGTCAAATCTGGGGGCTTTAATTGGCTGGTGTTCCACCCAACCTCTGACCTTTTAGTACAAATGACAGCACCTGAGACTAAGAGAGATTTCCCATCAGGTATTGTTTAACGAAAGGATCCCCTCGGCTGATTTATGTTGCTGGATCAATGATAGGGCTGCAGGGGGGAAAATACTTTTGTAGCCTCTGACATATTGGGATTTGTGTGGTATTTTCTTGGAGATTTGTAGTTTTATTCCCCTCATATATGGCCCTCAACAGGATGAGAGAAGGATCTGACCAATATAGAAAATCACAAAGTTGTCCAAAGTCAGTGGATTTTCATGGATAAGGAAAATATTGATCCAGTTCAACACAATCTGTTTTTGTGATTCAACAATTAATGACTCAAAGAATTACTTTTGTTTTTATATAAATTATACTATGTACAGTGTATGGTAATATCTATAGTTATACATAACATAATCCATATAAAAAAAGTCTCATAGACCAAAGTGAAGATACACTATACACTACATACCAGAGTAAAAAAAAAATCTTTGCTGCCAACTGTCATTTCTCAGGGCTCTGCTTTAGTATCATATTTACACATAAGTGTTTTTCAGGGTGCAATAAAATAGTACAGGAACAAGGACAAAAAATACTATTATAAGTGTTTTCTGGGAGTTTTAAATAGGCACAGCTGAAATGTCACCATGCAAAATTAGTTATGCCATATTTAAAAAAGAACAGGAACCTGTACTATTATTGCCAAAATGCATCAGCTAAATAATGTTTACCTTTCGACCCATAAACTTAGAATTTTAAGCATCTAGCCATTACAGGGAAAATCCTAATGTTAGAGAGAATGTTTGTTATTTTCAGGTGTGGACAAAGTGGACAAAGACAGGAAAACATGCTATTTTGCTTTTTTAATGGAATCTAAAGTCATCATTAATGCAACGTCTATTTTACCCATTGTTTGCACAGCCTGATTTTTTAGACTGTTCCCCAAATGATGAGTGCGTGTAACCATCAGTATTAGATGTCAAAGCGGGGAACAAATCAGGAAAACTCTTTTTTTATTTATTCTTTTTTTTAAATCACTTCTTTTTAAGGCACAGACCCAACTAGGAATGTTGAAGACATTTTGTTGTGAAATTGAGTGGGTTAGTGATAAAAGAAAATGGCCGGAGACCAATTCCTTCCACAACAAAAATAACTAAAACTATACTGTATGAACACCAAAAAATCCAAACTGTGCAGTTAAATCTGTGGTGCAATGACTAGATACAAATTGGTGACAACTTATTTAAATGGGTCAGCAATGTGAAAAGGTGAAATTGTCATCAACAAGTCTTTTCTACATATGGCTCACTGTGAGCCAGAGGTGCTGAAGGCTGCAAAGGGAACATGTGGTTAGAAAAGTAAACCAAATTTTTGTAGCTATGACCGCATGTATATTTTTCCTTCTTCACAATCATACCATGAAAACACAACTCTGAGATGCCCTTGAGTAACAATGTTGATGACACAACTTAAATAGAGTTAAATACAGATGGACAGTACAAAGAAATGCATTCATAAAACTACCCTTGAAGTCATACAAAAGTCTCGCGCATTCAGCTAACAGTGCATTTGTCTTTTACTGTGAAGCTTCTGTAACTTCACCTATGCCTAATGGAGAACCTGAAAATACTGAAAAGCACGAGCCACAGTCTATATTCTATAACGTGTCAGACAAGGATATAAACCAGGAGATCATAACAACTTGTCAGTAAACTGGAGGATTGTATCTAAGTGCAGTCTGGGAAAGGACATAAATGGACATTTCTGAATAACTTATAGTGCCCAAAAGCACTCAGAGATTCCATAGCTGAAGAATAGCGTAAACCATTTGAATGATTAGCTGGGAGTTTCTTGAAAATGCAGCAGAATGACTCTCTGTCATCATTCCATTTATACACCCATCTATTCCATAATTTTAATATACCACTTATTCTTATTAGGGTCACAGGGGCCTGGAAATCAGTCCAGCTGTTATTGGATGAGAAGCAGGTTACAAACTGGAAGTGTCTCATCTTGGACCAGAGGAAACTAAACAATCTACTTTGATAATAGATTAAAAAATCATTACCAATTTATTTGTAGAGGAAACCAGAAAGGTGACCTTATTACCATGTACAATAAACTAATTATATAAAATCATCATGGTTGTGTGATTTTTTTTTTTGCTGTAAAGGATTAAGATCATTCAGAAAACAGGAGGAAAATAAGAAAGCCTCAGGCAATCCATTCATATTTATTCATAAACTGCCAGGAATGAGTGCAGTAATCTACTGAAATATTCAAGTAAGAATTAAAGTACAGTATCTTAGGCAAAGTTTGTAGACTTCTGACAATCTTGGAAGTCAATATTTTGTATGAACACCTTATTCTTCAACTCTTTGAACCCTTTTAGGCTAATGCTCTCATCCTTTCTTCCAGTAACCTTTAGAAAGCTTTTTGTTAGACGTCGGCTTCCTTTTTGTTCCAATCACGATGTGAGCGGTGGATGGATCGACTAAAGGTTGAGATCTATCTTTCTCGTCCAGTGTCAGGTCTTTGCTGGTCTTTTTGTCTAAAAAGATCACTTTTTTGTGTTTAAATTAAAAAAGAAAGTTTTTAGGTCAGACACTTCTCCTTTTGTTCTCTATTAGTCAATTCCTCAAATAGGACGGGAACATACTGCACACCATGCTGAGATATTTCAAGAACTCTTTCAGAATAATCTTGTTGAGGTAAGACCGTTATGTCTGTCAAAATGTGCAATCCTAAGCATACTCACGGGTTAAGCTAGGAACAAATTGTGTGTCTGTGATAATGCTTTTGCTACGAAAGTATTAAAGATACTGTTTCATGTAGACATAAGTGTCTGCTTATATTATTGAGGTCAGTGTTGAGAGGATGAACACATTAAAAAATGAAACAATAAACAAATTGAGGAACCGCTTTGAGATTGAGTCAAAAAGCAGACAAAGACTGAAGAAAAACTAGAGAAAAACACGGTTTTAAAACCATTGCTCAAGACCACTTTCAAAGATTTTGTTTGAGTCCTCTGGATTTCATAGTGTGAGAGAGGTGTACAAGTCACTAATCAGAGATTACTTCAACAAAAAAAGTTGTTTTCTGAACATTCCCAACTGAGAAAAAGTGAAAAATCCCAAAGGAAACTTACGTAAAGTTTGGAGGAAGATTCTTAAAAGGCCTTCAAGCTGTCACTGCAGCCAAATAAGCTTAGTCTGCCACAAACAGGAGGTCTGAATGGCTGGTTTATTTGTTATTGGAGATTATCTTGGACTTTTAATTATTTGCAAAAATGTCTTCTGTCTTCCATTATGGAAATGTGTAAATTGTTTAGGGGAAAAATCTATATTAAAGTCAAAGATAAAACAGGAAAACATAACAAAATTTCCAAAAAATTACTTCTACACTTGAGCTGATGAGTATTCAATCAAATGCGGCGTGGTGTGGAAATATTCTACAGGAACAAGAGCCCTAAAATATGGCAGAAAATATTAAAAAGACCCCAACAAATTTGGCCTGAAAATAGTGACATTTAAAATCCAGAATGTTGGCTCGCTGCGGCCCGCTACCGGCAGCTCCATTCTAAAAATACTGATATTGATATCTGCCTCGGAAAACCCATGTTACAGCCTTGTTTAGACACTGTGTGACTGGTAGCATTTATTTTATTCATGATATGAGAGAATCAGTATGGTGCATAATGCCTTTTAAGCTATTCACACAGAGAAAAGAGATGGAGAGGAAATTGGGTGAACTGCATGAAACAGACGTTGGGATAGAGAAGGGGTTAGAGAGAGTGGGAGTCGAAGACAATGAAATACAGGGGAGGAAATGAGAGAAACTGAAAGGGAGAGACAAAATCTGCTAGTTTTATGCAGGAAGCAACGAGGCCACCTCTCTCAAGCATGGAGCACCAAAGACGAAGTGAAAGTGAAGGCTCTTCCTGTTAAAATTTGCCAACTACTTTTATAACCTTCTGTAACTTAAAAATACAAATTTGTAAGAATAGAAAAATTAAAGCAACACGTCAAGCGTTTTCAGTGGTCATATTCAGACTAATGCAAAAAAAGCCACTGTTTTTTGTCTTTAAAAGCTTACTCTTCAGCAACTTCCTTTAAGTAAATTTATCAAAGTCCTCTCTTGCAGGAGGATGAGTTTTTTGTCATTTTGTACATTGATTATTGTGAAGAATTCTTGGAAATGACTGAGCAAAAACTGCTACAATTGCAGATACTGACCTTTAAAGGGACATTTCAGTCTGTATGAGAATCAATTTTGAGGAAAATTAGTGCTGCAAAGACAACAGGCCATGCATTAGGTAGTTTTATGTTGTTAACAAATGCCAAAGTCACTAACTAGCAGATACTTAAAGGTGAGCATAATAGGAGAAAAGCAAACTAATTTCATCCTCAAAAGACTTTAACTGTGTTCCATGCAGATGTAAACCGTTCACGACAGCGTTTATCAAAAAAAAAAAAAAAAAAAGTTCACTCTTCTGGAAAATTCTAAGTTTCTTTTTTATGGTATCCAGGCAAATTCACAAGCGACATTTTCGTTTTTTGTCTTGAATCTTCTACCAGTAAGTGAAATTTACATAAGCAAGACTTCTAAAACTGCGGCTATCCGTCAAATATTGTAAGATCAGGATGTACTAAGATAAAGTGGGTTGCTGGAATTGGACATTCTTGGACTATAGGCTCCTGTTACACAAGGCCCAGTTGTTTTATTGGAAGCCTGAGAATAAACCAGAGAAATGATCAGGTACAAATGTGTAATTTATTCATGTCACATGTAAAGTACATCAGCGTGCCGGGCTCTTAACTGATAAAGCTCAATGTGGATCTCTATCAGCAAAGAGCCTCGAGTTCCGGGTGTAATGGGCATTTATCTTCTTGGGTTGGGCCTGCCCTGTACAGTAGGAAGGCTGGATGCATCCGATTTTTATTGGCCAGCTCCCAATCCATGCAGATTCCACTGAGATGTGATAAGAAATGTGTGTGCTTGAGTGTTGTCCTTGAATACATCTAGCTAATGTCTCATAGAAAGAAGAGGGATTTGGAAGTAATACTGTAGACATAACGTGAGTTCAGTATCTGAGTCTAATTCTTAAAATGAACAAAACCATTTAATTACATGAAATCCACTAATAAATTCCATAATAAAGTAAAACTCTAAAGTAAGTAAAAATAAGCCAATCCGATTTTTATCACCGAAGGATATGTCTGATAGATATTCAGCATCTAAGCTAAAAGAAAAAGTTAATAAAAACAACATCCCAGTCTTAGGGGATGGTAAGAAACACGTATTGTACCAAAACTCTGGAACATGTAAAATAATGAATCAGTATCTCTGACCTTTCAGAATGTTCTGTAATTTTTTGTGATATTTTGAAGTGATGTGACCCCTGCTCACAAAATTGCTCTCACATCATCTGTGTTTTTCAAGTTGTTGTCTTGTTTTTCTTCACCGGGCCTTACCTCCCTCCATTCCAGCATTCTCATCTCGTTTTATTTAGTTTTCTCTCACCACAAACTCACCCGTTCACCCTTTGGCCCCGGCTCTCCCCTTTGTAACCGGCCTGCTGTCCCTCTCAGGTGATGATTACCTATCGATCACCGGTTCACACAATCATTTGCTCAATGCTCTAATTGCGTTTTCTATCTGTGTGGTCTACAGGAGTTGGGGGAAGGGGGGGATCGATCATCAGCTAATAAGAGATGTTGGGTAGCAGGGTGGGGGTGTGGAGGGTAGAGGGGGTAGAAGGAGCTAAATGCTGGTTGTTCTAAGAGGAGGCTACTGTATGAGCTTTAACCGTCCTCCTCCTTCTTCTCCATTAAATGGTCTCGTTGCTGTCATCCCTGCATCTCGGCTTCATTATAACCCACGTTGTATTGAGCCTAAGTCAGATCTATCGATATTGCACACTAACGGACACACACACTTATCAGGAATTATGGAAGCAATCCAGGGCGGCTATAGAGTAAAAATGGTGGAGCCTGGGGTTAAAGTGCAATCCCTGTTTGAACTGGGATGTTAACTTTTTTTTATTTCAAGTATTTGGGGATATGAAAGTTAAAAAATATTGCATCAGCTTTTTAAATTTGCAGACAATACATGGAGTGAGTTGCAGTGGCAACTTTTGTATTTTTTTAACTTTTCGAATGAATTGTTCTAAAACTTTTAAAATAACTTCCTCTACATCTTGTAGGTTATAATCATTGTATGATGTATAATCATTTATACACATGTATAATCATGTTCAGACATTTAGTTTTTATCTTGAGTACTTCCAGATTGGTTTTGCACACTTAATACCTCCAAAGTGGCTGAGATGAAGCATCCTGTCAAGAATGAGAAGATCTTGTTTAAGTGTTTTCTGACTCCTGTGGTCCCTCCTTCGTTGACTGGGGGGAGGTACGTTCCAGACCCTCACATGTTAGATTAAATTTGATGTTAATTTTTTATTGCTATATAGTCTATGGCATTATAAAAACCTCCCCACACCTGGTTGGTAATCTCCCATCCAGCCAATATTAACTTATGTGGGCAAACTGAGTAAAACAGAAAAGGCAAAAGCTACATTGTCCATTCCTGTGAGTCTATACATTTCCTCAAAACCCCACAATACAGCGTACACAATTAGATATATGTTTATAACCTAAAAATCCATGATGCAGTAAAAAGACATGCATGAGACTACTGTGGACTTATTCTTAGAAGTTTGCAAAGCAGTCAGGGAAGGGTATGAATTGTAAAAACACAAGGGCAGACCAGGAAGCTACATTAACACTTTGAAAAAGAAAAAAAATCTGAGGAAAAATAATAGTTCTGCTATTTTTGACTATGCTAAATTTGACTTTCACATGAAATTCAAATTTACATGTGTCAGACTTAGATCCAGAACAACAAAGTGAACAAAATGAGGAACCATTACGAGTCAAAGTAAAGTACAACTGCTGTTTGGCAAAATAATGCACTGTCCCAACATAGAAGTGCGATTTTGTGTTTTATAATAGATTTATAAGAACATTATAGATGTTTACGAACCTTTATCTGATTTAGATGTCTAATACGATCACTTTAACCATGTTGTTTGTTCTAAAAGCTATTCAAATATCAAATGCTAACGCAACACAAATGTAGTAAACTTTTTTCACTAGATACCTTGCTGTCCAGATTTGTGCCGTTTTAGTATTAAAACAGTCTTAACCTTTAGCATCAATTACAAAACAATCGAACATAAAGTTGCAAAAATTCAAGCCTTTTATTGTGTTGCTAACCAGATAGCAAACTCCAATCATTGTTCTAAGGTTAATGTTATTTTTGGAAACCTGGACAGGATCAGCATGCCGTCACAACAAGAAATACATTTAATTTAAGTAATCTTTTTATTTTTTATATTTTTTATATTTAAAATGTTTCAAACAAGAGTTACTTCAGTTGGATGTTCTGTATGGAAACCCGTTCAACCTTTCCCAAAACAAGCTTACTCTGTTCCGCATGAAATTGTGGGTCACAATTCGAGGTCCAAAGTTCTCTCTTGCAGTGGGGAAATGCAAATGTTTTACGTGGCAAATAAAAGGGAGGAAGTGAACCAAAGAGAAGATGTGATGCGTGATGTGACAATTGGGCAACCATAGCTCCGCATAGCAGTAGTCTCACACTCTGCCGTCTTTTTGCTAAACTCGTCACAGGTAAAGAGCAATGTTCTATATAGCGGGTTTTTTGCTTTTGCAGTGGGAAGTGGATGGATTTTTGTTTTTTTGGTTCTGGCCAGTTGATGGTCTGGGTTAACTCATTCTTTATGCTGTTCAATTTCCTTCCCAATCAGAAGTTGTTATGGGCAATAGCATCCCCAAACAAGAAGCTATTGTAACTATTGTGTAGGCACTTTGTTCCCCTTTCAGAAGAGCAGTTTGAAAGGGAACCAAACACAATGAAGATGTGAAATTTGCCAGCCCTCATGTTATTATCTTCGTCCAATCGAACCAAATTCAGCAGAATATTCCCATGTGAAAGAGCCGTATGACTGGTTAAAATGTTAAAAATCTAGAGCTTTAATTTATGTTTGCAAACGAGTCAATACAATTATCTTAGGGTTCTTACTCAATAACCATTAATATTTTTTTGGCAAATTGAGATAATTGTCTGAAAACTATCACATAAAACACACCCCGTTTCATCAACAACAATTTCAACTAACTGAATAATATCAAATGTTATCTAGTGAGCTAACAAGTTTATGTTGTCCGTTATCTATAGAAAGTACTGTTCCTTCTTCAAGATACAATCATGTAGCTAGTTCTGCCCTGAACTGGCTCAGGTTGCGAAATTATTGCACATTTGTACCTTAGAATCTGTTGAGATGGACTCTCTCGCAATGGAGACATGCATTGTGGTCGGGTAAATCTGTATTCCAGAGCTTCTGTTGAAGAAATTGCAGTTGTTTGCTCAGAAACAAGTATGAACCATTCAGACTATTATAAACAACAAGTAAAAAATGCCATGTACTGTGCAGATGCGGGGTGGAATCAGTTCCCCAGGGCAGAACTCATATACACTCCCGTGATAGCGGCATTATTTCGGAGAGGTACAGCAATCTTATAACATCATGCGCTGCTTTGAAGATGACAACTTTACAGGGAAGTCTATGCATTCTTTTCAAAAAGATGATTGAAAACTGCACTCACCGCGCATTATGAAAGCATGGTGAAGTGAGAAGAGGGGACCGAACTGGAACTGCTGTGTTGACCTGCTCCAACTGGTGAGAGGGTGGAGAATTTTAAGACAAAGGCAATATGACCTCATACCTCAAGATGCAGGAAGGAAGAGGCCGAAATAACACCCCAAACTCTTCATCGATAGCTCATCTTTTTTTTTGTCTTTTATAGACTTCCTGTGTGCTATTTGGGCTTTTGCTTCTGCTACTCCTCATTATTCTTAATCTTGACATTACTATTCTGGTCCAGTGGTGGTCTTGCATGCTACTTTTCAGGCCTGTAAGTCGGATCCAGGTTCTTTTTTAACTTACCTCTGTTCTGTCATCCCTTCAGACTGAATTGTGCACAGCCTTGCATAGTTTCTGTGTATCCATCTCCTCCCGATGCCAGAAAAACTCCATCGCAGGTATCTACCTGAAACAGTATTTAACCAATCAACACATTTAGTTATATCCTTCAAAGCAGTCTCCCCTAATGACTTGTTTGAATAGGAATTTCACCATAACGGCATGCATTTAGAGCTTTACGAACGTAATGTTTTGCAGGTATAGACACACATAGACAAATATCAGGTCAGTGCTGAATGCAGTAAAATAAGTCAGAATACTATATTGGAATCACTTTTTTCATTTAATGTGATTTTTCTGATTTGGGATTGTAGTCTTAGTTAAAAGTGTGGAAATACACGTCTCGTGTGGAAGGAAACAGATGCCAAAAACATTTCTACTAAGCATGCACTGTGCACAAATCTCCTCTGGCATACTTCCACTCTCTTTCAGGTACATTTTTGGGGAATAGAAACATTCCTTTTTTTTTAAATAAAGAGGAATACCAAGATGGGTGTTTTAATTTTTCCTGTGGAAGAAGGGGTCTTGCCTACCAAATGGAGGGTTGATGGTTCGACTCCGGGCCACGTGATGAAGTGTTCCTGGATAAGACGCCAAACCCCATTTTGCCCACCGTTTCACTGACATACACTATATTGCCAAAGTATTTGCTCACCCATCCAAATTATCGGAATCAGGTGTTCCAATCACTTCCATGGCCACAGGTGTATAAATTCAAGCACCTAGGCATGCAGACTGTTTTTACAAACATTTGTGAAAGAATGGGTCGCTCTCAGGAGCTCAGTGAATTCCAGCGTGGAACTGTGATAGGATGCCACCTGTGCAACAAATCCAGTCGTGAAATTTCCTCGCTCCTAAATATTCCACAGTCAACTGTCAGCTGTATTATAAGAAAATGGAAGTGTTTGGGAACGACAGCAACTCAGCCACGAAGTGGTAGGCCACGTAAACTGACGGAGCGGGGTCAGCGGATGCTGACGCGCATAGTGCGAAGAGGTCGCCAACTTTCTGCAGAGTCAATCACTACAGACCTCCAAACTTCATGTGGCCTTCAGATTAGCTCAAGAACAGTGCGCAGAGAGCTTCATGGAATGGGTTTCCATGGTCGAGCAGCTGCATCCAAGCCATACATCACCAAGTGCAATGCAAAGCGTCGGATGCGGTGGTGTAAAGCACGCCGCCACTGGACTCTAGAGCAGTGGAGACGCGTTCTCTGGAGTGACGAATCGCGCTTCTCCATCTGGCAATCTGATGGACGGGTCTGGGTTTGGCGGTTGCCAGGAGAACGGTACTTGTCTGACTGCATTGTGCCAAGTGTAAAGTTTGGTGGAGGGGGGATTATGGTGTGGGGTTGTTTTTCAGGAGCTGGGCTTGGCCCCTTAGTTCCAGTGAAAGGAACTCTGAATGCTTCAGCATACCAAGACATTTTGGACAATTCCATGCTCCCAACTTTGTGGGAACAGTTTGGAGCTGGCCCCTTCCTCTTCCAACATGACTGTGCACCAGTGCACAAAGCAAGGTCCATAAAGACATGGATGACAGAGTCTGGTGTGGATGAACTTGACTGGCCTGCACAGAGTCCTGACCTCAACCCGATAGAACACCTTTGGGATGAATTAGAGCGGAGACTGAGAGCCAGGCCTTCTCGTCCAACATCAGTGTGCGACCTCACAAATGCGCTTCTGGAAGAATGGTCAAAAATTCCCATAAACACACTCCTAAACCTTGTGGACAGCCTTCCCAGAAGAGTTGAAGCTGTTCTAGCTGCAAAGGGTGGACCGACGTCATATTGAACCCTATGGATTAGGAACGGGATGTCACTTAAGCTCATATGTGAGTCAAGGCAGGTGAGCAAATACTTTTGGCAATATAGTGTATGTTAAATGTATATGAACAGCACCCTGTATCTTTTAATGTCTTTAAAGTTTGTGTGAATGGAGTAATGAGGCCGGTCATGTAAAAATGCTCGGAAAGGTCAGCTAGATGAAAAAAAAATTGGTAATTACAGTTAATTTGCAATTGGACAAAGCGATTTACAATACTTACCCAAGTCTTTCAGTGGATCTGTCATTCTTTACAACAAATATCTTTTACATTCTTTACTGTCACACTCTGTAGTCCTGTAAAAAGCCATACTGTGAATTTTAGTGAGTGCCTTCTTAGATGACGTAACCAGCACTGAGAGACTCGCAGGCTGGACACCCTCATGCCCAGAATTTTGCCTGCATCTATCTATGTATTCGCCAGCAAGAGAAAAAAGGAAAATAAAAACTCTAGGTAAAGAAGTGTGAGAGTTTTGCTTGGACTTTTCTAGATGTCCACATGATTTGGCTAACAGAGACTACCTGATTGTGGCCTCAGTGAGAAATTCTTTCACAGCCAATTTAAACAAGAAAAGTGATTAACTGAAACACTTGTCTTCCACTTCTGTAGCGCACACTGTCTCCGCCTTATCCTGTCGTTTTCCTGCTCTGCCATTCACTTTCTATTCCTCACTGGCCGCTGATCTCAGAAAGCGAGTGGGCTGCATATTGATTTTCACTGTTGAACTTGTGTGTGTATGTGTGTGTGTGTGTGTGTGTGTGTGTGTGTGTGTGTGTGTGTGTGTGAGTCTCTCCCTCCCTGCTTTCACCCCCACAGACACAAGCTGACGGAGAAGTTGATTAGGAGCGGCTCTAAATATACCCACCACCTCCACCACCTCCTCTTCTTCCTCTTCCTCTTTTCTCTCTCCCAAACCCAATCGCTCTCCCACACCATTCAGTCGCCCATTCTCCACATTTTCTCTTGTCCAGATTTGCTTAGGTGCGCCGCTGCCAAGCGCTTTCGCTTCTGCTCACCATTTTTCTTTCCCCTCACTTCATTTGTTTACTCTCCCAAAAAAAAGAAAAAAGAACAGGGACAGAGGCAGGACTGCCAGGTTTGACTTAAAAACCAAAAAAAACACAAAAATGGAAATAAAACTCAAATGTTGTGGTTTGTGGGGAATAAACTTAAATGTTTATTTGTGACAATCTTTTTTCAATTTCATTCGATGGAAATACCACACACTTGTGCCTCAGCCAACGCATACATACTTCCGTCACATTCGCTCTAACTTTCTGCTATGTTTTTTTATCCGCGTGACTCACCACTTCACCTAAAAGAATCCTACGGACCTACAGTACATGCGCAAGCAGCAACACTTAAAACGACACAGACACACTGGAAACATCATGTTGGACTCTGAAAAAAAGGCAGTTTTTCACGAGGAAAGCAAACAAATTTCAAGAGGATTCCAGGAGTAGCTGCTATGAAAACCTGTGATCATAGTTTGCATTGAGCAAGATGTGAACAAGGAAGATGAGAATGACCACGAACGTATATTATTAGCATAAATCTTTTACTCCGATTTAATCAAAGAGGGTTTCTGGTGGTTCATTCAGCTGTAAAACACTCATTAACACTTTGTCGCATTCTTTTAATACAAGAAATCTGTTCTCTGCATCACCGTCTAACAGTTTTGGTCAAATGTGTAGCACTTAGTGATATCTGTGGCCAAAGTAGCATTTTGCATCTCGCTGAAAGTTGCAAATTAAACGTATGAAAAAATATATATTTGAATAGGATATATGTAAGCAAGCCAATTAAGAGAATGAGAGTAGGTCAGACTAGTGTATCTTTCTGATCCTAGTAGATAATGTCTGAGATGGTGATATAAAGGGGTCCAGATGGGCAAGGGGAATCTCTGTTTATTGTGCGTCTATGTCAGCTGTCCTGGAGGTAAACACAACACATGAAGGCCGACTGCAATTTAGCACGCTGATTGCGGCGTGGGATAAACAAACAAACAAACTCGCTGGGCGGTTTCTCCTGGGCGTGCGTGCATGTGTGTGCGTGTGTGCAACTTGGCGTCCCTGATTTAAATCTCATTTGCCTTTTTTCTTGATTTTACAGAGGACCGAGGCTGATGCGGAGTCGAGCAAACCAACCGCTCCGCTCATTGTTTGAAAGGGGAGAGATTCTCATAAACGGAGCATTTTTCAGACAATGAGCACGTGGGCGTATGGCTTTAGGCATATTTGACAGGATCAAATGACTCTCACAGAAAAGAAAATTCTGTCGTTTATGAAATAATCCCCCCATACTTATTTCATCCACATCCTCTTCCCTGCTTATTTTTAATTTTTTTTTTCTTCTCCTCTCATCTGCAGCAGCCCTTTTAAACGGATTGAGGTAAAACGGGAAATCGGTATTCAGTGGGTGGTTTTAAGATACACTGACTTTGTTTAGATTTGAAATCCACATCACATATGCATGATGACATAAACCTCGAGGCTTGTCCTCAGATCTGCTCGATTTTGTCAAATAAAGACGCTAAGGGAAATACAAGGTGTTTATCGTGCTGATATTGTTAAGCTCCGTCTGTGTAAGTGAGCCTTTGTTATATTGAACACATGCGTGAATGTGTGCTTGTGTGTGCGTGCCAGGAAATGGGGGAGAGAATTATTAATCCTTAATAATGGGATCAGTGATTTCAAGCAGGCAGGAACGATGCAAAGTGTAAGTTCACACACACAAAGCTGACTTCGATCATTTACATGCCCTGTTCTCAGAAAAAACAAGCATGATTGTTGGCACGTCCATATGCAGTTCTCACTCTTGCTGCCCTAGAATGCGAAAAAAAAAAAGGCTGACTTCAAATTTTTAGCACAACGTATTGCAAAAGTTAGGTTTTACCATAGAAGTGCCATCCACTGGTGGTACTAATCATGGAAAAAGGGCAAGTGAACATCACACGGAACAGAATATCTTTACGGTCACTGTTACAAGAACTTTGAAAGGAGTTTGGCACTTGTCACTGAAAGGAAATATAATTCAGTGTAAAAATAAGAACAATGAATAATAACAACATGTAGACGTAGAGTCAGGTAAGTTCAAATTGAATTAAAGTGTGTTAATGGTCTATCTTTGGCATAAAAAGACAGGGATGGCTATTGGTGATGTTCAGAAGGTTCTCATATAATAATTAAACTCTTGCATTTGGCCTGTGACAGACAAAAATTTGCAAACACTTGTGAAATAAACCATTCCTCATCCATCCGTCCATCTCCTCCACTCATTCTTCTTCTCACATCCCTCTTTTTTATTCATCCTTCCCATGTACTTCCCATTAATTTATCTCTCCATCCATCATACAACCTCCATCTCCCTCAACCATCTATCCATCTATACTTTCTTACTTCCCCAAATGTACCCACTTTTGAAAATTCTTGATTTAATTCTTATTCTAAATATTCATCATCTCTCCGTTTCCTAAAAGTCTCTCTTTTTTCAAGTACCATCTTGAGGGGTGGGTGGGGGGTGGGGTTGGGGGTGGCTTTCAATTCTGATCAATTACGTGAGACAGAATATCCAAGCTGAGCATCCTATGCCCAAACCAGCTATTATTAGACATCTCAATGCAGCCTTACTGTCAGTTACTATTATCGTTTTTTACCATCTAATAATTCATCTCCCCATTAAACCAGTGAACTCAACACGGCTGTGGCTTTCTGACACGATAGTGAAATTAAAAAGTTCTTGACACTGGCCTTAATTACAAAAAATAGATAAATGAATACACTGATAAAAAAAGTGGATGGTATTGTATTAGGTGTGCCTGTGTGTGTGTGTGTGTGTGTGTGTGTGTGTGTGTGTGTGTGTGTGTGTGTGTGTGTGTTTGTCTAACATTTATTAGCATATACATTTTTAGATTAAACAGTGAACTGGTCTCACCATTAACCATAAAAAATTGGTCTCCAAATCCTAATTGTGGTGAAGATGAAAACCTTGTTGATACAGATTTGTATCTTTTTAAAAGTTGTTAAAAAGACTAAAAAAATGTTAAAAGATGTTTAAAGGGAGTCTTCCTCAAATCACTGTGGTGAATATGCGACCACTAGCAAGCAAAATAAAGAGTTTTGGAGCACTGCGTTCCTGCGAGAAGATGTTCTTTTCTCTGTGGGTCTTCAGTCCATATGGACAGACGAATTGAGCAGAGGCAGGATGGTGTTTGTTCAGTCCCAGGTTCCTCATGCTCCTGGGCAACAAAGAACAATAATGATTCCAATGTTGCTCAGCATGTTGACTTACTGTTAGGATATCTTGTGGTTCCAAAGGAACAAATCCATCATTAATGTCAGCCATTACATGGTGCTTTTTCAAAACAATTTTGGCCGTGAAAAAGATAATCCTTGAACCCATATGAACTAAGAGGATCCTATCAATTCCATAACTCTGTGAGGAGGACATTGCTAGCAATACCACTTAGCAATACCTACTGGTTTGTGAGTTTCTGGAGCCATAAGTAAACACCAAAAACAAGTCATGTGAAAACCATGCTGAACTGACATATGCTCAAAATGTCTGAAATGTTGGAGCCCCAAAGGTCTTTGGGGCATCACCCATTGAAGTTATTGAACATCAAAGTACATAAACATTTTTGCAAGCCACTCATTTTACCATCTTCATCAAAAATCAGTGGAACTCTTTGAAATTGTCCTGTCAGTATTTTGTGGCTGTGTACTCACAAAGAATGGACTCCAAACGTTACCATTGCCATCTCTCTACCTTCACTAACTGCATCTGCTCACTAGGCCTTGCATTGTTTTCTTTGTAAACTAATGCATTGTCCCTCATGTAGTGTCACAAACACTGAAACAATCATTGGTAATTTGGTAGCTTTGCCCACCAGGTATGACAAGCTGTAAAGAAAACAGCAATTTATAAAAACCTTCTCTTTTAATACCCCCATCAAATCTTTCTGGACAAATATTTCTAAACCGGAGAACGCATCCCACCCAGAATACATCCTCAAGCAGGGTTCAGTTTAGCTCAACAAACTGCTCGAATAGGCTAATAATTGGACTTCTCACTTATAGTAGAAAATGTGAAGTTCTTTGGCGAAGACTTATCCCAGTTATCCGTAGTGACAGTGGAGCTTTCAGCATCAAATAAGCAAAGAGTAATCAAAAATAAATTGTCTTCGTCGCAAAAAGTAGGCTTATTTTTCACAAATCTGAAAAGAAACTTTGATTTATCACACTGTCACTAGTGATATTCAAAAAGAGTTAGTGTTGTCGAGAGACTTATTCATAGTTAATTTGCAATGACAGTTGAGTAAGACCTGTAACAGTGCACGAATTTGAGACAATATATGCTTAAGCTTGGGCAATCCAGTTGTAAATGTTGATGGGAGAATGAACTTTATGTTACCAAACTGACAATACATATTGTATATCAACCCCTTATCTGGTGAAAACATGCCTTGCAATGTGAAGGTGGCAACAGAATCTAATCGAACATCACAGCAAGGCAATCGTTATGATGCTAAAATAATGACATATTATCCCGTTATCAACACTAAACAAGCTTTGTTATTTCAAGGTAATGACATAATTAGAACGTGATCTTGCAGTGGTGATATCCCAAAAAAAGAAAAGAAAAAAGTTTCAAGCCTGATTAGTCAAGACTTCTGTAACATCATATTTCACAAACCTTTCATCAAAATGAGACATAAATTGAATAAATGTTTTTGAATTTCTAGTGTAAAGCTTGTGTACTTGTTTGATCGGGATTCCCAATTTTTTCCATTAGAATTTATGGTGCAGAAATGTACGTGACAACATTATTTGCAAAACAGATCATGGTAACAAATTCATGCTACCATGAATACTATGCTCATGAAAGATTAGCAGTGTATGCTCCTAGTTGATGATGGTAAGATTTTCTTCTTCTTAAAAACATAGGTATTCTGTTTTGCAGAATAGACAGTTTAATCAAAACCAGACAGTTGAATTATGCCTGATATCAACATCCGACAACAATATTCCCACATGTCAGAAACCTGATGAGATTGCATGAGAAGCATTTGTTCTCATGTAATGTTTTTGTTGATCAGATCTAAGCACGGATGTGAGTCATGTTTTAGTTTCAAGCATTGTTAGGTAGGTGAGCTCGCCATGTAGTTGAACCTAAAACACCTTTGTAATTTGTAACTTATTGCTTCTATTTGTCTTTTAACTTTACAGTCTTTACAATACAAATGATCTGGTTTATTTTTGTTGTTTTAATGAAGACACAGCAAATAGTTTAATGAGCCACAAATTCTCAAGACTACTGTCTGTATATATTAACACCTTTGTTTCTTTGTGTGAATGCTCCAAAGCAGTAAAATAAGTCAGTAATTGATTTTTTCATGTTTTATCTTCTTTTTTAACTTTTTTAATTTGGTGTTTGGATTCAAAATAATGCAGTTATGTTCTTAAAGGGAAGATTAGTTTGTACCTTTTAAAGATTATAAGAGGATGCCTAAAAAAGGGTTCTTAACATGCAAATGACAATTGAGTTAATAATTCAAACAAGTTTTTTGATTGAATGACTAATAACGCATCTTAAAACAATAGAAGGTGGAATAACTTTTGATAGCAGGATCAAGTTAAAGTGAAGATTAGCAGAGCAAATAGAGAAGGAGAAACTGATTTAGAACAAATAAACAATTTTCTAAAGAAAATGAAAGACAACAGCCAATCAGAATATCCAATTACTCAAAGTTGCTTTAAATGTGAAAACATTCTACAGTTTTTTAGCCAGATCTTAAGGTAATTCATACCTTACGTCCCAATGGTTTAGCCTGTCAATGTGTACAGATTTTACTATGCATTACTAACTTGTACTGATGCAAATAAAACTGACTTCTCTGACGTGTGGGGCCTGTAAGAATGATTATCGAGCAAAAAACTGTGCAGCAGAAAAAAGAAAAAACCTCTATTTGATAAGTCTGTGTGTGTTTGTGTGCGTATGTGCGCATTTTCACAAGTATTAGTTTCCATATGAGCACACGAGACAGAAATAGAGACAGAGGAAGAAGAGAGAGACGCTGTCAGCTATCTCCATCCTCCACCTCCTCCTCTTCTGTGAAGCAGATGTCCAATTGAGTCTATTTAAAGCCAATGCAGCATGGCTGCTGATGCTGAAAGCGCCTGGCTGTAGCATTGCATTAGTTTTATGTACCTACAGAGCACACGACGCTGTGTTGAAATTTTCTATTTTGTTTTCCGAATAAACTGACGTTTCTGTCGGCAAAAATGACCACGGAGCTCATCGGTATTGTCAAAAACTTCAGTCCATACATTTTGTGGATGTGTTGGGACTTTAGATGATGGATGTCATGGTCATTTGACTACTGAATGTGATCAAGCTGAATTCGGGTCTCATATTTAAAGCCCAAACAAGCTGCCAAACGGTTGAACCGCAGCAGTTTCCTGTCAACCTGACTTATCTGAGTAATATTTCATCCCCCAAAATGCTTGTGCTGTAACTACAGCGGCAATGAAAGGGACTTGCACTCGCTCTCTGTTCTGTTATCCCAGACAATTATCTGAAACAGACACAGTTCTGACACTTTTTCTCTTTCTTTTTTTTTCCATCGGGGCTCATCTGTTTTTTTCCCCGACGAGCAAATAGATAGGAGCTCGGAATAGGTGGGACTTGGCCGTCGCCTTGTCATTCCCCGCCAGGGATGACGCATCTGCTGCCATTTCAAGGGGAGGGGAGAAGAAAAAGAAAGAGAAGAGAAAAAAAATAGCAGTTATCAACAGGATGTGGTGGTGTCAGACAGGAAGTCAGTGCTGACTGGGGGTTTGTACGGAATGAGATGCTCTACAGGCTCGTGTTTATGACTCAAACTTAGAAAGCTGTGGCAGTTCTGTCCGTTTGGCCTCAACTTCAAATAAATAAACACTGAAACCGTTTTCTAAAGCTAGAAATTTCTTCCATGACATATTTCTATCTTTTTGGCAAAGAGCAGACTTTTTTTTATTGTTTTTGGTACATAATGCAAACAAAAACAGGATGACAGCATTTTTTTCTTAGAAACAGTTCTGTGGTGTGCGTTCAAGCTTTAAAACGAAAGCACTGATATAAATCATCCTCATTTCTTAGTGGTTTTAAGCCTACTAATGCAACACAGCGATTCTCAGAAATAGATAGTGTTGCATTTGGGCCTCTGTGCCCAGGAGAGAGGAGTTAAAAGTTTTATTCTGACGATATTGGGTGACTGGAGTTTACAGGTAGGTTTTTTACCTCCCTTCTGCCGTACTGTATCGCTGCTTTCCCGGCAGCAACTGTCTGCTTATGAAAAAAGTGACCGGAGGAAGCTTGGAGACGCGTCTGCTGAGCGCAGGCTTTGTACGGGAGGGGGCGGAGAGAGTGCGCGCGAGAGAGACGGAGAGGGAGAGAAAGAGAAAGAGAGGCAGAGAGAGAAAGAGAGTGAGAGAGAGAGCTGTGACAGCGCTCATCACCCACTGAACAACCAGGACGGGTTGCATCCGAGAAATCGCTGTCATTCGCAGACGGAGTTTACAGCCTTTCACAGCCGCTTTTTCTTTCGATCCTTTTTTCTGCTGCGCCCCCTCCCTCTCCCGGTGCTGCCCAGAACCAGTCGACCATGGTTTCTATAATTTCAGACCTGGACCCTCTGAAAAGCTGGAACGTGTTAAGGTAAGCGAACCCCCGGGGCCAGTTCCCTCCTCCACGGCTTCGCCATTGTGAAATAACGGTGATATCTGAGAGAGGGGGGATAGCGGCAGGAGTGCGCTGGTGTGTTTTTTCGGGGGGAAAATAAGGGTGGGACGCGGGGCGCTGACAAGAGGTTCCCCCGTCGCCTGCTGAGCAACAACGGTGGCGCCGCCGTGCGTAATTACGCACGGCTTGCGCCGTTCGGTTGTCGTTTGCTCCAAAAACTGCGCTCTTTCTACTTTCTGAGCCGCTCTTGCGCCCCTCCGCTTCCCTATCTTTAGTCTGACGCATGCAAGCTGTTGTGTCCCCGTGCATCTCATTAACACCCGCACGTCGCTTCTTCATCATCATCATCATTTCCCAAACTTCTTCCATTTCAGCCTAGAAATAGAATTACATTTATCTACCCCCCCCCTCCCCAACACCCCACACCCCCTCCCACCCTCTAAACTCTCCCCTCCCAAACTGATATGGTCCCTCCAAATGTTGAGCCTCATACCCTGCCAGAAAAGGAAAAAAAAGAAGAAGAGTACGCCCCTCCAGGAATTTATCTTGAAACATTTACTCGTGGCTGATTGCCTGCCTCAAAGCACAGTTAGAGAACATTAAATTTTATCTCCAGAGATGCAACACATGTTTTTCTGCTTCGCTCCAGCAACACATCCATTTATTTCTTGGATCGGGGGGTTCAAGAGGGCGGAACCTGATATGAATTTGATTCTCTGAGCTTCCCGTGAGGTCAAAGGTGAAACTTCTCCCTGCTCGTCTTCACTGAGCACTCTCGCTTTTTGACAAACAGCCATTAGACTCACAGATAGGACGGAAGGCTAAGTCTCAGACCCGCAAATCACTATGAATACATTCACTGTCATTAAGTATCTCAGCAGAAAAAGCCTATGAATTTAAAAAGCTGGAATTTTTACGCCTTGTCCTTGAATATTTCAGCTATTTGATAAATAAGTCATTATTCCCTCGACAGACTCAGTGAGGACTATCGCAAATTCAATTTTGGAGAGGGAGAGAGGAGACGGAACACTCAAGACCCCTCAAATTATTCTTTTAATGCTTCTTTTCTCTTCTTTTATCATTTTTTATGCCTCCACTGCCCCCCATCCCACCATCATCATTACCCGCAAGTGCAAAATAGAAAACGAGTGGGGGAATGTAGAGCAGGCATATTTTAGTGAACTGCTGATGGACCAAGGGGGGGTTTAAATGATGTCATTCCCAAACAGGCAGCGATGACCATTCAGACTGAGAAATAGGACATACAGCTGACCTAACACACACTCATAAATAGCCGCAGTAAAGACCTTCTCTGTGGACACACTCTCCATTTGACTAACGGGGACAGATCACTTGGGAGCATTAAAAATGTCGCTTTAATTAATTTTAGCTCCAATAATCGGTTAATAATCGACACATTGGCCTCAAGACACCCATGTTTGCTCAACAGGTGAAAACGCAAAGGTCAATGAACGTCAGGGTATGGTGTGTGTGTATGTGTGTGTGTGTCGGGGGGGGGTTAAGTAATGAAAGCTTTTCCACCTAAAAAGCAGAGATGGATCAGTGACTAAAAAAGGAAAGCAAGCAAATGAGCAGTGAGAAAAAAAACTAAGCTAGGAAGGATTGAACGAGGACGTTCAACCTGCCTCTCTACTCTCTCCGCTTTATTAAACCTTTGTTCTGTCAGATTAGAGACCGGAGCAGCTGTCCCTCTCCAAAGACGATGTATCTTAATAAAGACCGGCTCACCGGCGGCCCGTTGCTCACACACACACTTCCCGTAGCTCCCTCTCTCTCTCTCTCTCTCTCTCTCTCTCTCTCTCTCTCTCTCTCGGGGCCACAGACTCACACACTCACAGAAGCACACCCAAACACCAGGAACACACATTTCAATCGCGTTTCATATCGAAGCACCTCCGCTTTGTTCTTATTTTCCCCCCTAATGAGACTCACCTCTATCACACTAAGACATGCGCACTTTGAGACGCAGTTATAACAAGACAGTGTGTGTGTGTGTGTGTGTGTTTTATTGTCTGTATTTAAGAATGCGGAACACTTTCAATAAGAACAAAGAATTAATTTACTATTGATCTGATTTTTTTTGTTATTTTTTGCTTTATATAATGCAAATTGGTTAAACCTGATATTCTAATACATTGTAGTGGCCCATTAGAACAGCATTTTAGGATGAGAAAAGCTGCCTCATTAGACGGAAAAAGAGACTTGCAGAACCAATAACTGATTATTGCAGCTTATTGAGTATTTCGATTTTATTCAAATGTGGTATGGAGTTCGTGTACTGTAAGTGAGAAAATGTGTGTACATGCATTTGTCGAAACAAGTGTCATCTGATTATCGACAGGGCGTGTCTGCTCCCGTTCATTCCCTATCCGGGCTTTTTTTTTGCATACTGTACCAGGCTGCACACGCACACACACACTCATGTGAACACATACTCACGTTCCCCAGAGAGCAGTGTGCATCGATGTTAGAAATCTGCCCGCTCACAGTGCATGCCACATATCTGAGGTGCAGCTCAGTTATTCCATAATGAGAAACAGCAGTATTAATTCCCTTCTATTACATTCAGCTACCACACACGTGGCGAGGATGAGATCCGTTTTGCGCTGATTTATTCTTTCACCATAAAAATACAAATGGGAAGTAAGAGTTTTTTTCTTTTTTTTTTTCTTCTTTTTTTTAGGGAGGGAACATCCAACCAAAGTAAATGTAGATTTGGGAACAATGAGGAATTTCCTGTACTTATTTGAAAATAATTCCGATTTCCCTCCTTGCCTCTTCGGGGTCCGTTTTCACCGTCATCCAATCATCTAAAGCCTTTCTCTCGCCCCCATCCTGCAGCTCGAGTGCACTCGAAGGAAGGCGGGAGGGACGGAGAGGGGAGAGCGAGAAAGGTGGACGCTGAAAAGGGGGGCTTGACCTTTGACCCCGCAGTGTTGGTTTTAATTAATCCACTTAAAGAGTTTGTTCGCTTGCGTTACGAGTCACTTTATATCCCGCCGGACTGGGAGAAGAGGCACAAATCCATCTGCCTAATTACCTAGACCACCGTTTGAATCTTTAAATCCCCTCTGATAGCGTGTGTGAGTTTTGCATGCGAGGGAGTGTAAGGCATTTTTATCTCTAAGCTTGGCTTTAACTAAAGGGTACCGGTAAAAGCATTTGGTGAAGGTAGGCACCGATATTTTCTGGCTTAGACAGCAGAGTGGAAGCCTCACCTTTCAGTTCACACATATCCACAAAGCTATCATGAAAAAAGGGTTGAGTGATGCCTTTTTTCTCATTTATTCACAAGGTAATCATTTAAGTCAGAACCCTCCTTCTTCCAGCTCCCATTCCATCAATTATCAGTCTCGTTTTCTAAGCATATTTTGCCTTTTTTGTTTGTTTTTTTTTACGGTTAAGACCACCGTTATCTGACTTATTGGCTGGGCAAAGGTTTTTGAAAGTTAAAATTAATTTGTGAGGAGTGATTATGCTAATTTGTTCATGTGACGTCCCAACAATCTATTTCCGAGACATTTTGGCAGCACTTATGTCGCATGTCAAAGGAGAACTTTGTAGTTTTGCATCGCCATCATTTGCTTTTTCGTTGGCTGCTTGTGGGATTTCATACAGAAGACAATCAGATAGAAGTGCTCGAGTTTTGACATCGACTCTGCTTGTTTCTTCCCTATTTTTGTCCTCGAATTATGTATTGCTTTTCTTTTCTTTTTTCAATTGATCTTAAATTAGACTCCCAGTCTGGATTTGTGTTTTTGCCAGATGAAGCGTCCCAAAGGGAGCTTGCCTCGTAACGGCCACGACCAGGAAGGAAGGCGGGCTCAGCGTCGACTCTGAGCTACCCACAGCTGCCAATCAAGCCTTTGTAGTGACAAAGTACAATACAGCGTTCGACGTCTGAGTGACGGAGGCAGGCGAGGCGGGGTGAGGGACAAAGAAGTGGGGGTTTAAGTCCCTCCAAACTCTCTAGAATCAGAAAGAGATAATTATATAGTTGAGACATCATACAACATACTGGCATAGAGAAAAGGTGACAAAGAGGGATGACGATAGGAGGAAGCGTAGTTGGAATTTGGAAGAGGAGGGAATAAAAAGAGCGGGCGAGAGTTACATACAGTATATCTATGATATATTTTCAGAGCTTAAACTACCTGCTGTCATCTAAATAGTGCTAATGCCTAAGTGGCAGAACATATCAACATTAGGGAGGCTACAAGTTGATTATATAAGGTGTCAGATAAATGGTATTTGCTGAATATATTGCTCGCGAGTCGCTGATCCCGAAAGCAAACGCGTCGAGACAAAGTGGGATGTCACCTGGCTATCATTCTCCTTTTACCAGCACATTTCAGGCGCACTGCTGAATCATTGTCAGCCTTTAAAACGGAGTGTGCACAGGTTAGATTGCGTCTGCGCCTAGAGAGCGGAGTGCATGTGTGGACCCTTTGTTCTCATCCCATCCTCTGTATTTGTTGGCAGTTTGAGCAGTCGTCTTGTTTGATTTGTTCCAAAAGTAAGATTACCCACCGCAGGCTTCCAGATCATAGACAATACACACACACACACACACACATACGCAGATGACAATGTCTGTCTCTTTTATGCTATTTTTGTAGAAAGCAAGTGATGTTGTCCGCCATGGCATACACAAGGGCTGCTTTTTTTTAATCCTTTTTTGCCCGTTCCCAATGCCCCTTCCAGCAAAAGATCACTTTAGTCACCAGCTGCTGCAATGTTTTTTGACACAAATGTAACACACATTCCTCATGATATTGTTTGTGGACAACGCTCATGCTGTGAGGACAAGAATCTGCACTCAGAAGTCTTAAATTCTCAGGGTCTCTTGTCTAGATACATGTTATTACCTGTGAAAGGATGCAAACAGCTGTGAGAGTTTCTTTGTAGGGATGCGCATTAGGTATTATACTTTTAAATCAAATAAGTGCCTTTTTTCTTTCTCTATTTTTTTCAAATTTCTTTCTGGAGTCGCACTGCTTATTGCAACCTATACGTTGGTCTCGGCAGACAAACACACACGCTTAACACCACTGGCCAAAAGTGACAAATCTGTTTAATAATGCACCACCTGGAGCACGGTGCTCTCTTTTCCACCAGCTGCCTCGCACTCTGTTGTACACGCACACATAAACACGCCGGCTAATCATTCCCTCTGGCAGCATTTTAGTGCTGTACTTTGTTATAGTCTTATTCTCAAAGGTGCTGCTGCCATGTGCACGACGGCTGCTGGGCCCATAAAGAAGCTTTAAACCCGAGTGAGTGTGAGCGTTTCCCCCCCTGTGGGAAACAACCGTCTTTATACCGTGTGGCTTAAAGAGACGGGAGGAAGCATAGAATACACTCTTTCCTCCACCCTTCCTCTCTCAATCCCTCTCTTTTTCATCCACTTAACAATCCACTGCAGATTTCTCCAGTTTTTCTTCCAGCATGGATCTTTGGATTTCTTCTTTTTCCCCTCGCAGTGATCATCTGCATGCATGTGACCATGGGGAAAATAGGAAGACAGTGAGGAAGAGAATGGGAGGATGGGGGGAGAGATCGTATTTGAATAAATTAAGTTTTCTTTTGCAACCAAAATGAGTTGTAGATGGGTGTGGGTGGAGGAGAGGGAGGAGGGATGAGAGGTAAAAGTCAGCAAAGGAAAGAAAAACACTGGCACTCTGCCCAGTGAAAATAAGGGAAATAAGGAAATCATCTGTGTGTGTGTGTGTATGTGTGACTGATGGATGTGTGAAGTGAAGCCAAAAAATGAGAGAAAAAGGACCAGAAGCCAAATGAGAACGGACCAATCATACTGAGAGTTTAGCTTGAAGAGTCATGCCAATAGGTCAGACTGAAATATGCGTAGCTCTTAAGGCTATCTGTGAAGGAAATCATTATTCCACTAGTACTAGTTCTCCGTTGTTGTTTTTTTTCATTTTGAATTAACATTAAAAGTTGATAGTTACATGTAGCCCATTAAATGTGACATATCAGCATTATGCCTAAAATACCGAATTATTAAAAAGCGGCTTGCTTTATTACATGCCTCAAATGGGAATTTTACCTTTCCACACTCCACTATATGGGTTTTTCTGAATGAGGTTTTGTGTGGAAAAGGTCGCATTTAAAACATGCTGAATGGCATAATAAGGGGGGGGAAAAAAAGAGTGTCAGCAGCTTCATTCCAGAAAAGATCCACTTTCATACTAGCGCTCGCGCTGCAGAGAAAAGGAAAATATAGAGAGGATGAGAGGGAGAGCAAATGAATTATGGGTGGCCTGTGAATAGAGAGAGATAGGTCTGCGCTCTGTTGCTCCTTTCCTCCCTCGCTCCTTGGGTTATGGAAGTGTCACGCTGTGAGTGTTGCCATGCAGATGGTGACCCTGGAGTGTTGCAAAATGCGGAGAACAAAAGACGGAATTAGAACAGAGCAGACTAAATAGAAAAAAGTGAATAAAAGAATACACAGGATTGGGTCTGTCTTTTAAAGAAACCGCCCGGCTAGAGCGGAACAGAAAAATAAAGCTGATCGACTGCGGAGGGTCGATAGGCATCTTTAATCAACAGAAACCGTTTTGGTTTATGAAGGCAGACCAGCTGCCAAATTTGTCGAAGCATATTGCTGAACAATCGTCTAATCACGATGAAGGGAGACGACCCCTTTGTTCTCCTCTTTTATGACTAAATGCGTTTGTCACCCGGGCCCCGTTTCAAAGAGGCTACCAGTGGCGAAAGGTCGCGGGGGAAAATGTCCTCAGGTATGATACTGCCAGCTGAAAATTATCAACCAGAACATGAGCAAGTGTCACATGTGGTGTAGTCTATTAAATAGATGATGCTCACACAAACACACAGTGTTGAAAATGGAACAGTGCCGTAGGGTGGAGACCTTATAGCAGTAATATGGCATGATGTAATAACCAGAGTTGATTCACTCCAGACTCTGAGTTGTCACGTTAGCATGAAAGACAGGAAAGCCCCCCTTTTTATGTTTTGTTCGAGGCCTTTCAGTTGAGTTTTGGTTTCCCAGAACAGACAGACTCAACCTTTCAAGGTATTTTTTTTTCAGTTGGTTGCAAAGAGTAGCTTCACCACTAGATGTCACTCAATCCTAGAAGCAGCTATTCCACACAGAATTTATGCAACATCATATAATATAGATACCCTGAATTGGTATATCAAATGCCAATAAAGCAAGAAACAAGTACATTTTGGTTATCAATCGTTTTCAATCAAACGTCAGCTGACTGTCATCAAGAAATGTTTTGCGTTCTTGTCTTCTGCCTCCCAAAAATGGCTTAATTTTCCCTTGTGACTAAGTCAATTACTTCATGTCCAAGTTTTAAACACAGACACTAGATGAGCCCACAGAGCTGCAGACTGTATGAAAGATGGATGTCGCCTCCAGGTCTGAAAAGTGAAGGTGACGCCGGTGTCACGAACCTGCCTTTATGCTGTCGGCCAGCAGGTGGCAAATATTCAACTTTATTTATGTTCTCTAACCTCTGCAACCTTCGCGTATTATCACAAAATGGCATGAGTTAGCCTTAGAGCAGTTCGGTCATTTCCGTGGTGGGTCGTTACTCTACACGCTTTTCTCGTAAAAGCTTCAATAGAGACCTGGTCTTTTTTTCTTGACTTTTGAGGATGTTTCATCTCTTAATTGAAGGGCTTCTTGAGTTTTGAACTCATTTTAAGGCGGTGGGCTGCTTAGGCCACACCTGTGTCACTGACTCACCTGACTGTCGTACAAGATGTTTCTCTTATTTAGCCTTTTTTAGCCATCCAAACAAATGGAGCCCCCTGGAAGATCCCTAATTTGCATGGAGTGCTAAACCTATTTGCATTAGTGCTTTTCTCATGCTTCTCTCTTAGTTATGTGGCCGACCACGTGGTCAGTACCCGTGTATACCAATGTCCCGTCGACTTTCACCACGTCATTTTAACACTCCAAGCTTTTTGTATAGTTTACTTTGTCAAAGACTGTTTTAATGAATCCAGAGGGTATTAGCTGTCCTGGCAAGGTTTGTTCTAACATGGCTCTTGTGATGAACATAGCTTTTCTTTGCCACATTAAACTGCAATACCTGTATTTTTAAATATGCTTTTGTCGTTATTGAAGAAATGTCTTGGTCATCGTTTTTAAGCTTTTACATCATGCAATCATAAGTAGGATTTTTTTGTATCCCATGACCGTAAAAAAGCACATGTTTGGAATGAATGATGTAACACTGAGAAGTGCTGTCCATTGTTGTACTTGGAAGACTGTTGAAAAAAACCTCCTGCTGTGATGGAGGGGCAGCGGGATCTGGAAAAGTGCACGTTTCAGTTGCAGTGTTGTGGTCGTTTTTAAGGCTTATGTTTCTTTGCGCAATCAACATCGACTTCTGTGTCCGCCTCCATTCTGGAGACTATTTCCTGGCAAAACTCCTTTTTTGACTTCTGAGAAGAACTACATCATCAAAAGGAAGTGGGAAAATAAAAAAACATTAGCACTGTGACACAATTCAACTGTGCTCCAATTGGCTGGCCAATGACATTGTTATATATGGCATTTAGTGTCTCTGAAGGAACTCATTGATTTCTCAGTCCACCTTAAGAATTCATAACACTGCAGCTTTTACACTGATTCACTGACATCATACAGAAAGCATGTAAAATAATAGAAACCCCTTGAAGCAACAAACTGCAGCCTTCAACATGATTTTACCAAACATCTTATGGTAAAAGAAAATAAAAATGCTTAACCTCAAATGTACTGAGATAATATTACTGGATTAATCTGCTTTCCTTTAAGATGTTCGTATCAAGTTTTATCCCCTCTTGACGCAGATGGATTTTACTCCGAAGAGATAAAACTTAGCATAAATCACAGAAATACAAGGCCCTGAAGCCTGGGGTTGAGTTCAAGGAAGTGTGCTGTTGCTTTAGGAGCTGAAGTGGTGTGTCTTAAGCAAGGGCACTGTTGCTTGATGTACTCAGATGACTCAAGTTAAATTCCCCCAAGCTGTTCTGGTGTATCGTTTAGTGTAAGAGAGAGACCTACAGTATATATTGTAAAGGTGGGAAACTTTTACTTGTGGAGAAGAGGTCTTTACTCATCCATAAACTGAGATGCTAAACTTAGTCTACACTTTTTGTCCAGAAAATGCCTGACCCGTACAGAAAACACTAACGTAGTATTACTTTGATTGAACTATTTTTAAAGCTTTTTGGTAAAAATTTTCTTTAACATAGCATAACTTTAGCACATTTCTCCAATGTGCCTGGCACTGATATGTTCACCAACCTCCTCGACAACATATTGGTCAACTTTTACTAAGTTTTGACTTTTTCTAAATCGGTTTTAGTTCAGTATTTTGCCACATGGTGGAACGATGAAAGCAGACTTACACATGTGGTTGTCTTATTGGGTGACTGAAACTAAATGCATGTTCTTATTTCAATTCCAAACATTTAAATGAGTGAGAAAGCAAGAAAAATTCAATATACTGCACAAAAGACCACAATGAAATCCTAACTGTTTTTTTTTTCTAAAAATCACTCTGTGCTTCTGCATTTAGTCTAAAAAGAAAGTTTTAGAAACATTTTCTGAAACTTTTATAATTGACAGGTTGTCAGAAAATCATCAAAAGAAAGTAAAAAGTAATTTACATGGGGATATAAAAAATGCATTTTGGTCATTAACCATTAACTTTACAACACACACTATAACATTCATGAATAAGTTATGAAACAGCTTAAAAGTTCAAGAACATTGCAGAAGATACAAAAAAAAGTGTTCTCTCATTCCAACACGATGAGCAGTCTCCACTCTGACTTTTTAAGATCAAAGTTTAGTTGTTCCAGAGTTTGCATGTTGAACTGAATAACTATTATGTTGTAGCGTAGTATTAGCTAATATTATGTTTAGTTTTAAAATTAATAGTGATAAATAGTTTATTAATTTATCAAAAAAGGAAAAAAAAGCTCCCATTGTCCAATTTGGAAAGGTAAATGGGAGGGAATCTACCATAATTTCTGATCTGTGGTTTTGTTTTGTTGATGACAAGAGAGCTATAATCAATGGCAAGCAATCATTTGTATATATTTACCGATCCACTTTCATTGTACACATAAGGTCACACAAAGCTTAATATTATAACGCTTAAGATATAGGCTAGATATATTGTGTTTTTTTGGTCCTTGACAGGGACATTGGTTTAATCAAAACTCAATTTCCTGAAAATGACCAAACATTAACCATCCCCAACTGTAGCCCCAAACAAAAATTACATTTTAATCATATCTAAAGTTTTCATAATGCACAGACCTTTTTGGTGCTTTATATTTGGATTCAAGTCCCCCAAACAGCCTCACAGTGTGATTAATACAGCCACATATGCATTTAGTAAGCCATAAAAAAATCCTACCCTCAAGCCTTGTGCATAATTATGAATACACAATTTCCTTTTTTTTTTCTTGAATATTGTACTTGTCTTCATTTTCTTTTCACTACTTTTTTTCACACCAAGTTGGTGTTGCAAATGTTTTTTGTTTTTTTTTCAACAAAGCATCTCTGCATCCTTTGTGCATTTTCATTTGAAATAATCCCGCTGTCTGTTGCCTTGGTTACACTCTCTTTAACATGTCATCGATGTGACTGTACACATTTAAAAGCACCAATGACTCCCGGAAAAACTTTAGACGTGTTCTTCCACCTGTCTTTTTTTTTTCTTTTCACCTATCCACCATAGTTCTGTTTTCTTTGTTTACCAAAGAACATCTGGAGTGAATGTTTGACACATCACGCCGTTGTTGGATCGCGACTGATTCTCAGACTGTGTGCTAGTCGTCAATTTCTTTATATTTAAAATGGTTTTCATGTGCCACTGAATGCTTGTTTTTACTTTATGATATGCTGCTCTTAGGCCCCAATTAAACGTAATTTAAAAACTGGCAGAAGTGATGCACCAAGTGGTCTCGAGTGCCGTCGGATCAAGTGTGCATTTGTACTCAAATAGGGCCATTATTGGAATATTAATCGTACATGTGTTTATCAAATTTAATCAGGTTCATTGTTAAAAAGTGTGTATGATATTGTGCACAAAAATACCGGGGTGATGAGCTTTACCACAGCCACATGATAAGTCTTCTTCACACCCCTGACAACGCCATGCTTTGGAAGATGACAGCAATTTTGGAAGAGTTCGGAGCCTTGGATTCTCTCCCCTCACTCACCACCGGTCCCCCGTGCACTGGGACATTAAAGCCAGACTGAAGCATGAACGTACGACCGGGTATTAAAAGGCAATCACGCACAGAGCTCTTTTTTTTTTTTTATAGATGAACACATTTCTGTTTAATAGCTCTTGGCGCGGAGTCCTCCAAATATGACACTTTAAACGAAAGGCCTATTAGCGGCGGCGTCTATTAAAATCTTCGCCGAGATCTTGTGATTTCTCATTTGTGATGTGCAGGATAGGTCAGACTGAAATTTAGACTGTAACCTGTAATTCTAAGCTTGGTTTTATGGGGTCATGAGATAAATTGAGCATTAGGGGGTGTGTGGGAGTTCCTGTGATAGTGTCATGCACGGCTAACATGTAGTAGCATGACAGTGACTACAGCTTTCACCAACTAAAATCTTGGGCATCGTGTGTTTTTTCTGTGTTCTGAGATTATTAAAACCTTTCTCCTCTTATTGGCAAAGGTGGAGTTAAAGTTATCACTGGGCCCTCTGCACAGCTCTGGGACTCCCGCTCCACCCTGCTCCATTAATTTCAAGTGCTGCTCATATCCTTGGCCCCCCTAACTTTCCATCTCTCGGCTCCTTCCCTGCTTTCCATCATCACTTTTGTGCCAACCAGCCCAATCACTGCGTTCCTGTGGCTCATTTTGAGCTGTAATTGGACAGGAGTCCCGGGGGACGTTCGTCGGCACGCCCCAGTGCCTGGCACGACATCTCGAGAGTAGAAAACTCACGAGGCCATGGTCGATAAGCAGTGCTCATCATCGGTCCAACATTCCCCTCTCTCTGCTGACTTTCAACGGGGCAGGAATGGTCAAGTCCCGAAAGAGTCCGTAGAAGAGACACACAAAACATCATCAGCACCTAACCTCCCAATTATAGCTTAAATCTGGAGCATGACAATAAAAATCATGCAAAGCCATTTCCATTCGGGCGGGTAGTTTCCTAAAGTGTAGAGGCTGTTATATTACGATGTTGATAGAAGAACAGAAGCTAAAACGAGATAATATGTTGTAGGAGCAGCTTGCTTTATGTCCTTGTGACAACAATGTTTCTTTAAGGATAGTTTCACATTTAGAGAGGTTCTTTTTTTTCATTCATAGTTTCCATAACTCTCAGAATCTTTCTTGAAACGAGCATTAAAATCTCTGTACACATGAGGAAATTAAGGTATTTTGTGCTGGAGGCCTTAACTGAGAGATAATACTTTTTTTTTGCTTATGTTCAGATTTATCTAAAATATTTGTAACCGTATATGTAATCAGAAGATATGTTATTCATTAAAATGTAAGATAAGGATATGTTGTGGAAAAGCTAAGAACTTTAAACAAGCTGAACCAGCCAGACAGAAGACATTTTTAAAAAAAATGATATATCCTCTGTATTTTCGCAGTAGGTATCTAATGTCTGTACCTTTTACATGAAAGGTGAATGCCAGTGTGTCAAGAATGATCGCAATGAGACATTATTCCTAGTTGACCCATCTAAGAATCTCCAGCTTGATGCAATCTCAGAAAGTCACAAGGGTGATGTTCTGCATTTCCAGAATTTCTAATTACATCCATTCAGTGCCTGCATTCTGCATGAGCATCATTCTTTCTTCACACCACTCATGACCCAGCACACATGGTGTTATACTTGATGGAGATGTGTTTGGAGCTTCCCCCCCCCACACCAGCTTTCCCATGAGCTGCATTTGTGCCGGTAATCTGTGACACGAGCCTTTTTCATCAGAGGCGCCGGAACATTTGGAGCTGCAAACACAGAGGTTGGATAAAACCTTTAAAAGCTTCTAGTTCCCCCCTCTTATTTCCCCCCAGTCCAATCCTGACGATCAGAAATCTCCTCTTATCTCCTCTCCTTTATTGCCGAAACTTGACGGCCACTTGACAGTGGAGAAAAATGCCCCCAGATTGGGTCAGGCCCCTCGAGCGGTTGTTCACCACTGTACACCTGCAGCTCCCCCCAGAGGCTGCATTAAGATTGAAAATGCTTCAATCGGTCTGACTCCCGAGTTTAGGTAAAGTGATTAAATTAAGTTTTTGTCCCTACCTACCAGTTTGTTTAGCCGAGCTCTCAGAGAAGCTTAAAAAAATTCCTTTTTCTTAACAGAAGGATTTCCACTGTTAACCCGCTCCCTAAACAGCTCTGCAGTTGTTAAAACCGAACACCTGAGTTGTGTTTCGGTGTGTTTTTTGCATGTTGCCAAGTAGAAAACAAGGCCATCAATGAAAGTGCGCGTGGCAGCTGTATTGGCATCCGTGTGCCAGTGGATGAAAGTGGCAGTTCCGTTAATAATTGAAAGGGTACTTAACGACAGGAGTGCTGCCCACGCAAGACAGCTTTTAATAACCGGGAAGGTTTCGTTTCTCCTCTTTTTCATCTCTGCCTCGCCCTTCCTGCCGCTTCCACCCCCCCCCCCCCTACCCTCCCCCCCCCCCCCCCCCCCCCCCCAACCTTTTGCCCGCTCCTCTGCTCCTCTTTAGAAGATTTTGCCTCTGTATTCAGCAGGAAAAGAACTCTGCTGAAAAAGCATCTGTCTGCCTTTTAAAAACACAGCAAAGGAAAAAGGTGTGCATGTCAATGTGTGTGTGTGTGTGTGTATGTACACCGTTAAAGTGGTGAACATTGTGCTGGAATGGATAGCGTACCATGCCTATTGACAGAGAAGTCTATTTATTACATCTTCCCCACCATCCCTCTCTCCCCGCTGTCTAGTTGAGAGATGTTATTTGTTTATGGAAGCGCTTCGTCTCTGCTCTTAATGCGCTCACTGCTCACCCTCATTAATTCGCTTGATGGTCTTTGATTTGCCGGGCATCACTAAGTCGCATTAAGAAATGTATTTCTCAGCTCTTACTTAACGACGCTTCCAGAACCAACGCAATTAAATGCACATTTAAATGCTGGAGGTTTCCCTCTAAATTCATGAGCAGAGACAGCAGTTGATTAGCGTCCCACAGAAAATTAGGCAGCGAGGGAAAGGTAAGCACTGACGCTCTCGGCGAATGGCACCGTCTTTAGTGAGCTTTCATTCTGAGAGCACGGTTTTTCTCGTTTTGTCAGAGCAAGCTAAAAGGCCATATTATAGCTTATATGGAAAAAAACGGACCAATTGTTCATGCAAACGTTCAAAAATAGTTGCTCATAAGGTGCCATTGTGTGAGGTGGCTGTTATCTCCTATAGAGTCCAGCCTTTTCCAAGTATGGACATGACACCACCTTAACATGACACATTTTTTTACAATGAAACAAGAGCCAAAAGGAGACACTTTCCAATATGTCAGTTGGTTCTGCTCCGCAAAAGATTTGGCCCCTGAAACTGACGAAAGGTACCCCTTTACGGTCTGTGTCCCCCGCATCCCCATTTTCCAAAAAGAAAATTCTAAGAGCACCCTCACAATTTTTAATTGAGTGCTTCCTCTCATACAGCTGCCAAGCGAAAGTGGGTTAAATCACAGCGTGGGCTGAATTTACCTGAATTCAAAACCGGCATGACAGAGCAAAGAAGCACAGATGACAAGCTCAGAAAAAACAGCTGCACCGGACTGTCATTATCATACTTAGTGTTCACAAACTCACGGTGCATCTGTTTGTCCAAAATGATTGCCAGAGCACAGCTAAAGCTAAAGGACCAACAAAAGCCCCAACGTGACCGAACCGATACCACAGTTGTTGCTAAAGCTGTGTCAAATACCTCTGGGAAGAGGTATGATTTGGTATGGTTATGACTTTTTCTCTTAATGGTCTGGAGCCAAATGTATTTGCTTTCATTTAAGATAGATAAAGTGCTCTGCTTTTTTATGTCTTACTTCAGTCCTGATGATTGATACACATGTAGACAACCTGAATGTTATCTGTGAAAATTCCAGAAAATGCCATCTAACAATATGAAGTGATTTGGCTAGCCAAAGTGGCATTTTCATTCATACACTTTTGTGCATAACAGATTTGATGGACACAGAAAAATGAAAAGTGTTGGACATATCAATATATCGGAGAATTGTACATTTACAAGAATTGGCACAGGAGACTATGTTGTGAATATTAGTTTTATTACAAAATGAACAGAGGTCATATAGCTTAAAATGTAATAAAAAGCTTAAAATCCAATCTATGTCTAGGCCTCTAACTTTCCATTTTTTATCTCTCTTTAAGCCATAAAAAGTTCTTCTGTAGATGTGTAATAATAATCTCTATTAACCAAATGGCAGAAATCCTATCGTCACACAGCGGAATTTAAATTTAGCTTTTCTTACTTGCTCCCGATGCTGTCAGGTTTATGATAAATACAAATCCACCTGTAGTCAGCTGTTTGGATTCCTGAGACATGGTCAGGGGAACTAAAAACGGTTGGCAAAGTGCCGGTCAATTGTGTGATGTTCTTTTAACAATTCTTTGCTATGTAGATTGGTTTCCATCGACTTAATGGATTACATGACATTTTATCAACAATGCTCAGAAGTTGCAGTGAGCAGTATCAGAACGAGCTGAAAGCTCTGCTTTCAGAGAGGACATGATGAATAATCTTCCAGAGCAGCAAGGTAAAGATGGTTAACAGGGTATAATGACCACTAAGAGGTTATCAGAGGGGCAGTGTCTCCATTCAATTTATATCGGGAAAAAGCTATGTGCTGTCAAATTGTCAAGTTGCGAGTTAAACAAGTAGTCGAAGCTTTACATATAAGAATGATCTTTTTATTGAATGTGTAAACATTGATAACACGCTTCATTCATTGAGTCTTACGAGATCGCTTTTTTTTTTTCAATTTAGGCTCACTCATCTCATTTGTATGTATCCGTACCTCTTGAGCTCTGCAGATGAATGGGCCTAATTGAATAGTTGATCACATATTAGTCTAATTAGTCTGGTTCATTCGTGGTCATTGTGCGCTGAATTCATTTCTTCTGTCTTGTTATTGTGTACTCTTGGGCCAGAGGCTGTCATTGGCCCCAGATGGTTTACCATAGTTCTGCGCCTCTGATCTAACCGGGAGCTTCTCTCTTTGTCTCAGCAACAGACCTCCATATTGCTCTCTGATCACAGCTATGACAGAGACACACAAAGAGTGCGGAAACAAGGGGGATCCGGGAGTGTGCGTTAAAAAAAAAAAAAAAAAATGTCAGGTAGAAAAGGTGGAAAGAACAAAGGCGTGAAAGATTACTGTTGAGGACCATTACTGTTGAGGGTGATCATTGCCATATCCGAGTTTTCCATGAAAAGGCAACAAGTGGAGCCTAATGGGAAATATGCAGATGTATGCAAATGTGTGTTAGATGGGTCGCCCAGAGGCCCACTGGGAGATGAAAGCTCTTCGGGATGGAGAGGGCTGTGGATAAGACGAGCACTATGAGCTCAATGCGACAGTATTAAAGAACGAAACTAGACTTGGACCAATTTAGGCCCTTGTTGTGGAGCTCATAGCTAATTATCCCACAGATAAATTCATGCAGGGATCTGTCAGGAAAAATTGGCAGAGAGTGAAGTGATCCATGATTGACATTAATTTGACAGTATTTCTGCAAAGCAGGAATCCTGGTTGTTTAATTGTTTTGCTTAATATTCAGTTGTGGTTTCTTCATATAAGACCCGTCTGGAGTATCCTACAGCGTGTGGATTTGATGAATGAGATCCCAGGGTCGCTATTTCACACAGTTTTCGCAGGTCGATCGGCTCAAAATGACTTCAGCCGAAAAAACAATGAAAGAAAAAGGAGAGGTAGAGCCAGTTAGGACTTTACCCCTCGAGCGCTTCAACATCCACGCTCGACTTTCACATTTGATCCACGGCAGTCTCTCATCCTGAGTCTACATGTGTTCAGACTGATCAGTGGCTGAGAGAGTTTTAGATGTTAAAAATGGTGAAATGAAAGGAGACATTTCAGACATTCAGGGTTACAAGAATAATCCCGCAGCCCGGGAAATACAGACATTTTAATTAAATTGCAACAACACATCATGCAAAAAAACCTTCGAACCATAAATATGTATGCTTTAGTAAATAATTATTTGCTTTCAGAAGGTAGAGCCATGGAATAAAGTAACCTATTCATCTGTCATTCTTGTTAATACAAGTGAGGCATGATCTAACCATTCAGAGCTAAATAAAATAGGATATTCACATCAAGATGTTCCAAAATCCCCACTTGGTGCTGTTGGGAATTTATATTCCTTCATTCAAACATAACGTTTTTCTTCAAGATTTGTACACGTGTCAGGTCCGTCTCATTCTACATAGCATGGCAAACTTTAAAATGCACAGAAAAGCAGAGCTCGAATCTCAATGTTCTCGAGACGCTTTTGATTACAGGAAAAACAGATTCACCGCGCAGGATACTTGGCAACGACAACAGGCAAACATTAGAACTCCAGATGTTTGAAGTGAGGCCAATCATTTTTATGTGCTGTTCGTCAGTGCTGTGTGAAGAGGGCAGATTTCAAAGACAAGGAAACCCCATTTTCCCAATCATAGCGATATCACACTTATCCACAGCAAAAAAATCATGTACAATGAATTAAACTTTAATCCATTTAGCCTTCTTTAACTGTGCCACATAAACTTTAACCCTCTCTGTAAAGCCTCCTTCAGTCTGTCTTGCATTGGTGGAGTTTTAGGCTTCAACTTAAGATTCACTGTAAATTTTGGACTGATATGTAATCGTTTTTTGTGTCACTAAAATTGTGACGGGGAAAAGGTGTCGTAAAATATTAATTTGTTCAAATGTCCAGTTCACTTTGGATGAATCCAGCACTCATAGAGTTGGTCAAAACTGGTTACCATTGTTGGAATGGTACTGCCAAAATGAATGCTGGCAATGGTGCAAGGAGTGAGATTATTTAAAGAATATTCAAAGCTTTGTACAAAAAATATCTGCCATCTTGGATTTAGTCTTAATATTGTTCCAGTCTGAAAAATAGAGCATTGATAATTGATAAACAAACAAATATATGTTTGTTTTTTTTATTTTTGTGATTTCTGTACCTTACTTTCTTGACATAATGACTTAAAGGTTGGTCAGCTTTTAGAGTTAAACACTGATTATCAGGCAATGTACATTTTGTTTTACCTAAACATCCCACTTTAAATTTGTCCAAGTTCTACGAAGCTGTTTTATGTCTGACAATCTGTGAGAGTTCCGGTGTATGGCTATAGCCTATGCCATATACTATTACGACTTTAAGTACTCTATCTGCCATTTCTGTACAAGGCCTCTCGGTGTTAAAACAGGCCTTGAACGGCAGGTGTTGAGGCTCAAATGTTCACATCCATCCAGTCATGTCTGGCAGCGCCATAAATCTAGAATTTACTGTGAAACACGCCGTTCTGCTAAGGCCAGCTATAAATCAATATACTTTCCAACCTCACAAATGACTCATATGCTCTGGTCAAACAATATTTTCTTTTATTTTTTTTTACGTAACCGTAGATTCTCTGGTACTCTTGAGCTTAATCAAGAATTTTTCATAGACAAGCGGAATGACCATGAAGTGCACAGGTTGTCACAGGTCAATTGCAGCTTCCTTTCAGTGTCTTTCTTCTAGAGCAGAAGAGGGACTGTGGTCTGTTTAATCTCTGTTTCAGTTCTGCTGTTAGCTCGGCAGTATTAGCTCAATACATTCATCCGAAAAATAAAATGTAAAAAAAGCTGTGAGGGCCTTCACATTAAGCCCTAGCTGCTTAAATCTCTAGCAGACCCATAGAGACAGGCAGCACAGCTGGACTAAATCACCCTCATAAATTCCCTTTATGCCTCACATAGGAAACCTGCCCGCCTTGAACTTTTTTTTGAAAAGGCTCTCTGTTTGGTTCTATGTCATTTGCTGGGACTTTATTGGAGATTTTTGGAAACTGTTCTTGACAGTAGACGTAACCTTGGCTCACCAGTCTTGTACTTACCTTTTCGCTCGCCTCGCTCTACGCCGGGGTTTTTCTGGCGCGTTGCATAACGGCTGTGTCATGTCGAAATGAAATGAGACGTGGTTTGCTGTAATGCGATTCTCATGTATCAACAGGCTCTCGTTTCCAACTTACATAACCGCTTGTTTCGTCTCCGTCGTCAACGGAGGCCTCGTTTTTCGTGGTTTCAGGGCAAGTTGTCATAAAGTGGGAGTGTTTTGCGATGTCTATGCCGTTTCTATGGTAAAATCCAAACAGCGATGATCAAACTGCAAGGTCATGTTGGGAATTATGCTAGCTGCTGATTAATGCAAGGCACTGTTCGGAGCATGAAGTACAATAAAGAAATCCTCAGAAGAGCTGACAGTTATGGGCATTGTAAAGCAGATGAAAGGTGCTTAAGTTTGAGAGTGCATTTATGTGATGAAGGCTGTCCCGGGATGTCTCCCTATTCTTGCCATCACTTCAGCCAAGCATGCTTTAATGCAAGTATAACTCCATGTCCTGTTCCGTTTTTTTATCTGTGCCCTCATTTAGTACATTGATTTCCTGGTTTGTTGATTAATTAAGGAGTCATACATCGTTTGGATTCAAGTCAGATTTTAGCATTCGGTTCAAATTCCCTTCCTTTAGGAGTTTAAACTTCAAAGTGTGACCGGAAATTGAAAAGTTTTGCTAAGGGGGAAAAAATAACCCCCTTTTTTTTTTTTGCATTAAACGTCAAAGCATCTACTAAACAGAGACAAGCTGTGCATGAGAATCCAATTTTTGTTTTTTTCTTCTGTTTTTTTTCTTCTTTGGTTCAGTTAACCACAAGTTGTATTAAAATATAATGAACATTGACTCTTAACTTCCAGTCTTTTTCATGCTCAATGCATTACATTTGTGTTACCATCTATCTTGTTTACCTACTTCATCATGAATAATTAAATCAGTGGGTCTCTGAACTTCTAAACTATTACATTGAACTCAATTCATTGCTGTGACTCTCATCTATGAAAATGCAATGAACTGCAATACACTTTGCTCTGAGCTGAAGTGCACTTTTGTGGCACTTGAGGTTTTTTCAACTTGTCTGGAACATTTCCACTCACTTCACTCCATGTATGTGAATACTAATAATACTTATAAATAATACTTAGATAAACAGACATTTTTCAAACAATTACTTTTGATGGATTTCTTTGGCTTTTAATAGCTTCAGTTTAACTGTATGAAAATCTGCAGTCAAACTTGATGTCACGGCCAATTTTTAGTCACTGATATAAACATTTCATTTACTTTTTTGGACATTATGTCATACAATTCACCTTTTTTTCATTTTTACTTAACATCTTGACAAAAACTGGGCATTTTCACATGTAGAAAAATGCTCTAGTCTTTCCATCTTGCTGGTGCTTATTTATCTGGAAGACATATTGAACAAAAATGCTTTATGAAAACCTGAGAACTAAATCATCCCAGAGAGATTAAGCTCTTTATAAGAATGCGGGAGGAAGAAAACAATGCATTTACTGAATGAGGTGTAGCTTTATGCGTTTTAAATTGCTATGTAGATTGCAGCAGCAAAGATATCTTGCAAAAGCTTTAACATACTGACACTGTAAATCACAACACCCTTTTTCTATGTGCTCTAAAAGATTACGACCTCAGGCAGTTTATAATCTTGCTTTCTTACTATTTTGAACTTTGATTTTTGCTTGTTACATATAGGGTAAATTATTACTGATCAATGACTCGAATGAAATGTTATTCGCTGAAAGAAACCATGTTATTTTGAAAAAAGAAACAGTTTTATAATCAAAAACAAGGTTGTTCATGAATGTTAGTTCCATTGGTTTATGACTGGTACATGTGCGAAAGCACAGAAAGCACTCTCTGGCCTAGAAGTTATAAGACATCCTGTTTCAGCGTGTGAATGAATAGATGAATGTGACATGTGGTGTAAAAGCACTTTCAGCGGGTCAGCTAGGCTAAAAAAGCACCATATAAGTACAGTCCATTTACCATTCATCATACTTCTGCACCTTCTGGCTCACCTCTGTGTCTCGATCAAATCGAAGACTTTCAGACATAAAAATAAACTATGCAGATAGCTTCATAGTGGCACATCACTATGAAGTCGATTCAATCATTTTCCTTCATTCTCTTTCTTTGCACTCCATCCCTTCCCCCTCCCACACACATTTCTGTGACCCAATCACACACGTTGTTAGTCTTGGAGATAGAGACACAAATCTATTACTTTTTACTTTTATGTCTAGTATAAGAAGAGAGTCAGTTGTGACTAAATTATAACAAACCCAACTAAAGGAGGCAAAGCTTTGCTGCTTGGACTTTCCTGAACAGCGATAGCAGAGCCAGACAGTTATCTCGTGGGGCCCACCTGTTCCAAATCCGGAATATTTTGAACCCCAAATGCCAATATACGACCAATATACGAGACCGTGCAACTTTTCAGACAAACAAACACAAAGTGGCTCATGATAAGCACACCTGCCTTCCTCTAAGCCGCTGTTATCTAACTGTGCACAGTGTCCTAAATGTGAAATTGAGCAAGCCTACTAGAGACGCTCTCTTGAGGTCTGGAGTGGGACTTGTCCACCAAGTGGGGCTAATCATGCAAATACATCCCTCACTCTCATTGGCCAGGGTCAAAGCTGTGATAATAATGATTAAGGAGCAATGGGGAGACGGCAGAAAAGAAGAGAGAAATACTGTGTGGGAGTGGGAGGTTTTGGAGGGGGGAAAATTTCCTCTTTTCTTGAATTACACATGCACTCAGGGATATGTCTGCGAGTGTTTTGCTTCCTCGGTTGACTCATCTCTTGCCTTTCTGGGATGTGTTCAGCAAGGGGGAAGAATCAAGCCCTTTATCTCCCAGCAGTCAACACTTCCCGTTTCCACAGTGACATGCTGCTGCATAGCTGCAGCATCTGGTCTGTATCCGTAGCGACCCTGGAACCCTGACAGGCCATAATCTAAAGTCACAGGCCACAGCGGGACAGATTCTCCTCTCTTCCCGGGCGTGTGATATTCTGCTTGTACCCTCAAGAGGAACAAATACCTCCCCAGAGAGAAAAATGTGGGCACACTCCATCAAAGCGGAGACGTTCTGCGAACGTACAGACGAAAAGTTTAAAATGTAAATGACATTAATGCTAAAAAATGTGCTTAAAATGGCTTCAAAGTTATTATCTGAATGCGTAATAATAATCATAATGAAACGCCTTTGAAAGCAAGTTCAATTTAAATTCCTGTCACCCGCTGAAAATGAAAAAAAACTATACAATCAGTCCTATATATAAATGAAACATACTTATTTCTAAGAATATACAACCAAAGCCTTGTTCTACTAGAAGCTCCAGGTCCTTGTATTTGTCCATGTTTAGTCAAATATCAAATGGATGTATGTTTCTTCAAGCTCTTTTTTTTTAACGTTATTCCAATACAAAAAAATATTTTAAATATATATTACTGCAGTTGTTTTATACTTTTCCTGGATTTATCTCTCCAAATATTAAAATTTCAAAGAATAGATGTAAACTATTTAAAGAAAAAGTGTCATCATCTGTATGAAATATAATGGAAGAAAATAGCAGAAGTTATTTCAAAATGCAACCAGATTTCTGAATAATTGCGATATGCAATGATTCAAAAGCAACGTTTGGTTCTTTTCAAAGTGGCATAGATTGCCCATTAGTTTTCCAGTTTCCGTCTATCTACATCCTAACCTGCCCTCTAATTTCCTACATGATTTAATATAAAATGTGTCTGGTGGTTTCCATTTGCAGTTAGCAGTCAATATCAGGTGAGAAGTAATCAAGTGCTTGTCATGCTGAGAGGAAAACTTTAGAGCTTGTTTGCAAAAGTATGAAAGAACTGTGAAAGTTGACGTATTGCCCCAATGCCCCATTTTGAAATCCATCATGTTTCTGGCCACTGAACCCACCTACCGACAGCACCCTCTAATAAATTAACCACTTCACAACTCTGAAAGGGATTGTGGGCAACTGTGGATGAGGGTTTACATTTCATGGGTGGACTCTGAACTTTTTTGATTGGACCATACAAGAATAGTGCCCCCTGCCAAAATGCCCACATACGCAGCCTGGTGCTTTAAAGCCTCAGTGACTTTAGAGAAAGTCTATTTTTAAAGTATCCAGTTCCAGTAATTACAGGACTCCTTGTCACTTTCTTTATAAGAACTCAGACTCCCCGCACAAATGTGGCATTTCGCCTTACAAGTATTAAAAAGCTATTTGAGCGGCGGCTGAAGGCACTAATTTGGCATAACCACTAAGATAACTTTGGCCCCTGTGGTTACGGACGTGCCAATCTCCTCCAAAAAACCTAATTATTCTCGTCATTCAGGCCCGTAAAAGCCGCGCCACATAGAAGTTTTGGGAAGTCGAAACCACAACTGCGACTGAACACGTGTCAGCGGATGTGTGGGATTGCTCCCAATAACTCCAGAGTTGGATGTCTGAGTTAGCGTTGTTCACTAGCAGTGCTGAAACATGACCTCCTCTCCGATGCCCAGGGAGAACACAAGCCCTGCCAAAAAAACTAAAGCAGGCCAAATCCTCCACTCCTCTGTCTCTCCTTTCTACCCTCTCCCACCCCACCTCCCACCCCATTCCCCAAGCATGAGCAATTCACAGTTAATTCCATTTTCCCCGAGCTGGGCTCACATGGGACAGCATTGGAATTCCGGTTTGTCATGATAAAATGATTACACGGCATTGTGTTTCTCTGGGCGCCTCCCAGCGCATTTATTAGAATCTGTCAGTGTCGATGTAGATCGGCCAGCCAAAGTGCCCGTCTCCAGCGCTCCTCCTCGCCACTCCGCTTCCCCATCCCACCCCCGAAACTGGTTATTCCTTATGAAATACGTCGCTCCTGGCAGACGCATAATCAGATTACATCCGCTAGATTAAAAATATATTGAATTTCTCCCCCCCCACCCCCTGCTCTTCTTTCCTCTCCTCAAGTTTTTAACCCATCTCTCACCACCTCCTTTGCTGTCCTCTTCTTTTCCTGGCCATCAACTGTCCTTCACAGAGGATTTTTTTCTTTTCTTTTTCAGTTACTTTGTTAAGCAGGGTTTGACTGATGTCAGTTCAGTTAGAATGAAATATGGGACATTTATACCCCCTCCCCCCCCCAGGGGACAGATGATAACGTGATGACTGATATATTTTGTCATTAATATTAAACTCTGATTCTGATCTCAGTTATATTTCAGAAGCCATGCACCGCATTCAGAATTGATTTATCATGGAAAATCCTGACTTGGCCATGTATCAAAGTTGACATATTATTTTCTGTGGAATTACTATTTTGCTAAACTTGGTAAACTTAACATTGTTGAATACAAGTATCACTTAATCAGCACTATATTACTTATACGCAGAGTTCAATATGTGGTGTCTGAAAACGGAGATGCTCCGTCTTATAAAGCATCTATAATTGTCTTTTAGGTCACAATGAAATGAAGTTGTTGTTTATGCTTCCAATATGTGTGACTTGGCAGTACACTGGTTTAAATTTTAAGACAGTACACCTTGTAATAGAGAACTTATACACTGGTCGGCAGTGTTTTGTCAAGCAGTGTCTTTCTCTTCAGCCTTTCGGGAAACATGTCTTGGAGTTTTTTTTGTTTTTGTTGTACTGAGTGCTGTTTCATGTGCACGTGTTTCTTTGCAACCCCAGTCTAAGGTGTTCTGGGTCCACGTGTTAGGCGAATGCTTCATCATCTGTACGCAGAACAGATAAAGAATTTAACAATATGAATAGATTTTCCATACGCTCCAGTTAAAGATTCAGCTTCACTGAACAGAAAGTGTTTCCCCGCGGTGTGGAATGACAGACTTCGAAGTTTGCTTCATACAGAAAAAGCTCTACCCGGGCTAAATTATTACAATGCAGAGCAAAATAATTGTTAAACAATTAGCTGATAGGAAATCTATACCAGAGGTTAATTGAACAGCTTTACAACTCCTTTGCAACAGTTCAAGTACAGTTCACTCCGTTGAATTATTTATGTCTTCTTTTATAAGACGGTAATGGGAACAGACAAAGAGTGGAACATACAATTCTGCATTCTACAGTGGGTGCTTTCATCTAAGTGTAATCAGTCTGTTTTCACCCGGGCCAAACTGAACAATTCCCTAAAAATCCTGACAATCGAATGAAATTTACAACTCTAAATGTATTAATGTATAGGTATATATATATATAAGTATATGTATAAGTGTATATTGCTTTCTACAGACTGTCTTATGAAATGAATAATCAATCCCTTGTCTTAAATTCTGCACAAAGACATGAGAGGATATGAATAAAATAAAACTCTCTCTTAGCTTCGGTGTATAGCTGCATTTTCTGCAGCCACTCCTGCCACCCTCAGCTTGTCAAATCAACTCCCACCCACCCACCCACCCACCCTTTCCCTCCTCTCCCTTCTGGATAATATTACAGCTTATTATTTTTCATATTTCCCCACCTCCCTTTGCCCATACCCACCTGTCAGTCAAGCTGTCATCTGTGATTTGGAACTGTCACTCATGCTTTGGGTTTCGGGGTTTGTGCATGGGTGGTGGGTGTGGGCGTTGGGGGAAGGGGTGGGGGGTTGGGGGGTCGGGGATGGGGGTGGTGGGGGGCTCTTATGGCTTGTTTGCTGAGATGTGACCGGAGGTGTCATGCTGCATAAGCCCACCTCACCCCTCTTCGCCCCTTTTTCTTCTCTTCCTGAAAAAGCCGTGCTATCTTCTAGCAGGGGGGGGGCCCCCACAGGTCCGGTAGTCGGAGGTGGTTCGGTGCCAGGTGGGATGTGGATAATGACCATCTCAAAGTTTCACTGTCAGTTCGGGGTATTGGGCTTTGCATTGCCCTCGGCGCATGCATGTGACTCCGCGCATGTGTATGTGTGTGTGTGTGTGCTAGTCAACGTGTGCATTCCCTCTATATTCTCTCAGCCAACCAATTACTGTCCTGAGGAGCAGACAGCTGTCGCCACCGTCGTTCTCTCTTTCACTGTCATCATTCTTTCTCCTCTTCCTCCTTCCTCCTCACGGGTTGACAAGGGGGCGTCAGAAGGGAGACTCAGCCCTAGGTCCTGCTCCCTTTGGGAGTCATTACCCCACTATGGGACTCCGTTGCACACACACACGTAGAGTGAGCAAAACACAACTTGTCTCCCCACTCTTTTTCTATCTTTGACTATGCCATTACATCCTTCAGTTAAGCTGGCAGTTCCTGCTTTGGAGATGTAATGCACACTGACAAGAACACACACACACAACCACACACGCACACACATATCTATCTATATATATATATATATGGTAGTAATCTTTTTTTCTTCTTCATATTTGCCATTACCAACATTACCTATTGGGACAGCTTCCATTTCCTTTTCTATAGAAACTGACTTTATGATAGGAGGGTGTATCACCCCTTCTATCCTCACACGGTAAGAACCCTGCAGATGTCGTCTTCACAATTGTATTGGTATGAATGTGTGTGAGTGTGCTGCCACCCAGACTTCCACTATCTTCCCTTCACCGATCTCTTGCTTTATCTGCGACTGTAACACAAACCAGCCCGGCCTTATCTCACCACACACTGGCTCTCACTCCCCACACAAACACACACAGCCCCACTGCGAGAGCTCCCGCACGCTATCAGCTTCAATCTGTGAGTGGATATGCCAGCTATTTCACTTAACCATGCAGGGTAAGAATGTTTGCGGTTGGAAGGGGAGGGGAAACATTTTTGGAAGAGGTACAGAATATTTCACTTCAACCGTGAATGCTGCCTATAGATAAGGGCACCTCAGTCTGAGTGTGTATCTGTTTGTATACATGCGCTCACATGAGTGTGTCAGTCTTGTAGAGATTTACTTCTGACACACTCGTTAATCACAGAATTCATTAGTCACCGAATCTCTAATTGTTTACTTTCCCTTGCGGCAGTACTTCACAAGGTTTGCTGGCCCTCCCTGTTAGAATTTTGAAAGAACATAATAGTAAATTAATTTTCCAGGTAGGCTACGATGTGATAAGTAATTTCTGAGGACACTCTATTTGCAAAGAAATTTGCATTTGGAAGTCAGAGTGAAGACGCTAGTTCTCATTGTGTGGCTTACCTGGGGAAAAAAGAATTACAAAGGGGTTGAGTCTGAATAAAAGACGCCCTTATGCTCTCTTCTGGATTTTAGATATATAGTCTAAGGGTCGGTGGACATGGTGCTTAACATAAAAATTATCCATTAATAAGTCCATAGTATTCTAATAAAATCAAATGGATTTTTAAATCAATTGGTAAAGAACAAACAAATCAGCCAAAACTAGGCAAATACAATCAGTAATGATATTCATATCAAATGAAACTTCAAAAATTGGAATAACGTGACAACTTGGACGTTATTATTTCTGATGCGGAGCTGAGCTGCTCAGTTTCAAAAGAATTGCGAGCTGCAATCACCAACTGATCTCTTTTTATATCCTAATTGTAAACATCCAGCATCAAAAACACCAATTTTAGTATACATCAAAGATAATGATTACTTTTACCAAAGAAATATCAAAGTATTCATGTTGCTTTTGTGTAACTTGGTCATAAAGACTAAAAGTGAAGCTTATTTAAACCAGTAAATGGAAGCTAATTAATGTTTTAAATATCTGAGGTCTGAAATCCAGCCAACAACAAGTTCTAGGTGATTAAAAAAGATATTTTCTATTCCATCGTGACCATTCAAGTATACTTTGTCAAAAATATTCAAATACTCAATCATACTCAAACTTAGCTCCAGTGTGGATCTGATAATTAAAGGTAAAATAATCTAATAAGATTCTATCCAAACTGTCCAATCTAGAGGCATTTTTTTTAGAGAAGTCACTTGCACCCAAACACAGCCATGTACATTTACCTGCGTTATAGTCATATTTTCAACTAGTCTAGAAAAACAGCTGGTCGGAAACGAAAAAGAAAATGTGAAAAACAGACAGGGGAAAAACTTGAAGCAGCAAGAAAAAGTTTTCTTGAGCAATTTTTGGCTGGAGCATCAGTGTAAGCTTTGGCTTCATCCGAGTAATCAACCGCTGAAACCTGCGTGTATTTTCATCTAACTTTTGCCGGTACATTTGGAAGGAAACCCAGTTCCTGACAGTCTCTTATTTTGCCACGTTGACGCGGCCAAATGACTGCTAATGAGAGCCAAATGGATCCACTTCTGCTGGAAACACTGGATAAATCACAGGTGATGTCTTTGTAATAGCAGCATGTGGTACCCAAAAAAAGGCAGACGGGTAAAATGAGGTGACAGCGTTGAACTAGAAGGGTTATTTGACAGGGGGATCGGGCACAAGGAACCAATCTGAGTATTGGAGATATCCAGCAGCAAATGTAGCGCCTCTGGCTAAGCGAGAAGAAAAAAAAACAGGAACATGCCAAACTCATGCACTCGTTAGGAAAGCAAAAGAATACATGGCAGAAAAGCCATATCGTGACAAAAGAACTTTGGCGATCTGGGAGATGTTAACAGGAAGTGTAGATACAGAGCAAATACCAAATGACCACAACCTGTTGTGTGTCAGTGAGGTAATCAAGTAACAATACGCAAAATAGAATAAACAGCAAACGGACAATCTCGGTGTAACTTCTTGTAAATAAATAATGTGTCAGTTGACGACTAATCATCAGCACCCTCCATCATCCCACCAGAATGGCAGTAGTCAGCATAAAGCTGACAACTTTGAACAAGTCTGACCTCTCAAAATGGCCTCACCTCGTTTTTGGGGGTCAAGGGTTCGAGTAATTTAATAGCTGTCAGTAGACTGTAGTTTCTTAACATGTATACAAGTTTGTGTCGCAGTGACAGGAGCGACTGTACAATGCTACTGCCTCACAGCAAGAAAGTTTTTGGTTCATTTATCAGCTAGGAACTTTTCATTCGGAGTTTGAATGCTTCCCCGGGGTGCTCGGCAGTCCAAAAACAGGTGATTCTGAAGTCACCGTGAGCATCTACGGTTGTTTGTGTCTGTGTTGACCATGTGATGCACTTCCAACCTGTCCAGAACATATCTTGCCTCTTGCCCGATGTAATGGGTATTCATGCTTATATGTTTCACAACCATATGCAGTTCACTAATCCCGCATTGTTCGGCCTTATGGCCTGAGCTGCATATGGATGAGTTAACTCGGGGTAATCTGCGCTTCAAGGCGCACAAGCACTCGAACACACACAACAACCATGCCCACTTCTTTCATAGAACTGAAATACAGATGCAATAGACCATATCACAAGTGAACTTACTGAAACTATGCATTATAGATCAACACACTCTCCGTCTCATCTCGCGCACGCATCACACACACACACACACACACGTGCGTTCCTCCTCTTCCTCATTTCAATGAATCTCCATGCACGCTCACATGCCACATTGCAAATGATGGGATTTAAACATCAACAGTATGAAATATTCATGTGTCAGTGCCAGCCGCTCGAGCAGAACTAACACCAAGGGGGATTTGCCTTCAGATCTGAGGATACTACTGCATTCATCCTTCTCTCTTTCTCAAACTCTCTGCCCTCCCTCCTCTCTCTCTGTTGTGTTGCACCATTCTGAGCCATTGTCATGATTTTGTTTACCAGTGTGTTCCTGAGTGTTGTTCTTGTTTTCTGTGATATTGCCTTTCCACTCTCAAGTGTTTTTATGTCTTTGACATGGAGTGGGGAGAAGAATGACATGTGCCTTTATCCTTCCTTACTTTCAGCTCGACGTGAATTCTGATTCATTCCCTTTTCCCCCCCCGCCTAATGGCTCTGTCCTCCTGTTACGCACGCTCCCATGTAGCGCAAAGCATCGTGGTTCTTTTGAGAGATGTGGAGCAGTGATCACGTAGCTCCCCAAATAGAGAGTGGCAGCGGCTATTTGGCGGGTGACATAACCCAACCTGATCTCATTCTTAGGAAGCCCAACCCTGCTCTTTTGTCAGAGCACCTGGTGAAAAACAGATGTCCGACAAAACAAACACAACAACTCATTTTGAAAGCTGATTTCCAGACAAGCGAACTCCAGAGGTGGTAGAAAGTTGGAAGGCGTCAGGCCTATTTTCAAGACCTCTCATTGCAAACATTTACTCAAGTCCATCTTGTCCAATTCCAATTAAGTCCAATTAAAGGATGAGGTAAGTAAAGGGGAATTATTATTGGTCTTTGCAATTATTAACAAAATGTGAAAAGTAAGTTGTTTTTTTTTACTACTATTGCAGACAAATTGTGTTTTCCCTTTTAAAGAACTCTTTGAGAAATGACACACAACAAAACAGCTGCAACTACCATAACAATACCGCTTAAAGGGAATGTCAGTAAGATAAGATAAGATATGAAAGTAGACTGCATTGAAAATAATAAAATACAGTTATGACTGCTCAGGCACCCCTACATTCTTTTTGCCCTCTTTGTGTTCCTCAGTTATGACCAACACGATAGACTTTTGCTTTCCTGTCACTATTTAGTATCTTTGCAGATGGTGTATCATATAAACCTTCCGAAAAATAATTTTCAATGCGCACTTGGAAAGCTGTTCAACACATGCCAGAAAATGTGGGTGTTTGTGAAATAAAAACATTTGACTTATGATGTCAAAGGGGGGTGAGTTAGGAGAGAATATGTTGCTGGCACAAGGTAGAAGAAAAAAGGACATTTTCAGAAAGCAAAGTTTTGCTGTTATTTTGACGTACTTTGCCAAAGTAGCACATTTTCTCCTATTATGTAGGCTCTGTCTATGTATTATTACAAAATTCATTATGAGTAAGCATTAGATATGGACCCCAGTTCCAATATAATGTTGCATTTTGTCCAAACAACCCACCAAAAGCAGTAATTTGGGCCATTGTGTGTCTTTGCAACGGTGCCTTTGAATCAAATTTGTAGCTATTTTTAAGGAAAAAGCATAGCGGTAATGACACGTGGGTCATTTACAACTGGCATGAGCTCAATATGTAAAAATAGCCTTTGAAGACAACAGGAAATGGCTCATTAACTTTCCCAGTACTAGTATTTTCTGTGAAAACTGGATTTTGTTCCAGGATACGACTCATGAGCAATGACTCTTAAGACTCAGCCAGTAAAGTACAGCCAAAGAAAGCAGGGATTCTGCCTCTGATAAAATACGGAAAGGCTGTGATTGCTAAATTTGTGATGGTTTTATTGGTTTTAAATTAGGTTTACACCAAGTAAACTGGGAAGTAATCACCATTAAGGATTCCCTGAGGTTCATGAGGTTACAATGTTCATGACTATGGTGCAAAAATTGCATTATGGGCACACATATTACAAACATAAGACTCTAAGCTATATAGCAAGTTATGGAGAAATGTTAAATTCTTTATTAGGCTTGCATTACTCGAACAGCAATAAAAAAATATATAATTGTAGATATTATCAACTTACAATTTAAAGCCTAAGCTAATGATCAAAACAGATATATGGTCTTATGTCAAAAAGTTCAGTTGGGTAATATTGCGCCAAGAATATGTAGAAGAATATGGAAAATATGTAGAAGAATATGTAAAAGAAATATGCAAAAGAAAAGCAAGGCATAAAAATAATAGAAAAACATGGTTTAAAAGTTTGAGCGGTTGAAAGAAAGTTTAGAAATAGCATTTGTGCGAGGTCTAAGGTTGAAAAGTTTGCAGGAGTCTTGGATTGCTCGGTGAAAGCAAGTGTGATGGAGTATGCTGAAATACAAAGACTACCTATGGAGGGGAGTCAGGAGCCAAATAAGGGTCCTCCTGAGATTCATCCCCTTTTTCCATTTAAAAGATGTGATTACACTGCAACAATACGTGCACGCACTTTTACACACACTCTGCTGGCCGTGGTGATCCAATTTAGAAGGTTAGAAGGGAGGTATAAGGAGATAGCGGGAGCAAAGAGGGAAGTAAGGAGGGGGGTGGAGGGCAGCCATGTTGGAGATGCAGTGAAGGAGAGGAGGGGAGAGCGTTCCCCTCCTCTCGTTTGTCATTCTGTCTGTGCCTTATGCAGATGAGGAGCTAATATGATATCTCTACTGAGCTGATGGATGTTTAAAATGATATGGCAACCCTGAGGAGACTCGCTGCACGCTGCCTACCAGGGATGGTGTGTGTGTGTGCTTATAGCACAGTGGTAGCTTGTGTGTTTCAGCAAAAGCGATAAAAATGTACGACTTTCGCTCAATCGGGGTTTATTCCGCAACATGTTTAATGACGGTTTGAAAAAAGTTGACGGCCACAAAGACACTGAAATCTGTGACTGTGCTGTACTTTTCAGAACTTGTGTTTAGCTATCAAGTTTTGAAAAATTGACTGATTTGGATCATTCTCACCCCAGAATCGTAATGTTTAACAATTTAAGACACTGACACACGACCTAAGAAACAAATCTAATTGAAATGTCAGTACCACTTCCAGAAGTCCATGCATGTTTCAAAAAATCGTTATAATTCTAACTTTTGGAGTTTATGAATTCAGTTGTTTGTCCTCACTGTGAAATGCTGTTTTACATGCTCTTGTGGTTGATATTAAATTGCAAATATTCTGCAGCTTATTTTGTCGCCCTCACCAAATGCCTTGACTTTCTCCCCAAAAAAAAGAAAAATGTCTGACTGTGGTCCGACTGCTCATTTTTGATGAATGTGTACATTATGTTATAATGTAATTAAAGATCGGAAGCCAAGCCAGCACAACAAAAGAGAATAACATTTCAGACTAATCCAAAGTGCTAGCTGCTTTGGGAGGGAGTAACCCCATTGGGTTTTGTAGATAGTTTACACTCAAGCTACTGTATGTGTTGTGAAACGACTGAAGAAAAAGAAGATTTTTTTTTTTTTTTAATAAATATTTTACTTTAGAGCAAGCCAGACAATTTAGCCAAACATAGTTAAAATGGAGACTAAAGCTAAGCCCATAGCAGATCACAGAATAAATTCATTATTCAGCCATGATCAGTCTATATTGCTTGGTAATATTTTAGCTTTTTAGATGATATGAAATCTGATTGAGACACTTTACAGTGATATATTTATCCTCCAAAGACTGGAACAACTCAACGTAATACCTCAATTCCTGATTTCTATCAGTTCTATTAATAATAATGTGTTCATATGTAATCAAATGAATCAGGTTTTTAAAGTATGATTTCTGAAAATGAAAAGGACAAATATACATAATCTGTTTAAAAAACCCCTGCGACCCCATTAGGGAATAAGCTGTTACGAAAATGTATGGATGGCTGGCTGGCTGGCTGGCTGGCTGGCTGGCTGGCTGGCTGGCTGGCTGGCTGGATGGATGGATGGATGGATGGATGGATGGATGGATGGATGGATGG
>JABUIW010044429.1:1773481-1791534 GCA_013363375.1 Menidia beryllina | reverse complement strand
ATGGATGGATGGATGGATGGATGGATGGATGGATGGATGGATGGATGTTTCAAAACCCTTTTCTATGTCCCTGGGGTTTAGTTTTGTACACCCCAAAGCCCAAAAGCAATTAATATACTCTGTAATTTAATGGTAAAAAAACACACACATTCTCTGTCTTCCACACCTTGTTTGGTTCTATCTGACAAGACGTAGATTTTCTATAACAAATAAATGTCAGTAGAAATGTAAGAACTGTAAAGTGCAATACCTTTGGTAACCACTAGGTTTTCAGGTCATTCTGGGCCTAAGGCAAACCGACTCAAAAAGTGTCAGCTTCTCGAATGAAATGCAGTAAGGTTCAGACACAGCCGCTGATTTTAGATGTGTGTTAAAGTTTGTCCAAAATTTTGACTGGTCATGTTATCAGCCTGGTTAGCTGCACCTAGTGCAACAATGCCCTTGTGGTAGTTTAAGACAATAAAATGAACTCAGTATTCACACCCAAAGAGAGGCTTTTTCTTCCACTCAAAAAAAGAAAACTCTATAGTTGCATCAATATTTCAGTTTGTTGATGATGCTATGCTTGTGACATTCATTACTCATTGACGACCCCTAGTCCAACATACTAATCAACCATTTTTCAACCTTACGATATTTTTATCTGCTTCCAATACTGAGAATGTCTCTGTAAAGGCATTTCGAATGAGACGATAAGTTTAGCTCATTGTGTGTATCTTAATATACAGTCAAACCGCTTAATGCTCACTTCCATGGGAGATAGATGGTAGTTGTTGGACAGTAAGGATTTCTTACGATATTCTTGGCAAATAACAAGTGTCAGGGGTTCATGCATCTGTCTATGTGTTTTCTTTAGTCATACAGCCATGCTGGTAATGAGAAGTGGGATTGACAGGGAAGCGTGTGAGGGTGGGGGGACTGGGGCTGATTGGATTCTCCACAGACTTCATTAGTTAAAACAAAGCCGGTTGTCCATTTGGGCTCTTTCACAGCCTAATTGATATTGATCTACTGATTTGCTCAAGGGTGATTTAAAAGCATGTTCGGTGTTATCGTCAATGCCGCTTTTCCTCCCTCTACGAAAGCATCAGCCCCCCAATCCCTTTTGCCTAAAAAAGAGGAGAAAAAATTGGATTACTGCAAGTTAGAGTTATCTCTTTGAATCTCCCTTTACCATCATCTCCACCCTGTTTAATCATCACATTATTTCATGACATAATTGAGAGAAATTGAGTGAAATTATCCTCTTTTCTACCTAATTTCCCTCCATGATTTGAGCTTGTCAGTGCAACAAATTAGCAAGGGTTATCTTTTCATTGTGGACGGCACCGCCACGATAGATCGTCACCATCTCATAACTGTGTAATGATAGTTATCATAAATGGTTAGTGGCTGGCTAAGTGAAGCATTGAGATCAATGGTAGTGGGGTTGGTGTTAGAATGAAGGGGCCTTTTATCATGTTGATGGATGGCAGGCCTGTCTTTAATGTGACATGTTGTGATCATATCAATTTGTCCTCTGTTCTCATCGACATCACTTTATTGCCTCTCCGTCTCTCACAGTCCATCACCCTCGCACTGTAAATTCAGACTTGAAATGGCAGCGTGCCACAATGCTCCATAAACCAACCATTTCTCACCCTGCTCTGCCGTTCTTCCACCCCTTTTTTCCACCGCTCCCCTCTCTCTCGCATTCTGCTCTTTCTCCTTCCACTTAATTAACACTCTATTTTGATACCCCTCTCTCTGTATTTACTGTCTTCGTCACCTCAATCATTGACAGACATTGGCAGACAGCCTTAACAAAAGAGTGAAGAAATCAGAAAGGGATTAAAATGTAATATCAGACTATTAAAGAGATTAGTGTTTGACATTTCACCGTCTAAGCTACCCCCTCAATCTGATGAACAGGCATTTGTGATATTGATTTATGCTCGAACTTCTTTTATCAGTCCACATTCACATGGGCAGCGATAGATATGAAGTGATGGCCTTTTATGAGACACCTTGTCATGGTCTTGGCGCTAAGCCCCGGCTGTCCATCCACCGCGAATGATTGTTTAAGGAAGTGAAGTTTATTCATCAAATAGGTAGCTCTGAAATAGCAGCAACAAGAAAGTGCACAGGGACACGACTGATTTCAGTTCTCGAGTAGACAAAAGCAAGGTTATTGGTATTGAATTTGCTAATGAAAGCCTCAGACGGAATAGCGTTTCTACAAAAGAGCCTTGATTATTTCCTATTACGGCAAACAATCATTTCAGCTCAGTTATGTTGCACATCCGCCAAGGCTAAAAAGGTAGCAGGATGTGATTAAGGTGCCTTATTAGTATCCCCATCAACACACTTTCAAAGAGAACGCCACCAACCTGCAATCAACAAACTGAATTCCTTAAATACCTGTCCATTCATATTTATTTTTTTGCAGACTCTTTGCATATTCTTCCAATCAACCAATTACCATCTACCATCTACATCAGTCCATTGAACAATCTTCTCAAATCTCCAATCAGTTGAATGCTACATCAAGTGTCCCTAGGCATTTGCTTAAGAAACATCAGAAGAATTATTTTTATAAAGTCTCAGAAACAGGAATTAACATCAGGGTCAATATTGTTGCTTGTAGTGCTTTTTGAATAGGACACACATATCTTGAAATAAACAGTTAGCTAATGGCTGAACTATGTGATGTGTCAGCAGTTTAAAAAATAAGTAAAACTAGAGGATTTGACAAAATGTGTTGCTATTTGATTCACTTTATATATGTGAGATGTAACTAATGTCAGGCAATAACACGATATATCTGCAAAATTATCATGAAACAAACATACGAAGCAAGAAACGTTGTGACAGACCAACTGTCCGTTTGGTGCAGCGACTGAAAGCTTTTCTTACTTTTATAGTCTGATCGTTATTAAAATCTTACAGCGAACATTTGCCCGCCAGGAGAGTTAGCGCCACCAACTGTTTTGAGTCATCAAACCGATTACCTCTGATACACAGGAGTCATATTTCAATTATATTAATGAACCCCTATTGACATCACTCACATGGATTTAATTGCACAGCCAAACACTTGGATGATGTTGCGGGATTATTATTTTTTTAAAACCCAAATGTGAAAAAGGAGAGTCCAAAGACTTAAAGAAGGCAATTTGTCAGATTCCCAGCATTAAGGTGACAATCAAAGCCACTAATTCCGAGAGTCGAAATAAGACCAACCAAAAGAAAAAGAAGAGCCAGCAGAGCCACCCTTTTTTGCAGAGATTTAGAGACACAGCTGCAAGCTTCCAATTGTAGTTTCGGGTTCATCATGTCTTAAGGCAGTGGAACCCAGCACAGCTGAAGCTTTGAGGACACATATACTGTAAATTGAATCTTTATTCTGGTGTTCCGGCTTATAGTGTCATAGGAATTGCAGAAATGTCACAATTATCTGCCTCCTAAAACTTTGTGGTGGTGTCAGGTGCAAAAACAAAGAATGCTATCGGTTGGGACCTCATCCACAGGTCTTTGTAGCATGTTTAGGTCATTAACGGTTACTTGTTTGTCTTCAACAAACAACTTTTCAATAAATCTTGTGAAGAAATTTGCTACCAAAACCTTTTATGAATTAAATTTTTTTAATGCTTTTACAGAATTACAAACAAAAACATTAGCTAAATTAGATAACAGCTGCTCTGCTGGTTATTCTTCATGCAACCTGACTTCCCTCATCTAATTTCCCCATCTGTCATATTCTCCTGGAACCTTTGTCCTCCCCTCCATGTTCTCTTTGCAGCATCTTATCATCCGGTCACCCGATAATGGCCTGGCTCTCGACTCCCCTTGCACGCCGGCACCATATCCGTCGCTCCAATCAAAACCCTAATGCATCTCAATTTAAGCACTGCTGTAACACACATACTCTCTCTCTTCCCCTTCCTTCTTCCCCTCTCTCCAATCCACACACACACACTCGCTCAGAGTTTACTCTGTCGTCAGCCGTGACGGGTCGGGGAGGGTGGCATTGGTAATGCATGACGCGTGCCTCCATAACACCGGCTTCATTTGCATGTGTGAGGAGGTCTGGGCTAATGGAGCTGATCTCTTGTGCTGTTATTAAATGGGGGAAAGAAAGGAGGAGGTTGGGGGGCATATTATTAAATAGGAGGAGGGAGAGAAAAAAAAAGAGGGGAGTCGTCCTCTCCCGGAAGCATGATGTATGATTCGGGAGTCTTTCCTTCACTGATTCTAAGTTTTTTATACAATTTTCTTTGGCCGCCACATAAACACATTCATACACGCACACACACACACACACACACACACACACACACACACACACACACACGTACACGTAACTGAAGTACATGTATGTGCACAACCGTGTAGCCTGCATACCCTTTGAATATCATGAGGTAAATGAGGCCTAACACACTATTGCAACTTCTCCCTTTGTTCACCCTTTAACTCTCAGGTGGTTACTCTCATTGCATTTAAATGTCCTCAATATGTCACACGAGCACGCATGTGCACATGCTCATGCAGCCCCAGCTAAACACACGCTCACTTGTTTCTGCGTGCAAAGGCGAAGCGCAGATGAAGTCCACCGGAGCATTTGTTCCAGGGCTTTTTCTAATAGCACACACGTGCACAGTTTTATGGCCTCATATTACAATGTAATGGCCATTTCCTGGCTGTTCCAGCATCACACTGAGGAGCTGTTCCGTTTTAAAATGCTGATTGGCTTGACTGCGATGTGTTTGTCCCTGCATTTCATGTTGTTAAATGTCTACACCGAACACAACAGTCCCAAGAGGCATTAGAGTAGCACATCTTGTTTATCCCCACCCTTTAAAAGCCAAGAAATTGCATTTTTTAAATTAAATCATAACAGAAGAGTAATATCAGAACATATTGCATCTAAAATGTTTAGGACTTACAGGATTTACAGTTATGAAATAAGACATTAACTCAGTCTTGCTTAAATCTGGGTTAGTAATACCTAACAGCCCAAACTGTAACCAATGACATAACTTTGACCAACTTCAAACTAACTTTGCGGTTGCAAAACATTTTCTCTGTAGAGAATGTGAAATTATGTCAGAAGTCCATTTGTCTCTGCAAACTCCCAAATAATTTACATCGTGTTCTATGATCTTTATTCTGTATTCATTGATATTCCTGTCCTGACTGATAGGACATCGATCGACTGATGTCAGTTTTCAAAATGGTGTCTCATCAAACTCACCATTTGTTAGTTTTGTTGAATAAACACACTAGCAATTGCCAATAATTTTGGCTCACTAATTAGCGGATCTTGTATTAAACTGTGCAGTGAAGAGATATGGCCCCTTTTAGCCCTATAAAACTAAATGGTGACAGTTGCCAGAGGTAATGGGAGAGCAATTCTTTCAAAATGGTGTTTCATCCCTTGTGTGAACAATGGCATCTTTATGTTTTACATTCCCCCATGGTTAGTCCTTTCTGGGTAAATGACTTAACATTTGATTGATACAGAATAAAGGATTTGCATGTTAAATGTTCTTCTTTTGGATGAAAACGCCACAAATCTTTATTTTATATCAAAATACACTAACCCAAGAATACCTCTGATTGTGTTGTGTAATTGTACCTCACCGATCGGTGGTGATGATGCACCAAAAAGTTTCCTGCCAACCTCCATCGAATTGGGGAGAAGTCAGTTTGTAGTCAAATCCACATCAATACCAGCTGCATAATCCCTTCAAATATAGGGCACACTATGTGTGGCAGAAAAAAATAAAAAAAACGGACATGTCAATCTGTTGCTAAATTAACCCCAATGCCTCAGTGAAACGATATTGTAAAGGAAAAAAAAAAACTGCGATCAGATCAAAAGCGAGCTCTACTTTGTCTGGTAATTCGCTCTTGCTTTCAGGTAGAAAAGAGACCCTGTCATGCAGTTGCATCAGCTGTGTCTTTATTTCAACTTGTAACAAGGGGAACACGCACAGCATTCAGATTTTCTGGAACACTGCCATGTAAAGATATTTTGTCAATTATTTTAAATGTCACAGCAGTTGACATATACTATACTCTACATGAGAAAAGTATGTCAATTGATAGATAAATCCATTGTTTTCCCATATCTTTTTGAAGGTAGAATGTGTACAAAGTATCACAAATTAAATACCATCTATTAAATGAGTAAGCTATTTGTGCTAATGCTAAGTTTTTTTTTTAATCTATTTTTTTCTTTGAACCCTTGTTACAACTTTTATGAAAACTAGGATGAGTTCATACTTTCATCGGCATAGGTTTTAAAAAAAAGCATTAATTTGTTCTTCGTAAAGAACAAATTAATACGTAAAGTATTCGGTGTTGATCTGTGAAAGATGTTGCAAAAGTTATTTTGATTAGGGTAGTTAAAGAGTTAAACTCCATGCAACTGTTCATTTTCTTTATTTGGCAATTCGGGGTCTTGGGGAGAGTTAGCAGTTAGAAATATTTTTCCTTCTTTTATGTTATAATTCCTAACTCTTGTGTAATAAATGTGAATAAATGTTAGTATATTTGAATATAAACCAGGCAGCTCAGTAGGAGCAAAGAATCAGACATGCCTCCTCTGAATAAACTAAATAAACTAAACTAAATAAATTCTTTCACACAAAAAAAGACATCCACAAAGAGAAGCATCCACTTTCCTTTAGTTCTCCTGAGATAGATATATAGGCTGTGTATCTATGCTGCTCTGCTGTGACATCTGTTGATTTCCTGAGGTCATATCTAACGCCTTGAAAACAGTTTTTTACCTAACAAGAAGATGGTTTAGATAACCTTTGAAAAAAAAAAAACGTTATTTTTTCCTCCTCAGTTTTCTTTAGAAAGCACTGATGTTTCATATGAGATGCTTTGCTTTCCTTGGTGAATGTTTGCTATAACCTACAATCAGAGCATGGCCTTTCATCTGGTCCACGTCTTAATATGGACCAGAGGAACGAATGCGAAATGACTGAAATATCAACTGATCTTCGTTTCTCATACATAAGCCAATCTGAGGTTATGTTTTTTTCTTTTAAAGGCTTAGTCACAGACAGTTCATGGAAAAGATACACCGGCATAAAATGCATCATCAAAGGATGATTAACGTAATGGCAGCTTATTGAAAAGTCCCCTGTCCCCGTTCCCGACTTGAGCAAAGCTCTGGCCAGACTCATCCCCCAATGGTGGACGAGTCCACCTCCAGATCCATCTGGAGTCGGACTGTTTGCCTGTCTGTGACATCAGCGTCAGACTTGGCTTGATTCGCTGGTATGACACAGAGAATGTCTCAGACACGTATGCACTTGCGCTCATAAACCTTCGAAAGGGAATCGGATTAAGATGGAGAAGGAAGCCTTTCGAAAGTGTGAAAGTCAAGTGTGGGAATGTATTTATCGGTGTTTTAAGAAGTGTGTTAGGAGAGCGTTGATTGGTTGGGGAACACGGGCACCGTTTGTGAAGTGGGCTGTGTATATGTGAAATGCACAGTGGTAGGTGAGAAGGAGAAAAGTGTTAAAAACAAGAAGTGTTGGAACATCGCAGATGGCCTGCTGAGAGGAAACGGAGGATGCAGGGGAGAAAAATAAATGAGTGGGGGAGCTGGATGTTGGCAACAATCAGATATGTAGTTCATTTGGTCCGAAATATTCAAAATGAAAAAGAAATTGACACCTAATGTGGTGACCAAACAAGTTGCCAAACACTGACTTTACAATCATTTTCTTAAATGTAAAAATTTTGCTTTGTGAGTAAAATTGTTTTAGATGAAAATATATTTAAAAGTAGCTTTAAAAAAACATTTTCATATTGGAAAATGGAGCTGGGGCAAATGTCTCATTCTCATCTTTTCTACTTTGAGAAGGACTCAAACAAGCACAGATTTTCCATTTACTGCGGTAATCTTTTATTTAGTTTCACTCGGTGTTAATTGAAAGTTGGTTTTTAACTGCATCTCTCCTCAGAGATCCGATTTTTCCTGTCTGTGTAGGACATCCAAGTTGGTTTCTGCACAGCTTTTACAGACGCACGTTTTTCATCTTTTGTAAGTGGGCTGTAATTAACCTCAGCAACAAGATTTAGAAGAGTTTCATCAATGAATCCAGGAAGATTGGAACTTAAATGGTTTCCAACAAACACATAATAGAACACTAGATACATCGCAAGTACAACACAATACCTAATGGCAAATCTATCACAGATAAGCAGCAAAGTGCAAATTAAGAACTGAATTCTACTTTCAAAAAGATATAGCTAAAATTTCTTGTCCTATGAAACCATTTTTAAGTTGTAAAATATTTGTATTAGTTTTTCTTGATTTTTAAAAGCTGCCCCTCTCAGTAAATCATTTACTTTAGAGTCTGAACAGTTAGGTGCTGTTTTAATGTTAAGAATTAATGTTAATAAATCTTTGTAAAGAACCTTTTTAGTTCCCCAGAATGTATCACACTGCAAGAAGGGGGTGGGGTCACTTTTAGGGATTCCACATGGTATTAAGAAGTATAAAAACAGTCTATAAAATCATGAAAATGAACATTTTAGAACTTCAAATATCTTACATTCACTTAAAGGTTGTGTTCAAGTTTAAAATATTTTTAAGCCGGTCTTGATGTTAACTTCAAATGCTTGATAAAGTGTTCCTGCAAAACCTTACTGTATATGTGTGAACAACTACAAACAAGCCCAACACGGTACTTACTTATGCAAAAATTCCTGTTGCAGGTGTGGGAAATCAATTTACCTTGCAAATAATTCTATGAGTCTGGATCTCTTTTGTGTGTTGTGATATACATTAAGATTTTTTGTTCATAATGGTCTTAAAAAGGTCTTAAAAAGTCATACAGAAACCTAGGCTTTTAGCCAAGGAATTGAAAGACATGGTACATTTTTAGAACGGTAAAATGCTGACATTTCATTCTGTCAACAGACAAATATCCAAGATCTGTGAAACATTTTTTTTAAAAATCCAATTAATATTGAAACTGATTCTCAACAAGTGAGCCTGCGCTTGTGCCGAGTGAATTAACACAATGCGCAAATCAAATATCTGACATGTTGCGTGTAAAACGGGAGCTGCGTTGATTTGAACTCCGGCTCTGCGATTTCCATTCGTAACCTAATTTCTCCATGCGACAGGAAATGGATTAACACAAATCCCACAAGGGTTTAACATGACAGCCTTTGTTTCACTCTGTGATGGAAACATCCATGTCACTTCCAGTTTTTCAGCCTTTGTGTTTCCGAGTGAGTATGAGTAAGATAAAGATAGAGAGGAGGAAATCTCTTGAAACATTTCAATGTGGGAGTGCTCAGTGTTGTTCGGCGGTACAATGACATCTGCCTTGTAGTGTCTCCCCTTTATGAATGCGGTGTGTGTGTGTGCGTTCGGTGTCAGATCCTCTGTTAATCACAATGTCTGAAATATGCCCGTGGTGCTTACGGGGTCCTGCCACCTGCTCTGTCTTTGCGTTCGCTCTGGCACGGTGGCCCGAGGAGCCCCTCGCGCCCCGCGCTTCAGCTCTGTTTTTCGTCTCTGCCAGGCCCGCAGTGGTGGGAGGCCTGCAGGAGTATGCGCGTGGGGTTTTCGCACACACGCCGCCAAGTAGCTGTCTGTCACTAAGCATAAGTCTGGCCGGTTTCCACCTGGACACCGTCTTCCCATCTGTTTCCATCCCGGTGATTACTTCTGATCTAAAATCATGTCGGCTTAACTTTCGCAGACCGTCAAGAGGCCCAGTGATACACCGCAAACCAGAACCAAAACCCCCAATTTTTTCCTTGTTTTTACTTGTTTTCAGCGAAATCATCGCCAACCCTACGAAAAGGGATGTTTCTCTTATAAGGAGTTCTGTGGAGCAGTTTGTAAGATTATGCTCTGAATCATTCAGCATAATGGAAAGCGTTGAAAGGGTGAAATGCTGTAGAGAGATAAAGTGGTCACTTGCGCAGGCATAAAGCTCCCTACAGAGGTGGTTAAGTTTGAAAGGTTTTTCAACAGAAATGACATTTTCTTGATACCAAAATTGCAACTCTGAATAAGTTCATGCTCTAGCCCAATATCCTCATTTCGGAACTACTACGTTTTTTATTTAAGTGACCACAATATTAGGTTTATACACTCGAACACGTTCATTTTCTCACACGCTCCACTCCAGCATCATGTTCGGTTACAAATACTCTGTTTTTTTTAAAGCCCCCTGTGGAAAATCAACTGATTGGTAAAAAATAAGTTGGCTTTCCGAGCTGTTGCTCATGTTTTAATTAATATCAATTTTATAGTAAGGAGGCACATCTATTACATGATGACATAGCGAAGGAAAAAGAAAAAACCTGAACTTCCAAAGAAGTAGATAAAACAATTGTTTTTAGTGTAGATTTGTATATGAACAAAGAAAAGACATATAAACTGAAATCAAAGAAAATGCTCTAAATAGGCATCCCGTAAATGTCTCAGTCTCCGATTGCATTTGTGATATGGTTGATATTTTCAAGAAGTCGGCTACGGAGGAGTTGTGGAGCTTTTACCAAGACTCCAGAACCAATGAGAGCGCAGGAGGTCAAGGGATATGACAGGTATGAAGGCAAATGGGAAGGAACAAGAAAATAACAGAGTTACAGCAAGAACCATACCCCTTTATAACCTTCGAGTCCTGACAAAAAAAAAGAAACGTGTTGTTTATTCTGAGTGGTGCAGTGACAGTCCTGTTCTCTGAGCTTGGCTGTAGGAATGATGAATCTGAATGGAAGCAGAAATGAGCATAGACGGTGGAAAAAGCTTATGCCATTTTACGTCTGAAGAAAAGTGGATTAGAATGTTCCGAAAAGTCCCTCCCGACAAATCAAAACTTTAGTCGAATTTAAAAACTTGTATCCCCCGAAAAGTTTGGTAAAGATAAAAAAAAAAAAGACTAGCTCCATGACTGCTGTGAAGGGAAATCCAAATAGCAGTCCACTTCTTTTTCGTTATTGTTAACTTATACATTCACCCCTATACCTTCCTTGACTTTTGTATATTTCTAATTAAAAAACACCCCACCTTATCTTTCTTTCCTCTGACAAATGAGAGCCATAATTAGCATCGCTCCTGAATAGCTTTGTCACCGAATGTCTCGTCTGACTTTGAAATTCCCACTGATCCCGAGGAGGCAACGCGCTTTTGACTGACAGGTCAACCCTGGGAACAGCGGAGCAAAAACAAACCCCGCTAATGAGCACTGTGTACCGAACACGCCGCAGAGTTTAACTCCCAAAAACAAATCTTGAATATTTGTCGGGTGGCAAAAAAAAAAGCTTTATTTGCACCTATTTTCTTCTTCAAGGAAAACCAGGGATGGGACTTTTTCCCAATCTGTGAGTTGAGTTCGACTTGATGGATACGTATAGACAGATGTATATACTTGTTACAGGAAAGACTAGATGTATACTTGAATATAAATTGTAAAAATATGTGTGAGAGCATTCGGCCTATTATTTATCCTCCTTTGGTTTGATACCATGCCGGATATCCTTTGAACAGGAGCAGCTCTTAGTTGCCCGGCTGTGCCTTTAGTGTCATCATTCACCGATGTAAGTCACTGCAATCAAGTTTCATTGGTGTCTTTTTAGCTGACCGACTTCTTCTGTGATCCTTTAGCTGCAAAGCATGTTTTCAAAACCCGGCTAGTTATACTTCATGTCCTGTATGTGATGCATATGTACACGTGGATGTGAAGCTGAGTGTTTTGTGTGCTGTGGTTCGGTTCGGATGTATCCTATAGTGCGTGTGCCTCTAAGTGCAGGCAGAGTGTGTTTGATGTTCCATTTACCCTCTTTCATAATTCATGGCGTTGGGAAAATGGAGTGGAGCGGAGGTGGCTCTCGCATGTGTGTGTGTGTGTGTGTGTGTGTGCATGTCGGCCTGAGCGTACATGAAGCAGGATAACAGGACAATTGTTTTCTTTTTTTTATTTCAGTTTTTAGGAGATGAAACAGACAAGAGTGTGTCTTTGAAGTGCAAAGAAGTGTTGATAGTAATGATTGGTCACTGTGTTTAGGAGGAGCTAGGAGTTTTTCGCAGCATTTCATCATAATACACACTTGAACCCCCCCCCCCCCCACCGCCCCTCATCACCCCAACCCACCTCCCAAACCTCCACGCACTCATTTATAATTTTATTTACCTCTGTGACATAAAACTCTGGTTAATTCGGTGCAGCTCTGAGCTTTGGAGGGATGTTTGTGTCTGTTTGTGTGTAACGTTGGCTTGAGCACACACCGTCTAGTAGCGGGGGCCTGGGGACCAATTTATTTACATGCAGTGGAAGAGGAACAGAGAATTGCAGGAAGGGGATAAAACAAAAAGGGAAGGAGAGTGAAAGAGGAAACAGGAGGGAATTATGGAGAAAAACCCAGTGGAACAAACAAGTTTCTCTACTCTTCCCAAGGACAGGACCAATTTACTGTTTAGATGGCTCAATGTGCACATGTGTGCGTGCGTGTGTGTGTATGCGTGTGTGTGTGTGTGTCTCCTTTGGCAGTATCTTAAGTGATTTACAGAAACACCCCCTTCATCTAGGCCCAACTGCTTTACTTTCTGACTTTAGAAAGTAGCTTAAAGTTAAAGCTGCAAACCTCTTGTGTCTGTTTGGAGATAGATCGGCGTATAAAATGATGTAATATTGGACCAAGAACCGTTGCAGAAAACCTAAGGTGCTTTTGCAAACACGTTTTCAAAAGCATCACATAATGAAAGATGAAAACTTTACATGATTTAGATATAATTCTTAAGATACTCATATTTTTAGATGAACAAGCAATAGAGTGTTTAGAAACTAGACAACCCATTGATGAAATATTTCGTTTGTTTAATATGGTATTCCCCACGTGGTAAAGCTTATAAGGCTAGTAGTAGGTTCAATTGTATACAATCTCATCTTCAGTTGCTCCACGGTCGCTGGAGTCTTTATCTAACTGATTTTACAGATATTCTGTGTATTCTGATTCGAAAATGACCAACAAATCAAAGGAATATTCCTAGGTAGGTCATCTTTTGACTGGTGGAGATGTCTGTCAGGCATAGATGTATAGATTTAGTCACCAGACTCAACAAAAAACAACATATCAGACAAAGAAGACAAGGAGCAGGGGGGGAGAAAAGTGGAAACATGTTTTGTGGAGACTTTACTGTCCAGTTGGTGCTATCCATACCTCGACAAAACTATGAACACTGTCATAGCCATTGACCCAAAGGTTTCTGTGCATGATCATGCTAACTATGCTAGCCTTGTCGCTTTGGATAAAAGTGTCTGCTAAATGCATAAACAAAAACATAAAACACCATGCCACTGTGCTTTTACCATAACAGTGAATTAACAAAACCTTTAGCTCTTCTACTTAAGTCTTTACCGATTCAAACCATTAGTGCAACTCGAAATGTTGGCGTTGAGAATCTTTGATGACAACTTTTCATCTAGAGCTCAGGCGCGCTGCTATAGTTCTCCTGTTTTTTCATCCATGGCGCTGTACATCCTCAAGAACAGTTGTTAAAACCGCAGGAGGGTCTATCACAAATATGCATCTGCTGACATGAATCTGCTAAATGTTTCGTCTTTTTTTGGACTCCAAATTTTTCCCTTTTGTGCGTTTATGTACATATAACAAGGCACAAGCTTTACATTGATCAGAATGTCCCTGGAGCTGCATTCGCGTTGACTGGGTCGTGGATGAGGAAACAAAATCTTTGTCTTTAGAGTGATACAAACTGTTTTGGTGCCTTAGATATCCTCACAACCTTTCTCCTATTGGTTACCCTGTGTCGAGAATGACTCAGGATTGCAATACATTTTACTGGCTTTACAGACAAGCCGATAAATGCCTCTATTCTGTTTCTATACTATTCTATAAATGAGGTGTTGTATTTGCTTGTTTCGACATTGCTACAAGCCAAATTCTTGGATGATCTTGAGAGGATGAAACTATTCAACTTTTTACTGATAGATTTCCTGGGGTTTGGGGAGAGTGCTCCCCTAGTCCAAAATAAATGTTGGGCAAGCATCTGGTGACTACTTAGCCACGACAAATGGTGCACATCATGCCAGCTACACTGCTTTTCTTCCTTACCTTTGCACCGATAACATGAGCTCACAGATCTGACTCCAGATGCTACTCCAGCATCCCTGATATTGCTTCAAATCTATTGAAGGGTTTTCAACTATCTCTCTCTGTTTTCTTGTCTTGCAGGCAGGACGCCAGTGACCTCTCTGGACCGATACAAAGGTACTGAATTTTTTTCTTTTTTTATCTTTAGCTATATTTATTTTTCTTACTTCATTGTCACTCTTTCCCCTTTGATTCTTCCGTATTAAAGCATCCTGCCTCCGGCCACTAGGCCGAATGTACGAGCGCTATACCTACGAGACTGTAGGTGGAGGGGTGGTCTGTGCAGGGAATAGAGGGAGATGAGACGAGGCCAAGGGTAGAGAAGCGGGAAGCTAAAGGAAAAGGGGGGAAAAAAAGGGAAATTGGAAAGGAGAAATGTGACGTGCGTCAGATCTATGGCCACAGAGGGTCATTAAACCAAAGCCTCTGGCGACAGAACGACAAATCAAGTGAGGGGATGGGAGGATGAGGTTTAAATGAGGGCCACCCTTAAAATAGCAGTACCTTATTTCTCATCCGAGACGTAGTTAACACAAAAGGGATGAATATCCCTGCACTGAGAACCATCGACGAGATGTGCAGACTACACAGGAAAGAACACTGTGGAGCTGGTTTTATCCTTTTCCAGCTCGATTTGAGACTGATAACAAAAGATGATGCTGGCAGTTGCAGCAGCATTAAAAGAGAAAGTGTATATATATAATTTATTATGAGCTACACATGCCAGTGACTAGTGATCTGACAAAGACCTTAAAATAGAATGCTTCATTAACATTTATGGGATCCATAATAAGTACAGTCATCCAAACTTCAGAGGTGTTTGCCCAAAGGTGCGACACAGTGCAGAGAAAAATATATTTTTATCAGGCAAACATCAAGAACGATTCTTGTTTGCCTTTTAATTCTTTACAGCTGTTTTTTTTTACTAAACTGAGAAAGGACATTTTATTTGTGACTGATTACCTATGTTGAGTCTGCTTTTAGTTCACTTTTATTCCTCAGTGAAATGAACTGATTCGAATAGCTTCCTGAAAAGTACGACTTTCATTTCAAAACTCTCAATTTATTTGGAAAACAGCAGTAACATAAAGAATGTGCTATTCCAATGGGCCAAATCATGTTGCCTACTGAGTTTTAACCTGATCAATAGACTTAATGGGTTCCCTTTTGCTCTCTATAGATTATTTGTTTTCTCATCAGTTTGAATCCCAAACATGAGTTTTATTACTTTAGAATTGCAGGCGTTGAGGTTGAAATTGCTGCGCTGGTATGGGCAGTTCCACGAAAACCAGCATAGTGTTCTCATTAGAGCTCGTGCTGATATTGATTTACTAATAAAGACACACGCACACAAACACACACACCGGATTGGTGTTCACCAGTAAACACAGCAAGTAACGTTTTTTTTTTTCAAATCAGACTGATCATCGAAGAAATCACATGAGGAAACAAAGGGGATACAGGCTGTGGCTGTGAATAATTAAGCAAAAATAGCTTACTTTTTTTTTTTACTCTGATTGGAGAAAATAGGAGAGGCTGTGACTCTCACATGTGCTCGCACACACACAAGCAAACACCGTGTGCTTCACGCTAATCTGCCACGCGGCTGCGTCGTTCCGAAAACTCGTCTTTGCCTTCTCGCTACCTTCACCAGCACCTCCATCTCCGCCGTCAACCGCTTTTGCAATCCCCCTGTAAAACGCGCACGCGCGCACAAACCGCACAAAACAGAACCAGGCGTATAATTTGATCCTGTGTGCTCCCCTCCTCTAATGAAGCTCTCTTGTGGTTTGACTGACACCCGGCTCGTTATTTAAGTGTCTGTTTTGGGCCAGGAGGAGGAAGAGGAGCTTGAAGGAGGAGTAGGAGGAGGAGGAGAAGGAGGACGTGAAGAGGGTTTGTTGAAGAGTGGAAGGGAAAAGTGGAAAAAAGAGGAATCGGGAGGATGGGAACCGATAAAAAGTGACAGGAAACGAACACACGGAGGAGGGATGGAGGAACGGCCATGGAAGTTGCGGGGAGCAAATAAAGGAGGGGGTTTTTCAAAGTGGGCTGAGAGGAGGACAGTTACTGAGGAGGAAGATGCTGATGCCGGAAACAGGGGTGATAAAGGGTGTGAAGGGACTGCGTGGGTGAGTGTGTCTAATTACAGGTCTTTGTCCTGGAAATGTTCTTTGAAGGCGCACAGCTGATAATTACCAAGTGTGGCTCCTCGGATGCCTTTCAGCATCGGTCATTAGAAGCCGCAAACCTGCTATTGACTCTGACACGACCTCCCGAGTCGAAAGCGGACGCCGTACCAACACGTCAAACGCGCACGCGTGCCACCACACACACGCACGGAGGCTGCGGTAAACAAGCATCGACTGGAGCATGAATGGGACACGGCTCACGAGTGGAAGCGGCTCTCTAAAGGCCTCCAGCTCCTCTTTGGCATGAGGGTTGCAGGTGTGCGTACGAGATGCTCAAATGCACTCCCACTTCCTGTTTACAGAACCGCAGCCAAATAGACAGCGGAGATTGTAATTACAGGGATTTCGCACAATGCGGCGTCCCGGTACGCTGCGTCCGTTATTGCACTCCCTGGTTGCCACATGACAACGGCGGTCCCTGCCTGACTGTCACTCCGGGTCCCGCCTCCCCTCAGTATTCCCACATCTGAATATTTATGAGGCGGGACCTGGCTCTTTTTTTTTTTTTTTTTTGTCAGAAGGGCTCTGGCTGGCGTATTCTCTGTCATTGGCGGTGACAGTTATCTGTGTTAAAGGGTTCCTTCCTGAGATTTAATTTATTCCCAAGCGAGTTAACGTCTTCTTGCTCTCGAGTTTATACCAAAAAGTGAAACGTTAAGGCTGCATGTATTTAGCCAATCAGCATAACGACCCAAAAACACTAATAATTCATAGCGCTCTACATCTGGACGACAAATTCTTATAGTGTGAATTATGGTTGACTTAGAAAATCTTCTAGATGGAACTTGAGTCATCTAGAGACATCATTTCACTATCTATGTCCGGCCCTATCTCAGTTTAAAGATGTTACTGATTTTATTTGGATTGAATTCTAAATGTTGAGGTTTCATTCTTGATTCTGACTGATTCTGATTCTTATCAAAATGTGTGATAAAATTCCATCAGCTTATGGGGCACTTTTTTTGTCCCTTGTTTCAATCATGATGAATTGCAGTTTACAATTGGGATTTGGGTAAAATTTGCTTTGAAAATCAGACTTTTAGATGGAGGGTTTTCAACCCATGATTCTGATTTATTTGAGTTCCCAATCCCATAATAAAGATAGGCCAGAATCTTCATTGGGTTCAAAATTTTGTGAGTCTGTGCTTGCTTTACACCGTCGGATAATGAAAAGTTGCTAATTAGAGGTGTGGGACTGAGAGAGCAGGATGCAGTTAGACTTGGATGAACTTCTACATGTCTGTCTCTTCTTCCTTCACTTTCTCGCAATCTGTCTTCTCTCGGGAGGGTTTTTTTTTCCCCTCTCCCTGTGAGTGACACACAGGTTCAATCGGTGGATGACTCACACACACTGAGACACACTGACACACACTGGGTGGCAGGTGAGCACACAGTGGCCCAGGAGGCGCTGACTTTAGTACGTGTGATTCAGACCGTTGACCTGGAACACATTGGGTGCAGAGAGAATTAAAACTACACACACGCTTACAATCGCACACTTTGTTACTGCCGCTGCTGCTTCCAAATGACAGCAATGATAAAACTCAAAATAGTTTTTGTAATCCTGCCAATTCAAGATTACTCTGTTCTCCCCCCCTCCGCCTCTTTTAGTTTAAATCGCTCACTTTTTTATTTTGTGTTACAACTACGAAGGCATTGATTTATATGTACATACTAGATAGATAGATAGATAGATAGATAGATAGATAGATAGATAGATAG
>JABUIW010044429.1:1711596-1773471 GCA_013363375.1 Menidia beryllina | reverse complement strand
AGATAGATAGATAGATAGATAGATAGATAGATAGATAGATAGATAGAATTACAGAATTTCAAATACATTTTTTTATATCTGTTCAATCCTTTTTGTCACTAGATTAACAAGGCTGGTGATTAACTAGTTATTTGCGCTCATTTTAAATATATCTGTATCATTCCATTTGATTCGTATCATGTGTTACCATTCCTAATAATAGTTTTCTTATTTAAATGTTAATTAATCCTTTTACTCGTGTTTTTTGGGTGTGTGATTTAATTAGATTACGTTTGTTTATACAGTGACAATAGATGTCCAATTAAATACAGTCCAATTTAGCCCAGTTATAATCTACTTAAATCAAATTAATTCCTATTCATCCCCATTCAGATTAGTAGTGTCCAGTTGAATGTGATGATATTCATAAAATGCCAATTAAGAAAAAAAAAGTTGTCTCGCTAAAGGAAAGCATCAAGATAATTAATACAAATTGTTTTCATGGTAATAAGTGAGACAATCTGACACCTTTGTTCTGATGACATAGACTGTAAATCAGTTCACCAGCGCACATGGTGAACATGCAGATGCACACTTTGTCTTTCGTACTACCGGCTGAGAGCAGATGATTCCCCACCACAGTCGCTGCACTCAGACACACACACGTGCACAGTCGGAGATGTGTGCCCCAGGGTTTTTTCTGGGATGGTGGAGTGTTTTTGTTTCGCTTCCCAGTCGGTGTTCTCTGAGGTGGGCAGAAGCTGAAAGGGACGGGTGCATTCTCTTGGCGTCGTGGTGTCTTCTCTAAAACAATCACAACATGCATTAATCATTAAGTATTTGTTATTGCTATGCGTCAAGTCCTGATTGCGACTTCTACCCGAACAGAATTGTTGCTATAGCTGTAATGAATCATTACGACGTTAATTTCCAGTCTTTTGTGTGATTACCATACAACCCAGTGCGAATAAGCAGTTCGGCTGTTTTTGTTTGTTAAATAACTTCTCCGAGCAAAAATGATCGTTCATTAAATAGATGTTCTGTTCTGTTTCTTTTTCAGTTGCATCAGCTTGTTTGCGCGTTTGCTCTTCTCCTCCGCTTGGGTGAATGTGCATGCCTGCGTGTGTTTGTGTGTGTGTGCGTGCGTGTGTATCTGTGTGCAATGTTGGGGGAACTCGGTGTGACGTTTTTCTTTTTTTTCTGTTTTTTTTTTTTTTTGAGAGGCTCCAGATGGCTGAGAGACAGGTGAGCCAATTAGCAAGTCTCACCACACAGCAGCATCATCACACCGGCAGAGCACAACAGCCAAACACACACACACACACACACACACAAACAATACCCACAACATTCAACATGACTTTGCTGTAGTGCTAACAGTACCGCCCTAAATTTGTGATGGTTTTCTCACTCTGTCAATACGGCGTCATGAGCCGTTGATGTCACCGTGGTTATAGAATCGATTTTAAAATACACACGCAGTCACATCGAGAATGATGACAAACGATCCCCCAATTTTAGCTCATTATCATGGCCTGTAACATACAGAGCTGTGGGCCTATAGTGTGGCCCATTATGCATGTTTTATACGACCCAGAAAACAAGCATAATGGGCAAATTTGAATTGATTTGCTTGTGTATTCATTTATTTTCAAGGAGCCAAAAATATTTCGGCAAGCCTCGCTGATGTTCATTATAATTCTAATGAAGTCAAAATCTTCACAAAAGAGGAGAGAGCGGCTTGAAGACAGTAAGTCAAAACACAACAACAACTCGTATCTCGCAATCTCTTCTTTATCCCTTCTTCCATTCTGCGTTTTCCTCTCATGTCATCTGCGGCGGAGTCTTTTCGAGTTGAAAAGCCGAATAACAGATGTAGAAAGCTCCGAGTTTGCTGTTAATTAGCTGTCAGGCGCTGTGGAAAACAGTCACACCTGACCCTCTGGCTCATCTTCTCTCAACGCGTGCATCATATGGAAAACACAGACATGCATGCGATGCGACACGCACACACACACACACGCACACACATTTGCAACATGCTTATTATTGTGATGGCTCCTGCGCGTTTGAGTATTTTTTATTTTTGTTAAGGGATAATTGAGCAGCGATGGCGGCTGTTTCCACGTAATGGAAGGGGACAAATTAATCTCCCTGTGTTAATGTCTGTAAATGGAACAGGAACTCTCCTGCCACCTCCGTGCTTACCCAACCTGAGGGAACTGAGTGTGTTTTGTTCAGGGTGCCAGGCTGAGGAGAATATAAAGTTTTGCCTGCTTTGTTGAGATACAATTCAGGCTATTTGATGAGATTTGGAAGGTAATTTTCTAACTCGCAATCTCTCAGGTTTAGGGGAGAGAAAATTTACAACCCTGAGGGGTGTAAATGGCGCACTCTTCGTGTTTTTTTTTAATAACCAGCCATTGTTTGAGTTTTAAGTTGTATTAGATAGAAATCCCACATCGACTGCCAGATCTTGACGTCTACAGGTGTTAAACTTGAGAAAAGTTATTACTGGTTTCGGTTGAGATTTGGGAATGGGCAAGTAGAAGGTTTTTTTTAATCCGATTTCATACATGCAAATAAATTTGCTTTATTATGTATAGATTTTAACTATGTACAACAAATAGCTAATATACTTCAATATTAACTTATTAAAATAGATGTCATGACAATAATCCCAGTATCCGATAGGGTGATGAAATTAGAATTAAGCTTTTTTTCCCGCCTGTCTTAAGAAGTCCGTTTTGTAGAGACAGCTGAATTATACTTGATACCATATACTGTAAAACTACAAAGCGGTTACAGCTGCCAGTCAAAAGCTAAGCTCCGAAAACGCACACGGCCGCCTCTGATCCGACAACTGTGTCGCCGCGGTCTCTGTTCATGTTTTTCCGATGCGCATAATGTTTTTTTCTCGGCATAAAACAGGGGCAAGAGGCTGGGTTGAATGTCATCCCATTCTTCCATCTTAATAGCCCATGATCCCGCAGCCGTTCTGCCTCCTAAGCCTCTTCCCGTGGATGACCTCCAGGGAAGATTGTGTTGCCGCTGGCCGAGTACAGAGGAGTTGATTACGCGGCAGCACCAGGGCTTTGTTCTAAGCATATGCCCGTCCTTGGGCTTTGCAAGGGAGAGAGAGAAAAGAGGTAGATGAAGAAGAAGCAGAAGAAAAAGAGTCTTATCTCTCCCACGGGGCCTTCGCATCCTTTCATTCCAGATTGTCTTGGTGACCTCCTGGCCCCGCCCGGTTCATCACGACCCTCCACTGATTCGCTTGTTTACTGTCCCATAATGACATTGTCAATGGCAACAATACCTCCGCTTATCGTAAAGGTGTCTGCTGTCACAATGGATGAATGGCAGCGTAATGGAAAAGGGAATTTGTCCCGTTGTCATCTCCAAGCCTTTGGAGGCACTCTCCTACTTGGCCGTGTGTGCCAGTGTAAGATAAGATAAATTCTTCATACTGTAGGGGCTGATAGCGGAATCTTGTATCTAATATAATTTTTATTTCTCATCCTTCCTCCCTCTACGTTTTTCCTTTTTCTATCAAACTGCAGAGTCAAGCATTTTTCCCCCATCTCTCCTTGGGAAAAAAAAAAGAAAATCTAAATAATTTATCTGTGTTTTGGTGCATTTCCCCCCCCCCCCCCGCTTGTACTTAGAGGGAGAGTGGAGAGAAATGGAATGGAGACAGACAAGAGAAAAGGCAGATGAGTGGGTTTTTTTTGTTTTGTTTTGTTTCTTTTTTTTCTGAATGGGACAAACGTGAGCAGCATTCAGATAGGGGAAAAAACTGGAGCAAGAGATGTAAGGAAGGAGGCAGAACAGTGGAGGAAGTGAACCCCTCGCTCAGCTCTTGGCTGGTGATGGGGTCTAAGAGGAGCCTGCAGACTTTGGTAATCCCTCTTTTATTAATGTGAAGCCAAGCTCAGCAGAATGCGGGCTCACAGACATAATAGAGCTGCTCGCGACTGCCTGTGTTCAGGCCTGACTTGTCTGCCTCGTCCATGCAGATCTGCTTTGCTGGCACGGCTGGCCGAGTCCCACCCTTTCCCATTTGCCAGACTAGTCCATTTCCAGCCAATTAAAAACGGTCGTTCATTCCGGCCCCTGCCCCGGCGCACCTCCGCCTGGCGAGTGGAGCTTTCCAGTCTTTTCATCTCTTTCACTTCCCCAGCACCCTGGCTTATTTGGCACCAAATGCATCCTCTGCGTCTTCGCCGTTACCATGCCCCTGCGAGTTACCATGACAACTCCCCTTACATCACTCAGTGCCCCCCATGTAGCCAATGGGCACTGACCTTTCGCTGTCAGAGCGCGTTAGGGAGCGGGAGACGCAAAGCGAGGGAGAAGGATGGGAGAGGAAAGAGGCAGAGAGGATCCGGCGCTCGGTGGAAACAACAAACACAAATAGGTCATTAAATTGTAAACACGATTTAAAACGAGACAGGGGCTGCTCGGTTCGAGCCGTGGCCTCAAGTTACTGCAGTGTCAGCGCCAGAGAATGTGTTTTTACTTTGAATGACAAAAGCAAGATGCTTGTCTTCAGATGGCATGTCGTCACGGCTCACTGGGATACACGTGTAATAAAATGAGAAAACAAGGCTTTGCGAGGGGCTGGATTTGTCATATATCGCAAGGTGGGAGATTCTCCATTGTTGTGACTTTTCCTTTCAAGCAAGCCCAGGCCTCTCTCTCTCTCTCTCTCTGTCCCAGACTGTGCCATATGTCCCTGGTTCTCCAACAGTAGCCCAACAACGCCACAGCCCAGGCAGGGAGCGAGCCTAGAACAACAGGCCTGACAGAAACAGATACCGGCTTTCATTACAGCGAGCTGCTTTGCCCCCCGTTATGTGATTTGCTATGCATAATGATGTTCGTTGAACATTCGGTTATGGTTTCATGGTGCGTACGGATCCTTTCAGCCTTTTTGGGAATCCTTTAGGGAGGCTGGGTACCAGTTATTGTCTTTTGAGAACCGATCACCATAACTTGAAGGGTTATTTTCCCCCCTTTTACTTCCACAACAGTGGTAAGAACAATTGTTTTATGTAAAGCAAAGCCTTCACGAGGGAAATTAGACTCATTCAGACTCAGCAAAACCTGGACTTTTTAGTATGAGCATTTGTCCCTTAAGCAGCCAAATGTTTGGGATGTTCATATGGTATTTATTATATTGTCAATTCACTGATCAATTAATACTATCAGCTGTGTCCCTAAGGATCTATTTAAAGGAAAAGCTAAGAATATAGTCTTTAAGCAGATTTATGCACTTCTTAGGGGCTCAGAAGCTAAACATTTAGTCAAACAGTTCTAAGTAGGGACTATAAGAAACCTCCTAAAATATAAAAGCACCTTGTTTCTTACTTAACCGACACGCCCATTTAATGTATCTGGAGTGAGAGGGCACTTGGGTCTTCATATTGAAAAGTTTTCATGACAGTTGTTGTCATAACTAAGTACCACAAAGACCTCACGTTCCTGTCGTTTGCTTGGAGAGACCATTCGATGAATTCTGCTCAACGGCCCTGCAACAACAGAAACCGTGAGCATCAGAGCACAGGAGCAGGTTTGTGACTTTACATGTCAACACTTCCACGTCAGAAATCACCAGCGATCACATCAGACCGCCTAAAAAACCTAACCTCACGATCTCGGGAAGCCCAGCTGACACGTGAGTCCACAAAATGTCGAGAGAAATTGTGAAACCCTCTGGACGGATCACTTAGCATTATGTCATTTTAAAGACTCAGTAAGTAATAAGAACACGTCAAATGGCGTTTTCTATTCTTTTACTGCAAGAAAAGCGGACATCTTGCGATCAATTTCTTTACAGTGAGGTAAATAAATCATCAGCTGCATCGGAAATGCATCACTGTTCTCCACTCCTGTGCTCCTGTCATGTTCTATGATGTTATGTTCTTCGCATTCAGCTGTCACTGACAGAAACAAGGAGCAACATATGATGTGTGGCTGCAGCATCTGTTTCATCTGGAGAACAGGGGATCATTACATCACAGTACCGCGCAGCTCTGAGTCCAGCATCATGGCTCTTATTCTCCTTATTTTGTAAGTGCGTTCATCATGTGTTAGTATTAGCAACTACTGCTCTCCTTAAATCCATCGTAGCTGAGCATAAAAGCAGTTGAGAGGCTGGTCTGATCTAAACGGTAAATAACAGAGGCTGAAGTAGATCATTAAGATTGAACTTTGCAAGCGGGAGTTCTTGTGCGTGGTGATGCAGATGGCCCGTGCATTTCAGATGATTTAAGATTCCAATTGGTGTTTTCCAGTGGAATGCAGGTGTTTTGTCAAGAAAGACGATTTTTTTTTGCCCTGTATGCCAACATTCTAATGAAGCCACGGTACAATCCATAATTTTAACTATCCCCCACCTGCCAACCAACACACACACACACAGAAATAGACCCCCCCCCACACACGCACACACACATAGATACACTCATGTACGCACACAATATGCACTAATGAAGCTGTTCTCCACTCTCTTTTCTGTTCCTGGCTCAGTGGAACATGCATAAATCATAATAAACAGAGATGAATTTTTAATCAGTAGCTCCTTGCCTGTGTCTTCAGTTCCAGCCTCCTATTGGGAGAAAAGGCTGTGGTGTGCCAGGTATGTGGAGCCCGATCTGGCCGCGTCTCTGCTAGGAAGCCTGCGCACCCGGGGCAAGGCTCTTTCTGGGTATGATCTGGACCGGGCCAACCCTTTCTGGAGATCAGTGGCCCAGCTGAAAGTTTCGGTCTCCTATAGTGGAACACCTGTGGATGAGGGATCTTGATAAATAAAACTAGAAAACATCATAATAACCTGGAATATTTTTGTCTGGTAATCAAAGATGCTGTTCTTTCATTTTTATTTTAGCCTTGAATTGAAATTTCTTTTGGAAACTTTTGTTGTGAAAAATGTTTTCAGGCTTTGATACATAGTGTTTTTATTTTTCAGTTTAATTCATTAATTAATTCCGATGTGTATTTCAGAATCCTGAGTGGGATGTAATCTGCTGGCCTCCAACTTTTTGGCATTACCCCTTACTTTCCAGAGAGAATTCACTTTTTTGCCCCAAGAACCTTTTTCTTTGGTGGAATAAACAACTTTGGTCCTCTGCCCTGCATTTCTGGGAAGACTGGGTGATGAATTGAAAGGATGGGTACTTTTGTGGAGATGATTATGCCATTTGTAATTGTTTTGTCGAAAATTTTTTCACCGAGAAGTCGCAAACATTAGCGTTTATTAATGCAAGCCACTCAGGGGCTGTTTTCCAAATATTAAAAAGGACTTGCATTTTATTGACATTTTCCCACAGAGAACAGACAGACCTGGCACACCATTTGGTTGATAATTGGGAGAAATCAAGTGCCAAATATCATAAAGACTTGTTCCTTTTACATCGGAGCCATGAAGCAATTTGCCAAGCTGAAAGTAAAAGGTCAGTCCAACGGTTTATATGTTTGGTTTTATCTGATTTGATCAGATTCCAAGCGAAATTATAACATGTTTTCACAGTGTTAGGAATGAGCTATGTCTTCCAGAGATGATGGTGAGGGTGTGGAAGTTGCATACCTCTGCGATAGGTTTTTTATCGTTATTGAGGTTATTTATACCCAGCCTTAATGAACTGTGAAAGTACACTCCATGATTGACTCGGTGTTGATCTTGGGCTCTCTTCCGTTCGTTGAGCACAACTTTGCCGTCGTGAACAATATTTATTTACCTCATAAAACCTTCACAGAAAAGGTAGCCGCGCTGAGTTACGGTCGGTTTGTTTTCCCGCTCTGTCTCTCCGGCTGGATGTTCGAGCTCTGGAGCCGGCCCGAAAACCGTTGCCAAAAAAACGCAGACGTGACGTGTAATAAATGTGAGCGGGGTGGGCATTGTTTGGCGCGACCCGGACCCTGGGACGGGACGTGCCCAGCGGCCATATGCGGTCGGGCCTCAATCTGTACTTTGGGGCCTGGGTTGTTTTGGAGCTGTAGCGTTAGACTCAAAACAGGCCCGCGACATAACAACACAAGCTGAGTTGTCACAGGGGATTACTTCAGCTAGGCAAGCCAGCAGGATCTCCAATGCTCTGCTGCTCTAACAGAGAGAGTGGAGGGGGTGTGGAGCGAGCTGGGGTGGAATTGGGGGGGGGGGTGTAGACGGAGAGAGGGAGGGGAGAAGGGAGAGAGGGGAGAGCGCTCGTTCCTGCGTGAGTGAAAAGGGAACAACGGCTGCATGAGGCTGAGTGGAACAAGGCGGGAGACAGAGAAGCAAAAGGGGAAGGCAGCTTGTTGAGAACAACCGGCGGTGGAAGAAAAAAAGGAACGGGGCGAAAAAGACGACATCAGAACACAACTTGTTGCCCGATAAGGTGCATTTATGATGTTGGAGCACTCGTCTGAGCTGGGTTTTGTGGGGAGAGTGTGTGCTGATGCCTCGTGCTGCCCCCCTTCCGCAGCAGCCGGTGGAGGATCCGTGAGAACTGAAGATCTGCTGCTGAGGTACATATTGCGCGCGCACACACATTTCGGCACATATACACACACGGCGCACGAGCCCGGACCCATTTTTCCCTGACCCAGATGTTGCCTGCACATTTTTTGTTACAGTTCCAGATAAAGTGGGGCTCTGCTGTGTGTTCTTTGCTATGAGCCAGGGTGGGAGCATCGCATGTGCTTTGTTGGGAGGGAGGAGAATCTAATCAAATTACAAGTCCAGGCTGATTCCCTTCTTTTAGGAGATTTGAACATAGCTGAGCAGGTTTGAATGCAACACCTCCTACTTGGACGCTCCTCCATGTTGTTGTTGGCAGGAGTTGTCTCTCTGCTTTTTTCCTGTAACTGTCTGCCCAATCGAAGGTATCTGCCAGTGATTGTGCTTCTGCGTTTTTTTGTTTTTTGTTTTTTTTCTTGTCTCTGACTTCCTCACTCTTCAGCCCTCCTCCTGCTGTAGTGGCAGAATTGTGCACAGGACAAGCAGTTAAAGTTGTATTCATAGGAAACAGAAACAGCCACACGGAGCCGTTAACAGCTTTTTTTTCTGCTGTAAAAACTGAATTCTCTGGATGTTTAGAGTCATTCACCTTTGACTTCATACAAATTTAAGTTGTTATTGTTCATATACAGTGTTTATCCTACAGTTGTTGTGTTTGCCTTTTAGCTCATTTACATCTTTTGTATTATTCCACCCACATATCTATGAATATGTATGAATTGTCTTGTCTTATTTTCTTCTTTTTTTTTTTTGCTTAATGTGTCAGGAGCTGTTGTTTATTTTCATATCAGTGATTTTTCTCATGCTTTTACCGAAAAAAAATTCTGATATGATGCAGATTCAAACCCTCTTAATCGATTTTTGTGTCCACACAGTGACTTAATATAACATACACAATAGCGGTATTTATTGCAAAGGGTTAAACATCTTTGCCAACCCCATTTGTCATAGAAAGATAGATGGGTTTCAGGTTGATGGGAGGGTCCTTTTATGAGGACCAAAGGCATCCACTCATCCGAAGCAGGATGTGACATTTTCCGAGCCATCTAGCAGAGCCTGAATTTGTCTTTGTTATTTATTTTAGTTATTCATTCCAGTCTGTGCAATCTCTCGCATGTATTAAGCACCAATGGGGGGGGGAGGGTGATGGCAGGATGATGAACAGGGGATGATAGATAAATGTATGCTCTCATTCCTGTTAGGGAAGGGTGGAATCAGGAGAAATGGGGGAATGAACAGTGGCAGGGGGGTGATGAGGAGCAGTGGCAGCAATGGAGAGGGGAGAAAAAGAGGTTCCCCCGCTTTGAAAATAAGACCTCCGAGCAATATTGATACCCAGGTGGTCGCCTTTCCCTCCACGCAGAACGCCTTCCGCCTCTTCAGAGTGCCGTGTTTTTTTTAGATTTTATTTCATTTTTTTACTTTTAAACTTCCCATTACCGGTAAATTCGACGGCGAAACCCCAGCAGTCTCACTTTTGTCTGAACTCCCTTCCTGTTGCATAAAAGATTAGAAACTAGCTTCTGCTGCGCACCTGATCATGAAAAAACAGTCATGCTGAGGTTGACTTGTTTTGCAACGAGTCAACATATTTCATTGATGTTTGCAGGTAGTAATTTATTGCCCCATAATTTACTGACTGAATCGGTGAACGCTTCATTGGGTGACAAATGAAACTGCTTTTGAGGCATGCACTTCATTTGCAATTTTGCGATGAAAAATGGGACTTTATGCATCGAGCATTTGCTACAAGGGAGAGGCAAGATTTTCCAGAGATCTGGCACATGTGCAAAACAGTACAGTGTGTCAGGCAGTGAGTGAGATGTATGCATCCAAAGACAGATGTATTTAAAGTGTCCAAAGCAGGAGGAGTGTAGATTACAACATTTTTTTCAAGACTATTCTCCAGCAGAGCCACCATGAGACTGAGATTCATCACACAATTCCTGAGATAAATCTAGACTTTCACATTCCTGTTTGAGGAAAGCTGCAAGAGAACTAAGTGAGCCCCTGACCAAAACCTAACCAACAAACTGCCGTGTGATATTATGCAGTTTCATACTTTATAAAGCAAGACGACATGATTAGTTTCAATTTCTGCGCAACAATGCTACCCATCAGCCGCCCTTGTCACCAAAGCAGAGGAACAGATATCAAATGGGGTTTTATAAAGATAATGGCTTCCTCTGCATATTTTAACTATGAGTATGCTGATGTATAAGTGCTCAGCAAAACGTTGAGGGAGAGGAGCAAGGGGCAAATGTGAGCAAAAAGCCGTGTTTTGGGCAGAACAAATTGCGAAATCGCTCACCTCACATCCCCACTTGTCCTTTTCTTATAGTAGATAAGGCATGTCTGTGTAGGATGTGGCCTCCTTATGCATGTTGCTGTAGCATTTGTAATTAGGCATCATCCTACTTTCTCGTTGGATTTCAGCTATTGATAAGAAAACTTAAAATTATCTTTGGATCTTAATCAGGAGGAAATGTACTTGACAAAGCTAAATGAACATATACGAACATAGAGTCTGATCAAGAAAATGTGTTTTCCAAACTAACATGGAAGATTTTTTTTCATTATTAAAACTTTTTCTTTTTGAAATGGCATTCAATAAAGGATATGATCAAATGGATTTAATAAACCTTTAATGAGGCGCTCCTGAAAATTTGTAGTGGTGACATTTTGCTTTGGTGGCTTGGCTCTTTGAGGAACAGACTGAAAAAGGAAATACAGCAGCTTTCCACCATCATAAAAAGGATCTCACGTTACATATTCAAAGTAATGCCTTAAAAATGTTTGACTGTACTTATATTTCTCCTTTAATAGGGATAAGTTGTTGGAGAACATTGTCAAGTTACAGCTGAAATCCGGTGTTTTTTCCCATCAAGATCATTTTACAGTACGCTCAGACAGCCAGCAGAGACAGCTGTTGTGTGTCCTTGATGCTCTGGAGAGAGCTTTTCAAAAAACTTTTCAAAAACTGCGCAAGTGCTGTCCTTAGTCTCGGCTTTAACTTCAACTTTTCAGGCTTCCACTGCAAACTCCAGGGATTAGAGTCTGAAACATGTGAATGCTTAAAAGGGGAGAGTCTGAAGAGAACATGCTACAGAGCTGTGCACAAAAAAAAAAACAATGGCTCCCGTAGTTTCCAACTTTCTGGAGCTTAAATTAAAAGTTTCTTGGCCCTCAATGGAAATGATTTTTTAATTCTAAAACTTTCTTTCGCATATCTAACAGCTTTATGACTGTGTAATTTGTGGAGAACTCTCTCAGTGTCTTAGTAGTTGCTGTTTTATCTTAGATCCAAAACTCTGAAGAACAAAGTACAAAAAAAATGTCACTGTTTCACTACTTAGAGGCTTTTAAATGTGTAGGAGTAGAATCTAGGGGAAGCTGAAAGAATCGGCTTATTATCCTGTGAGATTTTGCTTTTGCTATATCATATTAGTCTACTTTTGCTCCAACCCCTCCCTTTCCTTGGTCTTCTTCAGAGCAATTTCAACCAACCATCCTTTCCTGCTTGCTCCACTTGTGTGCCCAACTAATGGTGTGTACAATATTAGACTCCTATTGGAAGCACGGCTTTTTGGTTTAGAGTCACTGCCTCTCGCTCCTATTTCCCCAGGTGGGTGAAGGCAACGGGTACTAAAAACTCTTGCCGTCCCCTCCTCCTTTATCCATCTCTTTTCTTCCCTCCAGCCTTCTCAAATCTGTTAAACCAGCCATCAAAGCCTCTGCGAAAGGGAGCGCAACTCGTCTCCGCAACAATGATTTAATCTGCCGAGCACCTTTTCAATCAAAAGGTGTCAGGCGGGGTCGCTCTTGACACGACTCTAATACAATGCATGGACACACAGGTACAGGAAGTAAAGACGAGCTGGGGCCAATGCTTGAGAGCGCCAAATGCCACGTTCAATACTCGTAATCACGCGGGTAACAATGGGCACGGGTTTATTGGGTTCTCGATTCACACCCTGCTATCATCGCCTTCTCAAAATCGCACAATCAAGAGAAAGGGGGGGGTGACGGGAGATGAACGGGGGTGCACACGTGGAGGAAGAGGGAGGGGGGGGCCGAGGATGTGAGCTCGCAGGTACATGAAATGTGTGAATATGTGCGTGAAATGAATTGAAATGGGTGTGAAAGTGCATCTATTTGCAGGCAGATGCGCGTTCACATGCCTTTTGTATTTTTGAGTGTGTGTGCATTCATGTGTGCATGAGTGTGTGTGTGGCAGATCTGCTATATTCATTGGGCATGGGATGGGGGGTGGGGCGTACATATGTGTGTGTGTGTGTGTGCGTGCGTGCGTGTGTGTGTGAGGTGTCTATGTGGGATGGTTGTTATCAGAATGACGCCATCCTCCTCTCCCCTCCTGCAGCCCCAGAGGATCAGTGGAGCTGCACCAGTTTCAAATGAAAATAAATGAGAGGCAGTGACCGCTACTGCCTGGGTCCCAGTTTAATGAGGAAAAGGAGCAGAGGGGGGGAGGGGAGGGAGGAGAAGGAGCGCGGTGGCACAGGAGGGTTGGGGCGAAGGCAGGGGAGAGAAATAGCGGGGTAGGGAGAGAGATTGGTCAAAGTTGGCGACGACAGGACCAAGAAAGACGAATGGTAACAAGTGTGTGTGTGTGTGTGTCATGATGAATGGACGGCCTCTCTCTGTCACCAACGTGATGGCCAATTACAGCTGTAGCACGCTCCGATGCACTGCAGGTGGAGCGGACACTGTTTAGAGTGGACAGAGAATATCCCTCCATCCTCCATTTGCATCGAGAGGAGTAATCGCCGCGCTTTGCAAGTTGGAGCCGCTTTGGGGCTTTACCGTGTTACTCAATAGGGCATTAATGTAACACACTTTTGTCATCCTGGACTCAACCAAACAAATCTATTTTTTACCTGTCCGGATAAAACCGTGTACCTCTAAGGATTATGCGCACCATTAAGGATTTTTTTTCCTTTACTTCACGGGCTTTTTAAGACCTTCTCATGAGTAATCAACACACATTTAAGTATCTTCCAAAGTTAGAGTGCCTGTTTGAAATATTGTAAGCCATTAAACGGGTGCGTTATCTGGTTGCCCTGTAGCATATGTGGTTCAGTATGTGCCTCGGGAAGGAATGAGTCTGATTTTGGTCTAGGGTCCTTGAGTATATGTCACCTTAGGTTTTATCCTATCTTTCTAATTAACAAACTGCCACCATCCAAGATGGCTCAAAATGCAAAACAAATCTTTAATTACAAAACAATGTATATGAAGATGCTATCATTACCCTGGAGGTTCCTCCTCTACCTCCCTGGGGCTCAGTTGGCCACAACTGTAAGTACAGTGCAAAAAAAAAAAATTCAAACTCAGACTTTTCACTCTAACAGACTTCAGCTCTGCATTAAATCATTGTTTAATTCAAACCTTGAAATAGCTTCCCTGTGGCTTAGGTTTATCCCCTAAAATCAAAGGTGTATATTCAGGAAGTTATTTGAGAATCCTTTTTTAACCTTTGTGTCTTAAAATCTGTGTTGATGTTTCCGGAGGGGGAAATTAAATCAAATACAAAGGTTTTCAAGTCACGTAAAGCCTAACATTCAGGTAAAGTACCCAATTTTGACCAGAAACTTAAAAAATGTTGGGACAGGGGAAGCACAATATGAGGCAGTTGTCTAATTTCCCACTGTATACAAGCTCCTTAACCTTAATTTCGAAATCTTATTGCAATTTTGTACACAGTACCTATGAAAGATGAGGAGGTTTTTTAGCAGTTAGACAACCTACACAAATCAAGTGTATTGACCAGTTTTAAAAATGAACATTTTTATTTAGATGAAAAGTGTGCACAGGTTTAAAACAGTTTTAAATGCTAACAGCATACAACTTATGCCAGTAATATATGCCTATGACCTTCTTCTCAATCAAATAAAAAATTTTCAGGTAATAATAGATTAATAAATGCCATATTGACAGTTTCCAAGCAGCATCCTAAACTGAGATGGAAAAAATTAGAAGACTTTTATATAAAACATGAAGCTGGAAAGGTTATTTGACAATTAAAACGTTTTAACACAAGGCTTCAAATTAGAACACTTTGAGGCTTTCACACAATCTTGAAAGCCTGTAGACAAACACGGTGAAATCACACTGAACCAGATCTTTAAATTTGAAAAAAGGACTGACCCAGCAGCTAAGCACTGCGTTGACCAGTGTGGTTTTTGGACTGTTAAAAGTAGCAGCCAGCAGCACAGTGTAGCCCGGAGGCCTCCTCGGGGGTATTGGACATCAAATGTGTGTGTCAAGAAATTCAGAGTGACCCATGTATATGTCATGATGGGACCACCATTGCAGGAGCCGTGCTATCAGGGTCATCGTCTGGGTCAAAAGGTATCCAGCTTGACAGTGTTGGGCTTGACGACAAGTGTCAGATTTGATTATGTAAGTCTAAGCGTTTATTTCTGACTCTTTCGAGATGAAACCTAAAGACATGAAACACATCATGACTACGATGTAACATAAATGTCATGTTGGATTTAAGGTGTTTCACCCACATGCAGGTTTACCACAATGGCCGGGAAGTCTTGGTTCGAATTATTTATTTAACAATGATCGCTGAAAGAACTTAGTCCAGGTTGGCTGCCGAACCGGCAGCGGTTGGGCGGCTCCGGCTCAGGCTTCGTTTGATGCAGGGTGGCTGAGGCAGGGGAAAGGATCCCAGGGGCACAGAGGTTCCGCGGGAGTGACAGGGGCACGATCGGCAGGCGGGGGAGTCCCGGTGACAAGGAGCAGCCGCTGCTGTGCGCTGTGATCGACGTGGTTCCTGGCTCGATCCAGACAGCTGATCGAGATCTGCGAGATGACAGGGTTAGGATTAGCAGAGCACTCACACCAACTTGAATCCTAACAATAAAGCCCATCAATTGATCATCATTAAAGCACAGATTACAGGACATTTTACCAAGAGCTGGTTTATTTAAAAAAGAGTTTACTATATAATATAAACTGTAATGACATTTAGAACTGTTTTAGAACGGCAAATTTGAGTGCTTTTGATACCCACAGCTCAATATTAATGATGTATGAGAGAGAGCAGTAAAGTAAAAAGAGGAGTGTTGTAGCTGAATGAATTGAGGAGGTAAACAGATATACATATGAGAGACCATAGCCTTAAAGTAACCATCTTTCCTAAGCATCAAAGAGACTAAGAAAGAGGGAGGATGGGAAGATATATCATCCATCGGCAAGGAGTTCAGTTGTAATGTGAGGGTAGCTAGTCTGCTAACATTTACTCTTGTTGTCTTTACAGTATTTTGCAATCAATTCAACCTGTGGGTTGCATTGATATGTTTTTCCTTCATATAACCACAGATATCTCCTCATTTTTTGTCATTTAAGCTTATTTCTCAGAGTTCTCCACTCAATGACCAAATACTACCTTTTAATCCCTGAGTCAGTGACTTTCTCCTCTATCCTTTAAAAACAACAAAAACATTTTGTTACGTGTTGAAATTGGTTGCGTAACCATCCTCAAAATGTCACTTGTTTTTCTCAAATGAATTCATAATCTTCTATATACGTTCTCATTCCATAAATAATGACTGTTCTGAGTAGTCCTCTTATCCCTAAAATAAAACGGAACCCTAAGTGTAATTCACAATTCTATTTATTTATTTTTTTTGGGGGGGGGGAAAGCTTCCATTGAGATTTAAAGTAAGTCGCTGCATCATTCGAGCCACTGAGTGTTCGAGTTGGTGTGTTGGTGTGTCACATCCCGTGCAAAAAACGGGTCAGAGAGCATTTATAGTAGAGGCTGCAGCCCCACAGGTGGAGCAGGGATCCATGTAAAGTGGAACACAATGTCCTAACCAGGGTCCAGCGAGGGCCAGCGACAAACTGAGAAAAAGAGGGGTACCTGGTAATAGAGGAGACAAAGGGAAAGCATGAAAACGGAGGAGAGGAGGAGGAGGTTTGGAGAGAATATGGGGACGAGATGTGAAGACTGATCAGTGAGTGACAGCGTGAGTGATGGAGAAAGTGTTAGAAAGAGATGTCGGGGAGTACCCGTCCACCGTGTGTCTCTGTTCTCATTTGGTTTTTCTGTCTGCGGCTGCAAGAAAGTGGACATCCTCGCATTTAGGCGGTGGTTCATCTGCAAACAAACACACACACACACAAACGTGCACGCAGACGGGGATGAGTGAGGGATGCGCGCGATCTCCGAGCGGCGCGGATGAACGGAAGCAGTCAGGGTCTGTCTGATTTGGGCTCCTCACATGTCCACTTAGGCTCAAACGCAGCTGCTTGCTTTTCTGAATTATTCATGAGCCGCTCATTAATTATTCACGTGTGAAAAACCGGTGCCATCCGCTAACCCAAAATCATCTCCTCCCTGAAAATGCGAGCAGGAAGCAAAGCCAGGCCTGTATGATAGTTCCCATTTTCTGATTGACAACATAGTGGCTCCTTTCACCCTGTTATCTCTCTCTTTTTGTCTTTTTTTGTGGTTAATTTTCACTGTGAGACCAGCTATTTTTGCCTCGCTCTGCCTCGCTCTCATTGTTTCTTTCTTTTATCTCACCTAACCCCGTCTTCCCCTTTCTCCCCCTTCCCCTCTCCTCCTCTCTAAGTGATCGATTTGTATTGTTCGAGCAGCTGAGCACCACCCCCTCGGCCTAACGTGGGAGAGTACGAAGGGGGAGAAAAAAGATAGAAATAACTAGACAGAGGAGAAATGCAGGATGCATGACAGTGGCAGACCTTGCCATGAGCGAGATCTAGGAGAACAAGAGGCCCCGGGGTGAGGAGATGGAGTGATAGCAGAGGCGAAGGGTTAAGGTGGAGGAAGAAGAGAACAACAGCAACGGCAAGGAGAAAAATAAGGGACAGCACTATATGAGAAATGTTCACCGAGTCCGACTGCTGGCCCTGAGTAATGTACAGACTCAAGGATGCTTTTAAGATGTCAGCTCCCTTAGAAGCCGAGAAAAAAGTTGACTTTCCCCTATTGGTTCGTCTATATTCTTATGGTTCATGGTTTGTGGCTCGTTTCGCTCACGGTGAAGGCCTCAGCGTTCACGTCGCCTAATTATCGACAAACATGCCCTCACTGCACACTCCACATTAGCTGCATTTGCGTTTGAACATCTAACACGTGTTGATATGCACAATTTAACATTTGCAGCACATTTTGCATATAAAAAAAACAAAAAAAAGTCACATTATCTTCCTCCCCCCACGCTGAAGCTGCAGGTTTCACATAAGTACATTGACAATTGGGAAAGGATCATGTTTTATTAATGCACGGAAGCTTTTCGTTTGGTGAACAGGAGGCGAGGATTTGTTGAGAAGCAAGGGAGGAGATTTGATTTCCGGGATTGTTTACCACACACGCATGAACGCGTGCAATCCCGTTTACTCACCTAAAACTCGACGCACTTTCACCGCAGACGCCAAAACGCCCGCACACCACACAGCTGGTCGGGAGCCTTTGATAAACACTTACTAAGCTCTTTGCAAGTTCTCCGTTCATATCCGGGCGTGTTCGATTTTTTGCTCCTGTATTTGGAGTGATGTGCCCAAACAAAAGATTTGTGCTGATTTTATTTTTTTTCTTTTACAGCAATTTGGGAGACATTTGAATAAGCAGTCACTTAACAGTTTAAATCGGAAATTAACTGAATGTCAGTTTAACAATCGAAAAAAAAGATATAATTAAATCAGTATGTTAACAGATTTCACAGTTTTAAAAAGCAGTAATATTTTTGCTGCTAGCATGCAGTTAATGAGACTTTGTTGCATTAGCATTGGACTTAACGTTGGAGTCCACATTGTTACTCTGCCAGCACATTCAAAAAGCATAGCAGCCTGCCCACCTACTATTTGGCCATTTAAGAGCAAGGAAAGCAGCTTAACCCCGGTATATTTGGCTCTGTAGAAGATTTCAAACGACACTCCCGTGGCCGTTATGGTCCATGAGGGTCAGTTTACATCCAGGAAGACTGATGAGTGATGTAAATATCAATAAAACACAAATCCATTCAGGAGAATTGTTGACATAAAGCATAGAGATACAATTCCTGGCAAGTAAAACCTTGAAAATGATAAGAAGAAAAGGATTTGGGTTAAAAAAGGAACCATAGATCAAACAAAGGTTAAAAACCTACCATTTTACAGGTGAGCTAAATGCAGATATAACATCGGACAACAAATTAAAACACAGCTTGCAATGCACAGCTTTTGTAAAGTATCACAACCTCGTATGCCTCAGTTTCAGTACAGAACAAACATCAGAGCGGCAGAAAAGATGCCAACGAAACAGTATTGCATCAACAAATGTGGGTCAGACTTTCTATCACAGTAAGAAATTCTGTGAAAAAATATGTATGTATCTTTCTTTCTATTCTGTGAAGTACAAAAATAATTCTAGTGACTATAACCATTTTTTATCAGACATGTTATATTGTTATGTAGAAATTGAATTTATGTTGTAAAATGCTTTGTGTGTTTAAAAACTGTATCAGACGGCACTGAATGAAACCATGTCATTTTCTTTTGAAAATGTAGTCTCTTTAAGTCATACAGTGTATCTAAATGCATTATATACTGAAAAATTATCATTTCTTTAAAGAAAATGTTTGGTGTTTCTTATGGTTTCAAGTCATTTCCCTTATGGAAACACTGTCAGCTGTTTTCAGGAGACCTGTTTGTTTTCTGAAGAGTAATTTCAGGGAAAGGGTATTGACAGTGGGATTTGTGGACTATCCAACAAAGCGGGGATACCACTTCTGAGCACTTGAACGATCGTCTCATATACAATTTGGTTCGAGCGACACAAAATGACCTCAGATGCGCCCCAAAAAAAAGGATCGACAGGAGTACATCTTCCATTGTTGTTACCTCCCCCGATGCTTCATCTAAAAAACTTCCAGGAACATCACTTTGAGTTCGAACAGGAAAAGCCTGAAATGATGACATTTGATGATGACATCATTTCATGTTTGGGCGTTGTTCTGAGATGGGTTATGTGCAGCTAAACACCGTTTTTCCTACTCCTGTGACGCTGCAAACCAGTTGGTGGAGGATCAGCTTTTCCCATCCGTACCCCGACCCGGGTCCCTGCAAGTAAACATTCAAACTGACCTCCCTACAGCAGACCCACTCTATACACTTACCCAGCTGTATGTGTGCATACAGCTTTTTTTTTTATTTCCCATTGACCCAGATACTCATATTCTTTCCCCCAGAGAGCCCGTCTTTCTCAGTATAAGAGAGGCTCATTATTTTACTGGAGTGCCTCCCTTCTTTTTTTTCTCTTTTGGTGGAGGAAGGAATTGGGGCAACCTGGTGCTCTAACAGGGTTGTGTTCAATCGGATCCACAGGGAGGCATACTGGAACCACACAATTAAAACGGCACAACATCTAGTCAGCAAATTATGGGGCTGGGTGATTATTGGAAAGCTATCCCCATGTGCAATTGCATCACTCCAAATTTGGTCAACTCATTTGAGAGTTATTCACCTAACCGGTCATGTTATTTTTATTAAAGCACCATAGTGAAGCAATCTCACACGTCAGCTCAGCAGTAACAGTTAGTTTCTTTTTTTTTTGTTGTCACATCAAGAGTAATTAACTCACTCAAGAGTAATTAACCCCATAACTTTGTAACCAGAGGCTCAGGTAAAATGAAAAAAAGGAAAATAACGTCGTTTAAATGAGTTGCAATGGGCCAGACATGACTCAAAAAAGGATATTTTCAAACATGATGCAAAAAGAGTTCAGGATTATGTAGCTTTTCTGGGAAAAATCTTTTAAACAACACAAGATTTCCAGGAGTAAACACTCTATGTTTGTGTTGCATCAGCACACGATGCTGGAATAAAACAAAAGAGATCATGGATGATGAATAATGCAAAAATCCCTTCTAAAAGACATTATGTAAAAATGGATGTTTTTGACATTGCTTGCGGTCCGACCCATTTTAAACTATAGCATCTATAATGAGCTTAACTTAATGATGAATTATAAAGTCGGCACAAAGAAATAAATGACTATATTCGAGCAGATGGAAGCAAATGATCCATGTTTTTGTGTTTTTTTTCTCAAACTTTGAACCAAACTGAAAGTTTGGTACTTAGGATATGTTTATGCCATTTGCGGAAAGGACAAACCTTTTCACTCTAGTAGGCTCAGAAATGGAAAATTTGAATGGCAGCACAGCTAAATATATTTAAGGGCAAGCCATGAAGACATTTAGACTCCTAAATCTGGCCAAACATCAAGTCAAAGGACAATTTAATTGTCCAGGATGTTTCAGGAACCATAACCACATAGAAGAGTTTCCCAAAGCTCGAATCAAATAAAGCAAAAATATGACCACCACTATAGCACTAAATTCCCTAAGGCAGTTTTGCTTCTTGTTCCCTTTCTTCATCTGTGATAACCTTTTTTTTATTCTGAAAACAACTTCAAACCCTTTTATCGTAGTTTCTGATCTCAATTTACTTCCCTGTGACCTTTGAGCCACGAGATATTTACTTTCCACTTAAAAAAACAAACAAAAAAATGGAAAGTTGTGTGAACAGTTTCATGAACTCCCACAAAAATGTCTTGAGCATAAAGACAAGGGAAATAACAAATTCATTAGGTTAAGGGGGCGGGGACTTCTATCCTGTTTTTACCACTTAGACTCTTTCATTTTGTATAACATATAAAAGTAATATGTGTAATGTTTGTAAGTCCATATATTTGCAAAAAAAGAAAGTATGGAATCAAAAGAGTAATCATAATGGTTTGTTTTGTTATAGAAATCTATTTCTGTCACCACAAAGCCATAGCTGCTGGTTTTTCAATATTATTTCTAGAGCACCCTGTCCGTCATAATCAGCAAGAAAGTGGCAAAAAAAAGCTAATAAACAAATCAGACTCCACACCAAGAACCATTTGTATCAATAAAATCTGCCAGGGGGTAACTCCCATTTCCTTGGCATGGTGCTATTTTTAGGTTTGAATTCAGATCTGCAGAGCGCATTTTAGTCACCAAACACGTGACCGGTTACACTAAAATAGTGAATTTTTGGTATAGTTCCTGGGTCGATGAGCAGAGGTTACTTTTCTTTTCTTTTTTTTAAGTTATTGCCGGTGATGGCAACAGGGAATGGCATCTATGACTGTATTGCTCAATGGCACGGGCGCGTCGTGATGGGGATCCGTCTTTGGCTGAGGAGACCTAATAGTTAAAGATCAGCTGCAGCGCCACGCCTCCAGACTCGACACCTGGTCCTCTCTCCTCTCCTCTCCTCCACAGTCCGTCAGTTGCTTCTCGCACAGGACCCCGGCGGAAGAAAAAAGCAGCAGGAGAAAGAGAGAGAAAGAGGGGGCGAGAAAAAATAAAAGAGGGGCGAACAGGGGGAGCGTATAGAGCGGGAGGAGAATGTGACAACTGCTGGATGCGGACAGAAGTGTGTGTACGCGGGGGCTGGCTACGCGCTGCCTTTGGGGAGGCCTCCTGTCTTGCACCTGTCCCTCTCCGTCTCCGCGGCCAGGCGCAGTTTTGGGCGAGAGAGACGCTCCTTTATTTATCGGGGAGGGCGCACAGCGGCGGAGGCGCACACACACACACTCACACACACACACACGGACCGTACTGTAGGCACACACTTAGACAGGGCAGGCAGGCAGGCAGGCAGGAAGGCAGGAAGGCAACATGACTTCATCCTACAATCTGGATTTTTTGCCCGATATGATGGTTGAGAGCCGCCTGCTCGTTCCCGGAGACAGAATGTAAGTTATTCCTACCCTTTTTTTCTGTTCTTCCCTGTCTTTTCTTCTTTTTTTTTACACTGTCCTGAAAAGCAGTTGTCCGATGTGTAAAATGTCTTGATATGTGACTAGAATCGGGGGTCAGAAATGAACGACAAACCCGACACGGCTATATCTCCGTTTACCGCGTTAGTTATGGCTCCTTGTTGTTAATATCCGTCGGTAAATTGTGCTGGGAGGGGGGGGGGGGGGGGGCTCGCAGGAGCGCAACCCGGAGCTGGTATCAGCCATAGACAGGATGGTGATGAATGAACGCCATTATGGGGGATTTAATGCCACCGCCGCGCGTAAACCTTGGTCTTTATGAAGCTGTATAATCACGCCGCGCGTCGTCAAATTCTTCTAACCCGTTAGGTCGACTCTTAAAACATTTAGCGACTGCTCCGTGGAGCAGAGGAAGGGAAGTTGCTTCCATTTGCGGCTGCCGCCCATTGTAATTTCTCGTGGATTTTTTTTTTTAAAGCCGGTGTGTTTCGGGACTGGGCAGCCGAGCGTCGGGAGCGCACCACGCTGACCACACATAAAGACCATAAAGAGTCGATCTCTCTTCTCTTCTGCTGCTGGAGAAAAACAAAAGAGAGAGGAGAAAAAAAAGGCGCAAGACTGGAGTGATCACAGTCACATGAAGCTGATTCAACTCCACTAGAGGCGCGTCCGCGCCCCCCGACGCATGTTATTCTCCTCACTTTAGACACATGGATGGGGTGAAAATGCATCGGGAGGCATTTCCTGAGAACACAGTGTGACTGGGAAAGAGGAGAAAAACTGCACAGGGGCTGATTGAGAGCATGCAGGAATGCGCGGATGACCGCTATCCCGTGTATTCCAATTGGATTTGCTGTAATTCAGTTAAAAAACTCCGGAATTTAAGCAGCAGGAACAAAGGGAGGTTTTCATCCCGACATCATGGTCATGTGTTTTTTTTTTTCCACACGCAGCGAATGTCCCACTTACGTCCCCTCAGCTCATGGGTCCTATTTGTTGATGGATGGTGTTCGTTTTTTTTTTCTCGAGCAGAGAAAGAAAAAACCTTCACTGTGCTGTAGTTCTTTTCATTTTCTCATAAAAGTCTCTTTCCCAGCTTGCCTTTACTATATATCTTAATGCTTGCACACATTTCTTTGAGATCATCATGTAAAAGAGAATAAAAACTATTGGAAACTTAATCTAAAGCATGTACAGACTCCTAGCATGAGCTGATATATTACTTTATTTATTGACTGAAAAACTAGGTATAGATCTGCAGACATAGGTTTAATAACAGTACAGAATGTTATAAAAGTTAAGTTTCTTAAGGGTTTGATGTACAATATTTGTTATGAGCACCATTTTAACCTCACAGCTTTGTCACGAACAGATTTAGTGTTCTCCAACTGTGTCAGTAATGTCAAGGTTCATGTTCTTGGGAGGATTCATCCCTCCATAAAACCTGTTGCCACTGATTTTCAGTCAACTCCGTGTGTCATCGGACATACCCCCGACTTTTATCCATGTTTACCTCTCCTAAGACCGTCTTCTTGACAGCCGCCATTCCACAGAGATCATTCCGGGTGACGCCTCTGAACAGTCGATGGATCAACAGGGTCCAGAGGCATGTCTCGGGTCTTGTGCCGGGATTTTTTTTTCCTTCTATTTCTGAAGAACATCACTTTAAGATACTGCAAATGTCACGTATTAGATTTTAGGACTTTTTTCCCAACACTGCCCACCATGCTATGTGGCAGTTCCAAAACTGTTGATGCTAAGATACCATTTTATGTCAAATGGTGTAAAGTTTTGCACTTTACACAAATGGAGTCAGCGAATATGGTAACGGATTAGATGTCTTTGCTAAAGGGCTGCTGGTGACAAAGTGACTTAAGTTAGAACTGAACTTTTTGGAGGTTTTTAGTTTTCAAATCTGGTTCACTAATTTGCATGTCATATTTGGACTTGAATCTGGCTCATCCCTTGAGTTAGGTGCCTTTTTAATGCCGGAAAACTCATTGTTCAATGACAAGTGGCTTAACTATTTGATTTTTTAAAAATCGTATTCCTCTGAAATTGCTCTGATAGAAAGACTGGACTGAAAATGAGTCAAAAAGCAGCATATGCTCAAAGAAAGAGTGATGTATAGAAAGTCTGAAGAACTATAGTTCAAGACCATTTTAAAAGAAAGTCTGTCTGGACCGCACCAACATTTTAAGTAATTAGGGTTGGCTCGATACTTTTACACTGTGATTCAAACATTAAAAAGACAAAAACAAACGTGGCTTCAGATGTGAGGAACTCTGGGATGAGAGAAACCAGAGACAGAGTGTTATTATTCATTCTTATGTAGCTTATTTCGCATTGCTTTCATCCTAGATACATTTAATGGCATATGACCAGGCTGTGCACTTTACACCTCTCTGTCACCCTCCATTGACTTTATCTATAGTCTATTACCCAGATATTCTTGCGACGAGACGATTTTTCTCATTAATCAGTGTCAACGTGGGCCCGCGGGGGTGGACGAGGAAGCCATCGCACTTCCAGCCACCCTTCTCCTATTCGCCCTGATGTGTTTTGCGTTGCCACACATTGCGTCCGCGTCCGCCTTGGAGTGAGGGATTTATGAATAATGGGTGTTGTTGGAATTAGACAGGTCTATCTGCGCCCTCTTACCCAGCCGGCTGGGAGGTGGACAGGTTGAACCAGATAGCGCTTACGGAGATGACACTTTGTATTTACATGAACACGCCTCTCCAGCATGGCCGTTTAGCTTGGGCTTTTATTTTCGTATCGGTGCTTTTTAAGTGTCAAATTTGTATTTGTGTCACCCCTTCTTTTTCTTTCTCTCTTTTCCCAACTTAAATCGACATCATACACCTTGTAAATGATTTCTCCTCCTGTTTCATTATGGCTGTTTTTAACTCATTGACAGCCAGCCATTTTCAGAACAGAGAGTCCCATACTGCCAGAGTTTTTTGAGCATTTTGACTGATTTTTCAAGAGCCACAGAATAGTTTGTGCTATAACTATGTAAACACCGAACACACCAAAAGAAAGAGTAGACTCTCTTCTTTAATCAGGAAAAAAAAAATTGTTTCTACCTTATTCCGTTTTTCCTCGACTTGCATCTCACCGGCGACATTTTTCGCATAGCGAACCATTACGTTTTTATTAATTGCCTACAATCTATGCAAATCTCCCATCAAAAGTGGCACTGCATCCTAGAGGGTCAATTTGTTAGTACATACTCTGTCTAGAAGCCGATATTTACGGAAAAGCTTTAGCAGATCGCAGAACTCGCGTTGAAAAACATAAAAGACGTCTATAGACGTCTTTAGCAGTCAACGGTTGTATTTGAATTGACGTCTATAGACGTCTTTGGCAGTCAATGAGTTAAGATTTGAAATTCGACTCTGTTGTCTTCTATGGCTTTATTACTTTCTGAAGCAACTCCCTTGTTGGCACTGACAGCCCTCTGACAACATCAGTCTTGACAAATATTAGCAGAGATCAGTCAGCATGAATGCGAAGTGGAACTAACAGTTTAACGTCTCCATTGAGCTTCATCAGGCTTTGAAGCACGAGAAAAAGATAACAAACAGAGAGCATCAGGAAAAATGGAGCAGGACCTCTGCCCCTTGGCTTTCCACTCGTCCTCCAGCTGTGAAGCCTGGACTGTCTGGGAAATATGTGACCCCCTCACCTCCTTCGGCTGTGTGTTAAATACTGTTCTGTTATGAAACTGTAAAGTTCCTCAGGGTCTATTGCACATCCAGGGCAGCAGGAGGGTTTAGCCTTCGGAAATAATCGTGTGTATAGTATTTAAACAAATAGGAGCACAGGGGTTTTGACTGCTATAAGAACAAAGAGAGAGGCTTACAATAGCATTTCACGAAGGAGCACGCTCTTGCCGAGTGAGTACACAACCTACCATTTACCCAGACAACCTAAATGGAAAGCTTACCAAGGATACTCTTTATGCCCATCCTTTCTATTCGCCTCCTTGACCCCCTTCAAGCCCTGAAAGGACACAAATCATGAAACCAGCAGCTGAAAGGATCCTGTGACAGACAACATAGGGTTCTCATGAGAAAAGTCTGTGTATCTGTGCGTTGAGGGGGCGGGAAGGAAGGACTGCGGGGTTTTAAATGGAGGGGATAAAAGACTTCTTGTCTAATCCAGTGGGAAAACCGTCACCACTGCTAATTCGCATTTTAAGTCAGTCAATTTAAATTTGACCATTGCTATGCAGACCTTGATCCAAATGTCACTTAAAAGGAAATTACATTCGCATGATCTGAAGAAATACGAAACAGGCATTCCCAGCAGCGTTTCGGCGGGAAAAAAAGATCAAATTGGGTGGAAATGCGCTAATTTTTTCCAATCATTATTGCTATATTGCCTACACTCGAGATAGTTTGTGAGGCTTGTGTAGAAAATCACAGCATTTAAACTGTTTTTTAAGCTTTAAAATATACATCTTTGAACGTAAAATTACCTTGGAAAGGATTTACTGCAGATTTTCTTTGCAGAAAAATGTGGGTTTTTCTCTGTTATAGCTGCCAGAAATTCTGCAACATCCTGGTGGATTTGATTGGAATCTATAAGAGCTTCCCAGATAGTCAATTCACTATGGATCAATTGCAGCTGAAATATGTAGTCAAACAAAAATTGCATCTTAACCATTATATGGAAGGTAGATAACACCCTCTGGCAAATCCTGGCTCATACAGATGATCAAACCGATACAGCGCAGTAATCTTCATAGTGAAAAAGAAGTGAAGAGAGATCAGGGGAAGGAGCAGAGTGAAAATTGACATTGGCAGACTGGGAGAAGAGACATACAAGGAGAAAGGTGTGAAAGAAAAGGAGAAGAGTGATTGCTTGACACTGTACAACTCCCCAGACAGACATCTGGTTGGATTTAAATTGTGACTTATCTGGTGAGGAGATTAAGGGGAAAATGAGAACGAAAAGGGAATCTGAAGTGGTGTCGAGTTTTTTTATTCCCATCTAAGCGAGGGCCTGTCATTCCTCCGCTGTTGGAATGATACATGTCGAAATGAGGGAAAACAAATCAACAAGAGAGGACGAAGACGTCCGTCATTTTTTATTATGTTTTTGTTCATAATGTCATTATTTAGGTGGCGAACATGCACGGTATGTGTGATATATGATGTGATAGAGTCGTCTTCACGCATCACCAGCTGCAACATTGTTTTATGCTGCTTTCTGTCTCTGTGTGTGTGTGTGTCGGTGTATGTGTGCGGTGTCATAATGATGAATGTCTTTTCTCTGCTAGGGCTCAGGAGCAGTTGTCTATGGCTGACACTGCCGTGTGGAGGTGGTGATGCATCGTGACTGTGTGTCTGGGGTCTCTGCGTGGTTGTGCGTGTACGGCGGGGGGGTGTGGTCGGGTGTCAGCAGGTGTCCATATGGATACACGGCCGGGTCAACGAGCACATTTTAGACGTTGTAATTGAAAAGCGTGCACATTCTGGCCCCCCTGCGTGTGTGTGTGTGTGTGTGTGTGGATACTCCCTTTAAACTTGCATCTCCTCGGTGAGTCCTAGTTTTGAAAACTTCAACATTTACCCCCAGATCTATTTCATTTGAATAATATCATCGTTTAAAATCAAGGTGTGAAATGTTCAAATTTATTTCTTGTTTTTTTTTCTTTTAAAAGACTCATTACAGAGTAGATAGTTAATTATAAAGGTTTTTTTTTTTAAGCAAATGCAGTAATTATCAGTTTTACTTGGTAAGCATGCAAACATCTGGTGCTGCGTAAACAAAGCCTCCTAGCCTCTAGTTGGTCTCTGTTCGGTAATTTTACGAGCCAGATATGGAATAAAAGACAGACGTGGCCTCAGGCTGCGAAAAAAGTGATGGCATCGCAAAAGTTCCTTACACCTGCATTCTGCCTAACGGCCATAAGGGTTTTTTTTCTCCTAATTCCACGTGGACTTCCATCCATGCTTTTAGGCTGTGAGATGCCCAGGAGATGCCCCACACCTACACATGTGAGAACATACAACGTCCACACAGAGAGACCCCCCCCTGTCCTCAGGGATTCAAACCAGGAACCCCCCCTGCTGTTAACCTCCACGTAATATATCTCATTATATAGCATAATGTCTATCCTTTTTCGTAAAAACTTTGGGAAGCGTTCCATCCAGTATTTTCGCAGCTACTGAGCTACTTTTTTTCTAACGGCTTTATCGACAAATCAGAATTGTTAGAGCGGATGCTGTAGGATGAATGATTGATTGTAATTTAAGCCTTGATGTTTAATGTCGCAGATTTCGCCATAGTTGGGAAATGGCGGTCAAAAAATGAACTTCTGAATAAATGCGTTAAATGAGCTGCACCCATTTTTTTAGCTGCACAGCGTATTTTATTCTTCTTTCTTTCCATCACACATATTCTGTCACCGATGAATATTGGTAGTCCTCAGCACGAGAGTCACGAATTCAACTTTCTGATTTCTCTTTCCCGAGCTACAACCCCCGAATAGCACTTTATTTAGTCAGATTTAACAACTGTGTTGGATTTGACAAAGGAATCTGAGAGGAACTTTGAAGAGTGTAGCAATTTGAGGGTGTCACAAAGACAAAAGGCTAAATGATAGTCGGGGAATATTTCCACCCTTTCAGTTATATTTAGCATGCTTAGGGACAGAAACCCACCATTTTTCTCTTGTTTTGGTGTATGTTTATGAAAAAAAGATGCTAGGATTTTTGTTACTGCCGGTTAACCTTGTACTTATTAGTACCCTTTTTTATAGATTGCTTTTGCTTGCATGTAATTTTGTGAGCAATGTCTCCTTGTTTTGTTTTGTTTTTTTGTTTTGTTTTGTTTGTTTTTTTCTTTTGGCTTTCTACTAGCACTCTGCCAGAATTGATTTTATAAATGTGGATAGTTTGGCGCCTTTCTTTTTCATCGCAGCATGTTGTCAGTGGAAATCCTATCATGTTGGATATTCTGGGTTCGCACAAAAAAAAAAAAAAGGCTGCATTGAGTTTGGAGCCTGCAGGACTTGTGGTAATGGTCCCAAATCCAGCAGGAGTGGACCGGAGCTGGGCTCTACTTCCCAGCTCCTCTATTAATCTCCTCTGCAAAAAACTCCTCGGAGCACATCTTCCTGAATGCAATTTTCTGTGCAAATACAGGTACGGTCATCAATTCAGCTCCCCGCTACTGGCTCTGTAGCACACAGCTTTGGAGATGTGCCATGCAGGTGGAATGGAGCAGTGTAGGACAATGTAGAGCGACCCAGTAAGGCCGATCGCAGGGAAGAATTTTATGACTTCAATAAACTTTGCCTTTAAATAAAAAAACTATTAACCTTCCAAACACGCCAAGTCAATGTGTTGGAAAGTAGCCGCTAGAGTCTGACGTTTTGTTTACTCAAATGCAACACTTTAGGCTTCAGTTCAGTAATTAGAATACCAGAGTGTGTGTTTTACCCTCTGCTTTGTGTGAATAAAGATGATGAAAAAGAAAACTTTTTCCTCGAATTTGTCGTTCGAGAATTACTCTCACGTTCCTCTGTCTTCAAATAGGGTCCACTCGGAGAGCACGTTTCGTTCTTTAGCCTCAATTCGAACCATAATGAAGATTTAAAAAAAAACACACACAATGTAACGCATGCCCGTTAAAATAGAAGGTGGCGTGGAGATGGGCCGGGACTTAGACTCACGCTCACAACCTTTACAGGAGGGAATTTTGATCACCCGCTTCCTACTCTGACCTTTAAGTGCCACACGCCAGCAGAAGGCTGCAGCATTTGATATGTCTGAACTGACACTCGCCGCGCATGTCGTACTCTAAAAGGAAATATTCAAGTTGCAGAAGCTGCACCTTGAATACTTTGTTCATTTTTTTCCTTTTATCTGCTTCTTTGGACCTTTTGACTCATCATTGGGTCACTTTTCTGGTCTGGGATGGGATCTGTTTGCCTCTACCGCTTTGCATTATCTTAAGTGTGTTAGCCTGCAGCCTCATTGGGCGCTTGTTCAAGTCAAATACAGATTTAAACAACAAACACACACACACATAGCTGAATTGCCTTTACATTATGAATTGTGCTGTACAAAAGAGCTCTTTGTGTGGGACCGCGTATGTGAGCTGAGTGTGTGTGTGCGCTCTTCTGAGAAGAATATTTCATCACTGGACCTTGAAACAAATTAAGTTCAGGCTTTCAATGCCCCACGCACATTTCCAACTCATATAAATACCCCAAATATAAAACGTTAGCGTCGTTCCCATATTGCGCGCAATATGTCCTTGAGCTGTGCAGAAAAACAACATGAAATAAATCTTAAATGGACGAGAAAACACAGCTGATTTGAGACTCTTCATCTCGGCAGGCACTGATTTCTCCGTCTATTTCCCCTCTGCCATTTGCTCCCTTTCTTCCTTTCATTGTCAGTTGTCAGTCATTACGTTTGGACTATACAGCGGCGTGGCTCTGCCTTGCCAGGGGGAGAGCTTACCTCATGCATGTCTCAGTGGATTTCTCTCTCCCTTCTTCCCCCATCCCTCGCTTTATCCCTCTTTGGGCTGTATCTTCCTCCCTTTCTCTCTGCAATCCCGCTCTCTCTCGCTCTCCATTCAAGCGTGCTAAATGCTTTACCTCTGTCAACTCTTGAGTCTGAGAGGAGCTCATTATTGTGGAGAAGGAGAAGAATTTGGGATTAGGAGCAACATTTGTGGACTGGGGCTCTTGTTCAGCTAAAAGAGTCATCAGAATACAGAGAAGGATAAGACTCACCTGCATTTGTTAGTTATTTTGAATTACAGGTATTGAGGGGTTTTTTCTTGCAACATCTTTACATGAATTATTTTTTATTAATCATTTTCATGTTAACACTCAGTGCTTTGATGATTAGGAAAAACGATAATCCTTCTTTATAATTAAGACAAGCTGATGCGTTAAGGTTACACAAACATGCAGACAATTGAGGCAGAGATTGTAAAAGATACTATAAGGTAACTACACATGAAGGACATTCAAACATGTTAGTTTGACTTAAATTCGATTAAACAAAATTTCTAAAAGTCAGAGCACGACAATTAAATAATGCCTGAGTACAGTTTCCATTCCTTATACCTGGGAGTGGTAAACTCTCTAAACACAGCTCAGCTTTATGATAAATAAACAACTTTATTCTACACTAAATTATCGGATAGAGCCATTCAAGATGTTAAGAATATGTACAATCGTGGGAACAAACGCGAAAGGAAGCCATTCTGTTGGTACATGTATGTATTTGGCTATGAATCCCTAAACTTAGAAAATGAATTATGATGCCAAAACCTACCCATATACCAAGAGTAACAGCATCTAGAAAAACACTTAAGAATGTGAAGGGATCAATGTCTCCCCCTTAAGATATAAACCCCTTAAACACGGGTGGTGTTGGGTTGTTCACATTACAATCTGAGATATTTCTTAAATTACTTTTAATAGGATTCTTTTAGTGACTCCTGGCATTGGACTTTATCACATCACATGCTACCATTAAAGAAAAATGAAATTTCTTTGATCCTATAGTATCCAAAGGTAGACCAAAGGTCTTTCATATTCAAGTCTCCACCTGTTGAATACCACGTGTTTTTGATCCCCCTCCCCCTTTTGTTTGTGTATTATCGTGACATACCATGCAAAAACGGCCTCCCAGTCCCCGTTATGACCTCCCACCGATCGTCCCGCATCACTCTTATGCAGTCTGCACACACTGGCTTTTTTTTCGCATACATTTTTTGCCCCGGGGTTGTTTAGCTTGCACGAGTGCAACCGTTGCAACCACATGAGAGCCGGCCCGGTGACATTAGACGGCACTGAAACTTCAAGGGTCTGATCACATGGCATTCAAAGCTCGCTGAAAGGTCAGCACCACCTGCTATCGGCGTGCGGAGCGTCTCCTGCAGAACACACTTTGCTTTTCAAAGAGATCATTCACCGTGTCCTCATTTTCAAGTTTCTGCTTGACTCTTTTGCCGCTAATTGGCTCTTCTGGTTTTTTTTGTTGTTTTTTTTGTGTGGCATCTCTAATTCATCAAATGGCATGACCAGCACTATGAAGTCCTTTTTCTTGCTTTTTTCTGCTGGTTTATTTAACTAGGTTGCGCTCATTAGTACTTTTTTGATGATTCAGGTTTGAATGCTTTCTTTTCTAAAGCTGTAAATAAAACGGTGACCCGAAATTTAATAACATAATAATAACAGACTGCTTCACAGGTCAAATCTTTGCTGTTTCTGATATGAATGAGAAGCATACATTTTTAAGCTCATACAATAGTAACAGAAGTATATTTCAATATAGGCAGGATGAACAGGGAGTATCTTTGATTAGTAGTTGATTGAAAAATAATTTTTGTATTTGGTTATCTCAATGGTTGTGTACACAAAAAGAAACATTGAGGGGGTCAAACTGTCCATAAATGTCTCATTCCGACTTCCAACATGAGCATGTTGGATGAGTGAACAGTCCATATTTGTCTATATAAGTCTCTTATATAAAAAGGAAAAAGAATGATCATACCTGTGTCAGTCCAAGAAAAAGATGGTTGTCTTGGATTCAGTGCAGTCGTACGGTCAGAAGCCATTTTAATTGTGGCCAAGCAAAAAATCCGGAGACTTTTGTCTCTGTGGTGTTGAAATATTCAAAACGAAGATGTAAAAATGGACTATTAAGACAATCCATTAGCCGCAATGAACCTCAGGCTTAACCTTATAATTGAATCTTGAAAAACCTCCAGTCATGCACGAGGGATTAATCTAAATTTTCCACCCAAACTGTGGAGGGGGGGGGGGGGGGGGGGGGGGTCGGCCCAGCCCCAACTGCGGAGGGCAGAGCATGTTTCTTCACATGAATCTATTTATCTCGTCTGCTCTTTTTTAGTCTGACTCTGTTCATTTTCCCTCACACCCCCCCCCCCCCCCCCCCCCCCGTCTGCTTTGCATGGGCGCTGCGCAACACGCATGTGGGCACACGCTCACAAAAAAGCACACGTATCCATTCACAGTTGCCGAGCTGTCAGGTCTAACCTTGACTCGCACAGAGAATGAATTGTAATGCAAAGAGGAGGGCGGGGGGGGTATAAACAGGATGTCGGAGAGCTGCTGCTCATGTCTGCCCAACCTGCCTCTTTCTTCCCCGTGGAAGCCATCTCTGCACAATCTCTCCATTACACGTATCCTTTTTTATACCCCCCCTTTCCTCTCAAAACAGACCACAGTGGTAACAGCTCCTGTCCTTGTTTTTCTTTGCTCTGCTCGGTTTCCAAGAGGGGTTAAAGCAAAAATACAGTATTGGGAGATTACTCACTGTGATTTATAATGTCAACACAAGAATTACTCATACGTCTCTAGAAGCTCTACACTTGTATGCTAATGCTAGGAGGTCATTTGAATTGCATCAAATGTGAAGCAGCCCTGACTGGCAACCTTAACCGAATTAAATCTGGATTAATCCTCCCATGCAGTAGTTTTTTTTTTTCTTTTGCTAGACTTGCATGAAGGCGCCTAAAATCAGAATCTGCAGTCTGTTTTATTTTAAGCCAAAAACAGACAAAACAACAGAAAAACAGAGTTTTTGTCGAAAGTACTGATTTTATAACCACAGCTTCATCAAATGAATATCGCGATTTTTATAGGTTAAGGAAAATGTCAATGTCTCCAGTGATAGAAGGCCTCCGATGCTTTTGGAAACAGTCCAAGGATTCTCAATGCAACACAAAGAAAAATATGAAAGGTACTTGCTCTAATGGGAAAATCTAGTAGATTTTTTTATTACAGGGAAAGGCAGTTTTTATTTGTCACCCTTAAATGATAGCTTGCTAAAATTGTGATGTGAGGGCTGGTAGACTTAAAAGGTCCTGAAAACGACATGGGTAATTTGATATTTTGAAATCTTGGACCATGACAGCATAAAACCATGTGTTACATGAAAAGTATAGATGACTTGAATCGGCTGTTCAAATAATTTCTTAACAGAAAAACGACCGAATCAGCTGTTTTCACTTCAAAATTAATCGCTCAACCACAGGTGGAAAAAATCCCTGTTCATTTCAGAAAACACGTCAAAATGTCTATCATTTGAACTCGTGGTTTGCCAGTTTGAAGCCTCCATGAAAATGTTTGCAGAGCTTTATAGGGCTGAGCAAAAGGGTCTTCAGTTGGCACCGAGTCTGCAGTCAACTCCACAGTAGTGATAGATGTATGTGTTCCACATGGCAAAGTGATCGATGGGAGTATTGTTGGGAGGGGCGTTCGGAGTTGCTGTTATTGTGTTTTCGGAAAGCTAAAGGGAGACGGGAGTCGCTGTGGAGAGCTTGACGGGTTTATTGAGAAGCGTGATCTAGTGCACTGCCCCGGGACTCTTAGATGTAGTTAGTGAGGGCAGGCAAAGAAGGAGGGATGGAGTGGAAAAGAGCAGCGTTAGTGACGGCAAAATGGATGGAAGCGGAGGAAGTGTGCCTGGGGGAAAGGTGGGAATAAATGTGTAGGTTATCTGTTGATGTTTATCTGCTGTGTCCTGAGGGCTTGTGCAGTCATAACAGTGATCTAATCTGCACCTCTGGAGAGCACACGCACGCACACACGCACACTTGCTCAGAGAGCCCATACCACTAATCATCCATTTAACAATCATCTATCGATCTATCATCTATCTGCCCTTCATCCGGTCTCCCCATGCAGCCCACATTTCCTCTTTTTAATTTATCCACACCTGTATAAGACAGAATTTCCTTCTATTAGTGCATGCTTTCGCTCTCACTCTCCAGCGCAATGCAATTGGCCTCATCTCCCGACCCCCTAGCCCATTTGCCTTACCCTTCGGGGCTCAATGGACTTGGCACTGTGGGCTGACACAGATGCCTTTTGGAAGCATTTTAGATAAGAGCTGCTGACTGTTGATACTCCTTTTTTGCTGATATTTTATATTTTTGCCAATTGCAAACTTTATTCGAGATATACTGTATATATGCTCCTCTCCTCAGCATCAATGTGTATAGTTTATAGTAGTTCAATAGTTCAACTTTCCTCAGAGACGTTTCAAAATTATTATTATTATTAGCGTTATGTAAATAAAGTTTGATATACTTAATATCAAGTATATATGTATATAAAAGAGGACTAGATTACCTGAAATCGTAATTCGTTCCATTAGCATGTAAGCATACTGATGTACGGGAAACCACTTAGATCTTTTCTTCTCTCATTTATTCTATCAATATTTGCAACATAGACTCTGTAAAACAACAGATGTAGCAGCCCAGATCTGAGACATTATGCTAGTGGGTCAGTGGCTTATCACGTCATTCCTATAATGCCAATGATGGTCGCAAGGCCCAGTAGCCCAAGTTGAATATCTTTTAAAAGCATTGATTTTTCTTATCTAAAAAAAATAGTTTTTAATGGTAAGTTTGATACATAACAGTTCCATAGTTATGAAGATTCATCCACCTATTTTCTATAGGAACCTCAACATTCTTAAATGGCAGTTGGGAAACAATAGATGATGCAACAATAGCTCATTTATTCCTATTGCTGACAGTATAAGGACATCAAATAGCCATGGAAATTAAAATAATGGGTTCATTGGTTTTGCTTAATGACATTGCTATTGGTCACAGCACAACAGGCAATATTCAACTGTAGTGTGCAATGACACCGTTTTTTGAGCTGTAAAGGTAAACAGAAGAAGAGGCGGGGACTTGTTAGAGTAACAATTGCTCCACATGGCTGTACATTTTTAACAGAAGCAATGCTTCTGGTGGTGCTTTGGTGTAACTTGGGACAGCTTAGATATTTGAAAATGTTCCTAACTTTCTGCTTGAAATGCCCCATTTTTACCCCAGTCTCATTAAAGAAACCTACTCAGATTGGCCAGTTTATTAACTAAAAGACATGTCAAATTAGCCACTAACAAGGTACAGTTGCAAATGTGTTTCTCTGGGATGTTGTTAAGTAATTATTGAAGAAACTACACAACAGTAAAAGGCTTTTCAGGTATCTCAGGAGCAGTTGTGTCAGCGGGAGATAGTACTTTGCCTTTTTACCGAAAGCAACATACCAGATGGGAAAAAAAAGAATCCAAATAAAAATCCAAAAATCAAAGGATGACCCTCTCTCAAACCAAATCATTATTTTGTCTGTTTGAATAAGTAATTGATAGCATCTCCGCTTAACATCACAAGCTCTGCAGGATTAAAAATAAGTCACAATTTCAAGCATAGATTACTCTGATCTGCTAAAATACAACTTGTAGTCCCCGAATGATTCACCCTCTTAAGTCAAAAGCCCCTGTGTAGGTTTGTGTGCCTTTTCTTGTTCTCTGAAGTGCTCTTGGTATTCCTGTATCTGTATCTCATACACCTGGGTTTATATATGATTGCTTATAGTGGCAGATAAGTGGAATGATAAAGCTTGTGAGGGTTCAAAGGAGATGCTGTTGTTTATGTAATGAGGCCACCCCTGACGCCTGGGGAAATTGCGTAGGTGTGTTGGGCAGAGAGATCATGCAAAAATTGTGTTTTTGTTTGCTTGGTAGTTGTTGTTTTTTTTTTTATACATTAGCTGTTCACCTCATTTGCATTCACCTCAGGGAGACTGTAGAGCATTTCCCATGTTTAGATGAACGTTTGAGTAAACAGGCAGCCATAATAGAGTAGTAAAGTATGCAGAAACCAATATTGTCTCCTCCTCTTTTTTTACACCCTTTTTTCCCTTCGCTCAGAACAAGCATGGCTAAACTGTGTTGGAGGACTGAGTCCACAATTTGTGATTTCTGTTTGTGAAAGCATTCCAGCAGGTTCCGACTTCATCCTGTGTGGAGGCTACTATTCTCAGTGTGTGTCTTTGCCCCTTGTGAACTGTCATTGGCACGCACGTCTGCCGTCTCTCACATTGTCGCTTTTGAGAGAGGTTGCGGTGTCGCGCGATGATAAGAGCTTCCCGAAAATTGACGGGCACTTTTCACCGGTCTGAACAGCCGGGTCCTTATTTTTTTTATTTCTTTTTTCCGAAGAAGTGAGAAAACAGTGATTCTCCTTCTTCAAACACCATCACTTAGACCGGGGCACCGTAATTTGTCACAGAGAAAAACGAAACCGGAGGTGTCTTTTGAGCCATTGATTCCTGTTGGCCTAAGCCATTTTCAGCAGCAAGAGGGGGAAAAAAAGGGGGGGGTGCCTTTCTGTCGATGAAACACAAACATCTGGTGCACTTGAGCTTCTCTCTGATAGATGTTGTAATACTTGTGTGTGCATGGATGTGTGAGCTAAGCATGCCCATGAGCATTGCTGCTCATCCATGCATGCAAGTGCTTCCAACAGCCTGTCTCTGTATTCTGTAATAACACGCCCTCAAGGCCTCCCCCTGTCCCTATGGAAAGTTAAGTAGGGATGGAGGATGATGCCGCTGCTAGCATGGCTTCACGCCGCCAAAAGTACGGCTGATCAAACAGGCTGGATGGTTTCAGCCGAGGGAAAAACCGAAGGCACCGCTGGAAAGACATTAACAAGGAGCTGGAAAGAACCTTAATGGAGCATCGTGGCAATCACCACTGCCTGGCTCATTTCCCCAAACATAGATCTATTTTACAGTGTCCCAGACCATTTCCCAGACGGGGATGCCTAGTGTGTGATCTTGCTGCATGTTTGCATGTGTGTGTGATCAAGCTCTCCCTTAAGTAAATCTAATTTGTATAATTGAAAACAGTCATCTGATGAGAAGTTCAGAGATGGGACATACAGGAGTAGTGCTAAGATGCCGCGCCATGATGCATGAGTTAACACCTTTGCTAGTTTAGTCCCAGTGCTGTGATGTTATGAATCATGAGCCTCTCAAATTAATTATTCACTTGATTAAATATAGATTATTACAAGCACATTTGGCTCAAAAGTAGAGTTAAGTCGAATGAAATCTACTTTCGTTAGGATAAATTGTCAAACAGTTGTGCAGCTTTGAATTGTGGGAGCTTTTGACAACCCAAAGTGTTAATTTCACGCAAAAAAACAAACAGCTCTGTTTGTCTTTCTCTTTATAGACTTTTTTGTTTTGCCAGACGTGATGATTTAGACCCAACTGATCCACTGACTTGCTAACAGTTACCAAAGCCACTGCCTGATAAGGGTGCCAAACCTACTTTTCAGCTAAATGGAAAGACATCCTTGTTGTTTTTCACATGTTATTGCTTAGCTTTGACGGAGTATTCCATCAGGCCATTTTGGGAGCGACCACGCTGTGCTTTTCAAGCTGAGCAATTGAAGAAAGCCCGAAACAGTGCAAGACAGGAGAGATACATTCTCCATCTGGGTCACCTCAGATGAAAACGTCTAAACCCGATGTCCTGTAACACACTGTATAAAAGCCTTTTCTAAGATTCATCAAGAGACGTCTTTAAAGATAAAATGTCTCATACATTGTTTAAACTCTGAATATTACATAGAGCATCTTGTAAAGTAGCGTCTCCAACAAGCAGCAATTAAAAACATGACTAATGGGAATTTCCACGTTTAAGAAAAGCAGTCATAAAGGGGAATCACAGATGGATGGAGAGGTTTAATTTATCATTTGAATCATAGGCCTTTTGATAGAGACCGAGATGTCTTCTATTAATAACACTAAAACACTTTATTGAAACACTTTTGCAACTGCCTGGTTACTTGCTACCATTGCTTGGTTTGAATTAGAAAATGTCAGTCTACAATAGCCAGCAATTCATTATACGCTCATGTTAATGCATTAGAAATGAGGTACAATACAACATAATATCACACAGTAGCGCGCTAAACTGCTAAATCTTACTGTTGTACGGATCCTTTGAAATCCCCTGTGAATTTCTTGATGAGCTTTTACCTTTTTTTGTGTCTTTGTGGGAAAAAAAATTAAAAAGCTGCTTCCTTTGTCGTTAGGTCTTTCTCATTTTTTCAGATGGCATCGATTTTATCCTTTTGGTCATGTTTGGGGCCAAAGGTTTTGTGGCTTGTTGCTGCGTATAGACGTAGACAGTGAGACATTTTATTTATACAGTTGGGCGCAGCAATCCAAGGCTGCTATTCCCAATTACATGTATTTTAGTTCTGTAGCTCAAGTGTCTGATATCGCAGTTGGGGGGTGAGGGATGACCAAAAGGTTTGAAACTGTGTCTATCAAGCAGGTATTACAAACAGATTACATACAAATCATCATCTGGGGAGGGGGGGGCCATAAATAATCAGAGACTATTTGAAAAATGGCCAACCCTTTGTATGTATACAACATGTTTGTGCGGGAGTGCACCGCCTCTGGACACATTGTGATGCTGTTTGGACGGCTGCCCTCATTCTGATGTCCCTATCGACTTACTGGCCTACATGGCCGACACAGGCCTGTTTTACACTGCGGGTCGATGCAGGCGTAGTGCTGAGGGGACAGCCCGAGGCTTAAACACAAACACCCCCCCTCCTCCCCAACACACGCACGCAGACACATCTCTTACAAACACTTACAAGCCTGGAAACACAATAGTATCCCCACGGGTTAAGCGAGTTGCTGGAAGACTTCCGGAGTAGATGAGGGACTAATCTCTGTAGGAGGGTGTTTTAATGGGATATCAAGTTAAGTGCATTTTAATCCATACGTGTTAATATAGGCAGTTATCAAGCATCAACTACTGTTGATGCATTCTGTCCTAATCCATTCAGAAACAGTATTTATTGGACCTATACAGCCATTCACATCATTTTAGTACAAGTGCCTAAAAGACGAAATTTGAAGATAAACATCAACTCTTTTTTTATTTGTTTTTTATTTCCGACCATACTTGGGTTTGAAAATGTGGGACAAGCTGTTTGTGGAGGGCTTCATGTGCGTGTTTTTGAATTTATGGCATCCACAATAGATTTAATTACTCACACTCCGGCATCACTACCCTCCTCTCCACTATTGGACCATATGTTCAGAATATTTAAAACCAATCATCGCTTTACATGTCAGACATTAATGTTGTTACTCCGACAGAAGCCGTGGGACTGTGAGAAACCAGCAAACACAGGCAGGACGTTTGATGTTTGATATTTATAGAAATAAGGGGCAAGTGAAATGATCATCCGCACTCCCAAAGGTTCAGGCTCAACATTATCTCTGCCGGTAAAGACTCACTGCTGTGAGTTTTTATTGCACTTTGCTTTTCTGGTTGGTGCCTGTTTGCTCTCTGAAACAAAAGAAGTGGAAGTTCAGTGCCTCCTGCCTCTAAGCTTTACGATTTCAACATGGCTGTGCCTCCCCAATTGGCAAAATACAGTAATCCTCTCTTGGCCACAGTCAGGCTAATAGCGTCTCTATGACATAAACGGCCGTTCTCTGGGTTGAAAATTCTCCTCCAGGAACACAGAAGAAAACACACAACTGTTTACTCAGTCTAGCTGTCGATCTGATGAGTAAAGTGAACTCTCCGTGGAAAAGTGTTGAAGTGCCACTTCAAATAGCGTACAGCCAAACAGAGGGTGATTACTTGCTATTTCAGAGATAGACTTTTGGGTGAAGTGTTCCTTTAACTGTCGAATTATCGACATTCACAACCCATTTTCTTAAAGCTGTGCTGTCCAGCCGCTGGAGAATAAAAGGCAGGCTGATGGAGATTAAAGCGCTGCCTTTTTCTTCCTCTTTTTCCTGTACTCATTTCCTCTCAATATTCTCCACTCCCCCCCTTCCGATCTCTTCACCCTAACACCTTGAGTAGTTATTACTACTTAAAGTACCGCACTTGCTCGCAGGGAGGTTTCTGGTTCTGCCTGCGTGTTCGACAAAAGCATGCGAGCATGCTGCTGGTATGATGGCTCTCGTGGGTATTTCAAAAGCTGCAGTCGCTTCACTAAATTTCAAGCTATTACAATTTTCCAACCAGTTGCCATTTTCCAAACATGCTGTGGGTCGATTCCCTTCTATGTGCAACTGTGTGTTGGATGTATGTCTTTTTCCTTCAAGTCACACACTGTGTCCTGTGCATTAGGATTTGTAGTCAAGTACATGAAAAATATCTCGCCTTTCTTTTTTTTTTTTCTGCCATCGGTTCACATTATTATGCTAATTTAAATTGAAAGAGGTCAGCCCGACTATTTTTCTTTTCATAAGAGGGTTCTAAGCAATTAGTATTCTTGTCATTCGTATCATTAGTTAGTCTGTTCATGCTGGTATTTTTTTTAATTTATTACTGTCAAATCTAGGTATTTTTGCAATATGTGCAAAAAAAGGAAAATAGCCCTTCATATTTCAAGTGTCGACAACTGAGCCAATCTGTCACTGTCCTCGTCAGAGTAACAGAGACCAGTGGAGCTGATATTTACCTTTAACTTGAAAGTCGGATCTTAGATATACTAAAGCAGCAACGGGTCAGTGCAGGCAGTGGGAGTGATTTGTCCGACGTGCTGCAGTAGATGTGCACATGACTGGAATGTGTCCGAGTTGCAGGTTTATGTCAGGCAAGGGGTAGAGTTACATACTAACACTGCGCTAATATGTGTGCGTTAAAGGCCAGCGCAGATAATTTTGGATTGAACCTGCCAATAGGCAGTATTTTCATTTTATGTCCTGGCCACAGATATGTGAGAAAATGGCATGTAAACAGGCTCCGAGACGGGAGGGGGATCGTGTTGTCAGGGTGCAGCATGGAGGCAGTGTTACAGTGCAGCTCTCTGCTAAAAAAACTCAGGGTGGTTATGACGCAGCAGATTTCACTTGGGCCGGCCCTCATTTGGAATGCATGAGTCAAATGTTGTACTGTACTAGGAGTGAATACATTTTCCGACTTTTGATTGAAAAGAATTGCAAAATGCATACACCGACCCACCTCAAGGACAAAAACTGAGCTGAAATAAAGTCACGGTTGTTTTTTTTTGTGCTTCTGGTTCGCCGGCGATAAAAATAAATAAAAAATCTCTTCAAATAAAATCTGATTCACTGAACCTGCAGAGCATATAAGCTCTATTTAGAGCAAAAATATGAATTTTATCATGTGTAAGATGAAAGGCATGAGAACGGACAAATTCCTTCAGGTTCCCTCGTAATCCTTTTTGATCAAGGGCAGCTCTAGTTCTGGTTCTGGGAGCAGTGCCTGATCACAGACCAGTTTTTATTTCAACAGCCAGCAAAACAAGTCTTTGCTGCTCTTGAACCAAGAACTCCATGTTAAAAGCAAGTACCATAATTATGATCATCGTGAAGGTCAACTGAAATGTCTAGTCTTTGCTGGGTGCTATGGTTACAAATAAACTCACCAGCTAATGTTACATTTTGCCACCTCTTGGATGTGCTCAAACAATAACCTGATTAGGTTTTGGTTAGAAATAGAAATATATTATGATATATTCTGTTGTGGGTTAAAAAAAAAAGCAACTCGTGGTCAAAACTCCAGTGCGTTCTTTATATAGTGTCTTTATCTCCTTAATGGATGCTGCTTTTTGCACTCTAAATGCAATTGCTGTCATTACCACGAGAAAGCCCTAATGTGACTTTTTGCCAGTGCCCACTCTGAGAGCATCCTTTGATTTATGGCTCGATTTTGAGCTCCAGTTCACCAGTAGAACCAGTTCTATTCATATTTGTATTAACTTTTTTCTATACATTTGTATTGCATCTATTTGTGTTTTGCGAACCCAATGATATTCATGAGTTTAGATAGGGTAAAAGTAAAGATTTAAGTATGAAAACATTCAATTTCAGAAAGAATCTGACAAATTAAATGGTTTAGGATGGTAAAAAGGGGGTCTTTTTGCTAACTCTGTTTGGTTTCATTACTAAAATTCTTTCTTTTTTCTTTATTTTCCCACTGAGGTGAGCGTTTTAGAACATATACCCATGAGATCTTTTCCCCCAGAAGAGGGTAGAGGACAAAACAGAAGTAAAATCAAACTTGCATTTACACAGAATGCTCCACTTTTTGGCTGATGATTAGCTGACAGGCTTGTTTTTTTTATTTTTTTGTTTTGTTTGTTTGTAAACTTCACGTAACTTAAGTTAGATTTATGAAATAACCATTTGTATAAATATATTTAACATTCACAGACAGTAATAAGAAAGTTTTGACTCATGCAAAAAGTTTTTTTGTGTTGCTAGTAGCTGTTTTGGTCCACTCTCATTCTTTATTTAGCTAATTTAAGGCAATCACACCTAAGATCTTTACGTTTTGCTGTGTGCAAGCAAACTGTTGCAATTCTGCAAATGTAACCTGTCAGATTTAGTTTCTGTCTCTTTAAGAGGCACAGCGGACGGGAACTTTTGCTAGTTAGCGCTGAGGGTTGAGATTGGAGTTTGCCGGGATGGTGTGGTTGAGCTGACGGGGGACTTGGGGGGGATACAGAACTGGATCTGCAGGGCCTGTTAAGTTTAAGGGATTGCGCGCGCGCATGTCTGAGTGCGTATGTGTGGTGTGTGTCAGTGAGCAGAATAGGCTGCCAGATCTGCCATAGCTGCCATAGGCCTGACAGGATGACAGCTGTCACCAAGGAAATGGGGAGAGGCGGAGGAGAGAGGAAAGATGCTGCCTCAGGGGGACACACACTCTATTTCTCAGTCAAAGCCCGCCGGTCGTGTGTATGCGGTTGGAATTTTATCCTGTTTTTTTTGTGTGCGGCCATGTTTATGTGCGCCCCGGCGAATGGCTACAGCGCGGGTTATAATTGGTTTGTGTTTCGGTAATGTACACACTTATCTTCACATCAGCAATTACAGTATGTGTATTGAAAAGGAACAATGGGACAGTGATTATATGTGTTTACAAGGTGTGCGAGTGTGTGGCTACACGCTATCCCCCCCCCCTGCGTGTGTGTCTTTTGTGTGCGCTCTGTTTGATGAGTTTGGTCTGCTTCATTAGTTTATATTGTAAAATCGATGTTGCCCATTGTGGTGCGACATGCCCGTGTTCTTGTACTCTGGCGATGCGCTGGAGTGTTTGTGTGACCAGTAATAGTGACCCTGAGAGTCTGACATGGAGAGGAGGAGCCCTCTAAGTGACCTGCGAGGCAAACCCATCCATCAACTCTTTCCCCTCTCCTTTTGCTCTTCTCTGTCATCTTTTTTTTTCTCTTCTCTGTAGGGCTATTACGGCAATCACAGCTCTTGGAGCTGCAGCAAAGACCTCTCTGCGGTCTCTCTGTGTCGGTGGCTGAGCAAGTGTGTGTTTCTGGAATGCTTATTTCCCCCTTTCGGAGCATCGGAAGGTTATGTGTATTTAACCCAGGCAGGCAGGCCCCGCTAAGGCTAATGGTTTTAGTAAAGAAAAGAGAGGAAAGTGAGCCAAAGTGAAACAAGGGGAGAGATGAGTGGATGCATAGGGAGGGTTGTTAAGTGCAGAGAGGAGTAAGAGCGTTTTTACCTAGGCTGCTATTGAGCATTTGATTTGTTCTTTTTACCCTGAGCAATTTTACGGCCAGCAATTCTATTTAAGACATGCATAAATAAATTAACTACGGGATTATTTATTGTCATTAATGTCCACATTAACAGGTCCAACACACCAGACAGAATTTAGAATACTTAGAACAATGTGATTACGCAAAACAGTCTTTAAAGTTCCCTGACATTAATATGTGGCACATTTAGTCTCTGAAAAACAATCTGCTGAAACATCCAGTAAAAGTCAGGTGTTTACATACACATGAGGGGCTTTGGAGGCAAAGCTGAAGCACAACAGAGATGGAGGAGTGTGACCGTTAGTAGTTTTCATTCAGATTTTTCAAGCTGAGTCCGTCTTTTTTTGGAGTTTCTGGGAAAGTCGGTCATTTCAAATAAAAAGCAAAAGCAGTCATTTTTGGTTTCTTCTGTCTCTTCTGAAGCTCATCAATAAATGATTTATATTATGTTTAAGTTTAAGTACCGTATATAAAATTTCTGACATTTTTTCATAGTAAAGATGATTGCAGGTCATAATAGGAAACATGTTGAGGTATCAGAGGTCCCCTATTAGTGTTTTGTTTCTCTCCTATATTAGGCTGAAAACACTGTTTTCTTCATGTACCCTGTGTGTTTTTAAATGTCCCTCTATAAAAGCCTAACCAGCTATACTCTCCTCTCAGTCCTTATAATATAACGGGATGACAGAGACAGTTTGATGTTGTAATGCTGAAATATGGGACTATGCATCAACTGCCTGTGGACATTCAAAGAATGGGAAACTGCTTTCACGCTAAAGAAAATGCTTCCAAAACTGTAACCTTTCCAGGCTCGTTTCTTAAATCATTATTTATGTATTTTAAACAGCTCCTTTTTCTGACGACGCTGACAGCAGCTGCAGGGCACTTTGCCAGGACATTGGGATATTTTTCTCCTTCGCAGCTGGACATCTTGCACTTGAATAAAACTCATTTTGAAGCAGTACCTGAAGCAAAAACTCTTTGAGCCCAGGTTTTCAACCACTAATTTAATATCAAAGAAATGGCCTCCAAACAGTCTCCCATCATATGTTGCATTAATTTGAATTTTGACGCTCAGATTTGACGGCAAGGGAGGCAATCGACTGAGGATGTGGAAGCGAAATGCACTGTCCAGATCACTAAATAGCACCGGGTAAATAACGCGTTTAAGGCGAACGCAGGTGATTGTGTAAAAGGAATTCTCATTTTGCATTATTTGACCTCTGACCCTGTTTGCGTGAAGGCTGTTCAAGGTAACGGCAAGAATGGAGGGAGGGGAAATGATTATCACAGATCAAGGATTCACATCTTTTTTTCTTTTCTTGTTTCTAGTGAGGGTGAGTAATGGTCGTTTGATTTTTTGGGACATTTTAAATGTGTGCAACCTCCAGCTCTCCCCTAATGGGTTGAAATAGAGAGAAATGAGGAAGCATATGAGATGGCTGGATCTCACTGTGGACTCTTTTTTGCATATGAGCCCAGAAGAGAGGCTTGAGATTATAAAAAAAGGTAGAAAAGCGCAAATAGAATACTGATATTTCCATTTATACCCATTATAACTGACTCCCAGCGTCATGATCGGTGGAGAACAGAATCCATCCTAGTAGACTGAATTAACATCAGCAACATTCACATCCCTTTACTGCAAAAAGCAGCTCAATCTGTTTGGTTAGAAATGTTATTCAGGCCTTGATAATGACTAACTCCTCTGTGTAGTAGCGAGGTGGGGTCGAATAATGCACAGCATTTGTTTCAGAAGGTACCAATCAGAATCAGGATCACGTTTCGCCCACACACACACACACCCGGGGTTGCATCCCGCAGAGGGGGTGAGGCTCCTCTGAGAGGGAGGGGTTAAAAACTGATGATTAATCGGGGGAACTGGCGGCGTGCAAGAATCCGTGCGAGTTTTTGCGTACGTTTCGCATGTGAATCGGTACGTGCGAGCGGGGTGAATGGGGGTCTGGCATCCAAGCGGCAAGGTAATGAGGGGAGTCACAGTGTGTGTGGACCTCTAGCCTCCGCAGTGGGGAAGACGGGGTGGGGGGGGTGCATGAGTGGAATACTGAAAGATGCTGTTTCTGTCACCGACGGCTCTGTTGATAATGGAGGAAACGGCTCCGGCTTATTTTCGAGGTATCCCAGCAATTCACCCTGGGACACTGGATTTAGGTCTGTCATCGTATACATTCGGTCTTGATCCTATGAGTATCACAAATTAAGTTTTGTGTGTGTGTGTGTGTGTGTGTGTGCTTGACATACTGACATTTTTTGAAAAATGGCACAACCCTGTGACCTGTACAGGTTTATTTGAGTAGTCATGCAACTATATCTGACTGTGAATGTGGAGACAAAATTCACTACATAAAAATTTAGAGATACAATCAGGAAATATAATCTGTAGTGCTTTAAAGTTCTGTGAAAACTTGTGATCAGTACTTTGTACAGTACAACTGGGTGGTTTTAACACCAGTTTTATAATCCATATGAATTCATCAGATTGTTGAACAGAATTAACATTGGTAAAACAGATATTTACCTAATTATTCCAAATAATATTTCAACCCCTTTACATTTCTGGTACCCCAACAGCTCCGGTTTACATGGACCTGAGACGAGCTGTTTCAGGTCTTGTCTCTTTATGTTCCCGTCACTGAGAGACTGCTGAGAGACAGCATACATTTTTAAGGAGCTGTTGTGCTTTGAGGTTATGTTGTGCCTGGAGCAGGTGGCCATATAAATGAATCCTTGACTAAATTTCATAAGACTAGACATCGGTTTTTGGCAGTCGAGCATTCAGAAGATTCGGAGGCCTTGAAACCTTGGCTAACACGAATTACTTAAACTTTTGATTTTTGAATGATATATATATTTTTTTTTCTCCCATATCATAGCTCATTGGTGTCTGCTATAGGTGTGATATCGGAACTAAATGCTAAATGTATAATCTGTGTGTCTACCGTCATTGTTTTATTTTGTTTATTACGGAAATGCAATGATCTCTTTCAGAAAGAAAAGATTTGGTTGTGGCCAAGGGATATCCCGAACCATTCATTCCAAATAAAGTTCGTATGTTTGTCTACTTGTCATTTCATTGCCAGTAAATCCACAATGTCAGTTGTAGTTAGATGTGGGCAATATTGGAGATTTTAGTTTGGATCCATTACCGAGTAAGTTCTTGGCTAGTATCGATATCAATACATATATATGATATCAATACTGATCTAAGGTGGCTTGGCTGAAGGGCTGATTGAGCAGTATTGAAGCTGTTAGCAGAAACTCAGAGAGAAAATCTGAGTAATTTGTTATCTGAATAGAAGAAAAACTCAGAACACTAGTAGCGACCCGATAAAGATACTGATACTCTATATTATCTATACTTGGATCCATACACTGGCCCCTTTAAAAGCTTTGAAATCTGTCAACACTATCACAGCACAATATACTGGAGTTACGGGTTTAAGAGAGGGCACTGGCTACACGACCATTCATCCTCACCCCAATTCATCACGAGTCATTGGTTTTATGAAGATTGTTAGGTGGAGACCAAAGCAGGAAAATGCGTCATTGTGTGTCATTAGTTGGTATTCAAAACAGCGAGGGTCAAACGGAAAGTTTGAGATCAGGTAAGCGCGAACATCCAGAGAATATGTGGTGTTATTAACTCCCCCTGCCTGTTCTGATCTGTTCCCACTTGACATTAGCAGGAGAAAATGACATGCTTTTAGCGGCGGCTGCTCATATAAGAGGGTTACCTCTGTCATTTAGAGGCAAGAGCTGGTGGGAGCTGACAGGAGCCTTAGTTCTCAAGAATAACCAGGCTTCGAGGGTGGAAGGGTGGGCGATGGTGGGAAGACGAGGTGCTGGTTTGGCTGTCTTCCCTTTGAGAAGAAGATCTATCACAAACGTTTGGCATTTTGGAAAAAAGAACAGAAAAAAAAACACAAAAGAATCCCGTTGTTTGACTTTGTCTCTGGGTCTACGTATCAATGCAGGTTTTGATTGAAAATTCCAGCTTAACCAAGGCCTCGCCCTCTCGTCAGAGCTTTTGCCGACATGTTGACAAATCGATTTTTTGCTACCCCCCTAAGCTAACATTAATTGTGTCCTTAAAGGTGTATTGTGGAGTTGTCACCTACAAATGCCGGCCGAGAGTTACTGCTGGAGACCGCTTATGCTTCGCTAGCCCAGAAATTTGTTTCCAATAAATGCCAGGAAGCATGTTTTATCTTAACAGAACTGTTCTATTAGGACTCACAAAAGCTCGGAAATAAAAAAAATTCTGTTTAATTCTCTTTAAATGAGCTGCGCGCACTTCTTTTGAATGGACAAAAGTTACCTTTGGTTTAATTCATCAGTGGGTCTGCCTTAACCCAGAACTCAGATTCAGCTCTATAGATTTACCTGTCGGGTGTATTGTGCTCATCCTCATTTATCTCTCTTTCCTTTCCAGTGTTTCTCGGTGTGGAACACACCATCTCAATCAATCGTTGCCCTAATTAGGCCCCTGCCTCACCTCGCCCATTGTAATGATGGCGCAGAAACAGGAAAAGCTTCCTCCTTTTTTTTCCCCCTTGCAGACGATCTCCCCCCCGTGATTTAACGGCAGGTCTTTGGGTTTGTTTTGTCCCCTGTTTTGTTTTCGTCATTAAAGTTGTCAAGCTCTGTTTGGATCAAAGCGGTTTCAGGGGTGGCGCGAATTAACGTCCATAATATTATTGGTGACACTTAATCAATGGGATGTTACGTGTCAGAGGGGTGGGGTGGAAAACCAACGTGAGGTGTATTTTTTTTTTGTTTTTTTTTCGTATATTTTGTTAGTTGTGGGGCCCCGGCAGCGGGATTGTGTTATGTCGGATTGCGGTTTAGGTCAGCGGATGAATATATTGCTGTTGGCAGCAGGAGGGGTAATTAGGGTTGCTGACTGGATTGCTGCGAGACGTTTTGCAGGTTGTCAGGCAGTGGGAGTGGTGGTGAAATGGGATTGACAGAGAGTGGGTACAGCGGTGGGCACTGTGGCGACTGGGGCTCGCTGAGATTGGCAGGAAGCTCGGCGTAAGTGCTTTTTTTTTCCGACTAGCAGACGTCGTCATAGCCTTTCGCGGTTTTCTGGGATGACGATGAAGTGCACATGCGAGCCTTCAAATTCTTTAAGCGGACGCCCGTCTTTAGACATACTTACATACTTATGGTAGTGTTTTTTTGTTTTTTTTTACTTTGTCAAATGTTTACTCGGAGACCGAGCCAAACCCGCTTCCCCGAACATTTCCCCAGCACGAGAGCTCAAGCGCACCACAGACGTGCCCTCTAGAAACACGCTAAATTGGGAAAAAGTACCACACTTGGAGAGATTTTTGGGTTTTAATGAGGAAGGCCATGACCCTGCGTCACCAAAAACAGCACTCACAACTCAGCGAACTCTTCCTGTGTCATGTGCAAGAATAACTTCCCCTAACTTTGCTTTGGGGCGCCATGCTCGGGGGGAACTTGCTCCTATTATTGTCAAATTCCAACGTGAAAACACATACACACACGGACACACAACTACCCGCAGGCACACAAAACACACACAGATGCTCCCAGCCAAATCAAATCTCAGCCGGCCAGACTGATGTTGAAGGCTTTTTAACGCAGCTGTCGTCGGCCGGTCTTCCTACAAGCGGCCACTCACGGATTCTCTTTCAAGACTTTGCAACCCCGAACGCACGGGGGGGGGGGGGCTTTTGAAGAGAGCGGGCATCTGCGAAAGGGGGGAAGGTGGGAGGGAGCGGTGACACCGCAGTTAGCATTATAGCATCTCCCGCCATTCCGAGCGCACGGCTGTCAGCCCGCGCTTAGCTTAGCGTCTTCATCTGCAGAGGATTAGCATGCAGCCCCAGCCGAGTCTCTCTCTCTCTGATTAGGCGCGATGCATTTGAAGCCTCCGCGGGGAGCTGGGGGGGGGGGACAGCAAACACTCCACCGCCCGGCATATATCGGCTCATTGTATTAAGCGGTGTGTGCGCAGGATGTTAAGCAGATGTTTAGCGAACGCGGCTTTAGCCCGAAAGTGGGCCCCGTTTCAAAACGGCTCACACAAGTTGACAGCCGCAAAAACGAGGAAGTGTATTCACACAGCAGCCCAGTGTCCACTTTCAGTGCATTGTCCTGCCCCCGGCTTAACCTGAATTCCTGAATAAAAGGGCATCAGTGCACAGGAGTTTTCAAAAAATGAGTCAAAGAGCTTCAGAGACCAGAATACCTGAACTCAACAATCATATATGATAATGGTTGTCAGTCTATTGCGACTACAGCTTCTATGTTTTTGGAAAGTGGGCTGAATCTTTGCTCCAGTTGCTCATTTAGTGCTCAAATTCCCTCCTAATATAGGTCTGCAGAAGGCGCCACAGGTGTCAAATTCATGGAAGTTGTATGTAATCAAGAACCTTCGATTTTACCATTTGGGTAAAATAAAGCAAGATGTAAATTTAGAGTTTTCTTTGATTTAGTGGTTTGTCATTGGTTTTGCAATCAGCATTGGCCTTCTGATGTATACTGTGCTTACATACAGTAAATATCTGAATTTGCCAATGAAATATCACATTTATTTGCATGGATTTTAACCGTCAATGGGCCGAAATGACTTGTTTTGACTTGTGTAAATAGAGCAATATTTCTTAATGTTTTGGCTGGCAACATTTTAAAGAAAATTATCAATTTGTTTAAAGTGAGACTGACGTTGACATAAATACATTCTATTAATCAGGAAAGCCCTTGACTTTCTGCTATCCGTCTTACTGAAATTAGCTTTGATCATCGTTTCTCGAGAGCTAAAAAATCTGCACCTCATGAAAACCTCTTGATGATTTTGTGCACTGGTTGTTGACTTTAAGAGCAAAAATGAAACTACTCCTTTGTCCTCCCCAGAGTAACATTTTATCGCTTGCAACATCCAGACCTGATGTTTCTCCTATTAAAGATCCTGAGCATGAAAATGTCACCCAACAGTTACAGTCCATGAATCGTTTTACAGCGCTTGTTTCAGTTTTAACGTATTGCCCTGCCCTTCATGTAGTGGAAACCCACGGGACGTAGATGATAATACTGCTTGTGAGTATTCCGTTATGGAAATAGGTGTTTAGTCTGTCTCGCCCCTCCCAAGGGAGCATCAGAGGTATCGCAGAAGTCTGTTCAGACCTTGGTGAAGAGTGCGGAGCAAATCGTCCCCAGGGTGCTCATTATGGAAAACCGCGGTCTGCGAAACAAGCTCAAACTCTGCTCACACATACAAAACAGATTCGGAAGTGGTTTTCTCTGTCTCAATGCAACATAGGTGATGACAGTAGAGAGTCAAGGGGTCAGGTAGTTGGACTTAATTCACATTTTAGCATACAAAAGTGAACTTTAGCACACTTGAGGGAGGGAGCATAGATCAAACCGACACCAAACAGCTGTACTATCCGGTTTTATCTGTTGTCAATAGATTATGTTACAATATTCAGAAGCTATGAAATGCATTTTTATTCTTATAACTTACATACAATGCCAAGGAATTCCTAAGCACCTTGCAATTGTCTGTCAAGCCTTGCGGAGCAGTCACCTGAGAATATAAACTGTTCTAACAGCTTTCATCATAAGCCTTTTCATAATGTAACTCCAACCAGAAGATTTGCCTTAATTGCCCATAACTGTGCTCCTGCTGTTCTTGAAGTTAGATCTTTAAATTGTGAGGCCTGACAAATTCCAAATGTGCTGTTTGTTTTATTGTTAGTGTTGAAGAAGTCCGACATGCCAAACTGCAAAGTAGGCTTGAATTCAAGGCTCATATAAAAGCTTTCTAACCCATTTTAGAAGGTGTACTTATAATAGTGGGCGAAAGAATAGAATAATGAAGCATTCGAAACAGATTATAGAGTTTATGCAAGTCTCTTGCGGATTGGGACAGTTAATTATCTTACATTTGAAGCGCTAACACTCTAAATAGTTTAAGTAACACAAAATTGGTCCTCAGGATAGTTTTTTTTTCTTTTGTTCCTTTTTTTAATGAACAGCTCTCAACAAACAGTCTTAGCAAAAACACTGACGTCTTAATGATGGCGCTTTCTGCTGAGGGAGCTGCTACCAGCTGGGGTTGACTGGGCAGAACACAGTCGGTGGAAGGATGCAAACTTTCACTCTACTCTGCCACCCCCTCTGTTGCATATTAACTTTAGGGGGATATTGCCACCCTGGAGTTGGAAAAAATACTTTTTGTCATATCGAAACGATAAAAAAAACAAAAAAGAACATCCCACATGGAGCTTCATTTTCTACGTTGTTGTAGATTTTCGCTTTTAAGGTCTTCCTGTCTTGTTACGAACAGCGTTAGTTTAAGAACAGATCAAAAGGGCATCCCTAAAGCTCATTTTGACCAAGATCTCTGCTGGAGCATGAGAAAATGTCTTTTTTAACATACTTTTGACTTTAGATTAGCGCTGTATTTTGAAGATGTGCAACTTATCTTTATTGGCATTGTTCTCACATATACAGATATGTTTCTAAAATGATTTTTGCTCATTTATGCACAAAGAAACTAAATCCATTCCATATGTATATATATATGAGGGGCATGTTGGTGTGGTAGTTCCTGGTTTTAATGCTTAGGGGACCAGGGGGCCTTTCTGCATTGAATTTGCATGCTCTGTATGTGTGGCTCGCCTCTGCCTATTCCTGCTTCCTCCCACCATGCAAAAATATGCATTTTAATTGGGTAGATTATTTGAAGACGCTAGATTGTTTTTCGTTTGTCTTTGTATGACCCTCCAATGGACTGGCAACCTGGCAGGGTGTTCCCCGTCTCACCCATTGTGAGCTGGGATAGGCTCCAGCCCTCCCGGCAACCCTACCAGGAATAAGCGGTGTAGATAATAGATGGATGGATGGATTTATATTATATATCCACATAAAAGGAAAAAATGATGAAGTAAAAAAAGAAGACGGGGCCATCTGAAGAAGATTAAAAAAAAAAAAGAATATGAACTGAAGTACCATCAGGACACACTAAACCATCAGGTGCATTTATCTTTTTTTTCCCCTTTAACTCAATAAAGTGCACAATCTCTCTCCCAACCTGAGAGACTCCTCTTATCGTCAACACTGTGAAGTTGTTAAAAGCCACAACATCTGCAAGAAGCGATGCTCTTTTTTTTTTCTTGTTTAAAAAAATACCCGTTTATGTGACATCAGTACACCTGACGATTTGTCAAACAGCGGCCGCATATTCTTCCAACGCCACGTTTTAAATGGAATCTGTAAATTGAGGTTTCTCACGATTAGAAATGAGTGATTTCACAGAGAAACAAAATTGAAGAGGAAGAAGGGGGAAAAAAAGCAACAGACAGAAGCACAGATGGAATGTAGGATGAGCATGAGGGTGGCGGAGAGAGAGAGCGAGAGAGGAAGAAAAAAAAAAAACAAAAAGGTGAGAGAAGTAGAGAGGTGGGTGGTAGACGGCTCCTCCGGCACCCTTTGGTGGCGTTTTTTAGTCTGTGTGTGTGTAAGTGTGTGTGCTGCAGATGAGTAATGGCCTCTGACGTGCATGTCTCTCTTGTCTCGTCCTCCATCCGTTTCATCATTACGTGCCATCAATCTCCCCATCTCTTGCTCTCCCTGTCAGCTTCCACAGTTCGCCTTCCCTCTTTTTCTCTCTCTTTCTGCATCTTTTTTTTCCACAGGCTTACACCGCATTGTGTGCAAAGTCCCTCGGGGTGTTTAACTCCTCACTTCCAGCCACTTCCTCTTCCTCGTCCCTCGCCCCGGTGCCGAAGCATTGCTCTGTTTCTCACCTGAGCCCCAGTTTAATTTCGCTGCGAGAGCGCCGCTCACGCACCCATGCACACACACTCAATCATTCTCTCACCCGACACGTTCACACACACACACACACACACGCGCGCGCGCACACACACTTGCATATTGATTCTCAAACAAACACAGATACGCACACATCCAGAAGGAGCTGTCAAGAGTAATGGTGTTTAGTATAATTTACTGTACCGCCATTGTAGCCTCTGCTTTCTCAATAGGAATCATTATAGAGATTACATAATGGGGGTAATTTTTCTTCAGCCGTATACAGCGCTGTGATGGCAGTACGAAATGTTTTGGAGGCAGGAAAAACCCCTGTTAGCTGTTGCTGAGAAGTAAATGGGTCCCGTGTAGCCCGGCAAAATCAGGGCCTGTTAGCCTCTCTCTCGACTCTTCAAATCCATGTCTATTACTCTTAACAAACCAGAATGGATCCGAGGTATTGATCTGTTGGTGAGGGGAATGCTCTCTTTGTTCACACATTCAATGAAAAGGCCGTGGACACATCAGTGCAGAAATTCTTACAGTTTTGCAGGGAGGTTGGAAAAATTACACGTGTGCTTCTACCCTCACGGCTCATGCATAATGCATCCCGCTAAAGGACCTCATTGTCCTCCACGTGGAATAAGCAAGTTTGCCGACAATGCTTTTTATTCCTCAGAAAACAGCGCTGTGTTTAGAAGCCAGTGCTCGGTAATCCTTGACCTGATCGGATTGGCTTCAAACTGAAGGCAAACAATGCCAGAACTTTGCAAAGTGAACAAAATAAGTCTCATGAACCCCTAACCAAGTAGGGTATTGAAGTGAATGGAGATGGAAAATCCGCATCCCGTCTGTGCCGTGTGCTGCCTTTAAAACTGTCTCCCGGGGGAGTTGGCTGCCATTTACAAACAGGCAAATAAGAACGGCGGTTGTAAAGACGTTGGGATTAATGGCGCTTACGTGCACCCCTTTGGCTCTGATACAGAGATTCTTACAAACTGCATCAGTGGCACAAGGAGGAACACACAGAGAAGCGGAATCTTTTCTCCAACTTTTATTTTCAGGACAAGGTCGCATCATTTAATTTAGGAACTTTTGCAACAAATGTGGACTCTTTTTAAAATCTTTCAATTGTAAACAAAACTCAAACTCAACTAAACTCTATCAGGACTTCCCTTTGTGTGCCATACAAACACTAGAAATGTTTTCTGTTGGGTGTTTGAAAGTTTTGAAAATGGACAGATTGTTGATTGTAACACCTTGTTTCCTTTATCTTCGCATGAAATGAGTTGGCCGAAGAATTAACAGCATGAGGGTACAAAGCCAATTCTTTAAATCAAAGACGTCAGTTTGACTGGTTAGCAAAAGCTTAGCTTGTAAAAGATACAACATCGAGCATTCCTTCAAACTCCGACAGCTATTATGGCTAACTTTTAAGACTAAGAAAGTGATTTCAACAAAACACCTTTCTCTAGTTTGATCTGGTCCGTAGTCGTGAATCAAACCTTCTGAAATTAGTGAATCAATTTGAGTCGTTTCACAGTAGTTTAGAACTTTGAAAGTATAAAAAAAAACATTCCTTGGATAAGCGAAAATTAATTTAGCGGATTTTAAAGGATTCAACGCTAAAGTGATTCAAGGATTAGAAGAAATTATCGTTCCCAAAGAGCACAGCAAAGTCGTAGCATCACAGCTGAAATGAGCAATAAATAATGTTTAATACTGCCAGGTTCCGTTATGATGGAGTAATTGAGTCTCCTCTGTGGTGCTCGGAGGTCATTACCTCCCCAGTGATGATTCATGTGTTTTCTAATTGCTCTGACATCATCCATGTTGGATACTCTCAGTATCTCTTTAACACACATGCACAGACACTGCTTCCTCTCTTGGCTCAGGAGCACATTAGGCTGCCAATATTGTATTTACATTAAGTGTGGATAATCTCATAGACTCTGGGATGAAGTTTACTCCAACATCAATATGGAGGCACAGGTGTCTAACCTTGACTCCTAGGCCAGCATGGCTATTCATAGGCCATTAATTAGAGCGGGATCCTGCTAATTAACACACACACACACTGGCCTGCTCACTTTTCTCTTTGGCACACACACCCATTCGCTCGTGTCTTCCCTCTGTTCTCCACTCTCTTCACGTTTGACTTCCATTTAATGTGCCCTGTTTGATTTGCCCTACTAAAGTAATGAGTTTGGAAAGCAGACAAAAATTCTGAAGTGTGTTTTGGAGGAGCCTCGGGATAATTTGAAGTCCTGGGGCTGAGGGTAGCGGCGCGCCGGGCTCGCTGAAACCCACACTCGTGCGCACACAAGCGTTGAAATGCACACTCCGAGCACGACTGCGCGGAGTAGTTTGTCTCGTCTATTAAGCGTATTTTCACAGCGGTGACAGGTTTTGTACTCCTTATAGATGTCATTCGGAGGAGCATACCGAAACAAAAATGGGAGAAAATCGGAGAACAACTGTTGCCTCTACTAGAGTTTAACTCGAATTATAATGCTTCATAGAATATGAACGAGGATTCAGAGGAGTCATTAAAGATAAGAAAAACCCCATGAACTGAACCCGGACATACTTTGATAAAAATCTGTATTGTTACTCTTGTTTCCAGAAAGGAGAAACTTAAAGTTTTTACCAGTCAAAGCTGGTAAATATCAAACAGCATGATGTAATTACCATACGGTCCTAACAAGTTAGTCTAACACCAAATTTCAGTATTTGATTTTCTAATATTTTACATAGAGACTCAGTTTTTCAAGGCAGTTTTCTCATTTAAGCTGCATTACCTGTACTGATCAAGTTTCAGTTTACCACAACATGTATTATGATATTAAACTTCAGCAGATGGGGACAGGAACTGAATTATGTCATTTTAGATGTTATAAAAGGCCATAAAAGCCGCTTATACAGTACAGGTAAAGACATCTCCTTGAGGTCCTTTGGGTTGAAAGATAAAGAACAGTGCAGTAGATGAGGAGTAGTAAACCAGAGTACAATTCATCAAGCACAGCCAAATCCTGTTTTCTGAACAATAACAGCTGCGACTGTGAAGTTCCTAAAAAACCGACGCAGCATTTTCTCGTCTCCCTCATGCCAGAAAGAATTGGCAGTTATGTTACAAGCACTTAAAAGCCGGATCACCGCTGACACGCGCTCTCCTCATGTGGTACGGATTGTAAGATTCTGTCAACTCCAGACTGCCCCATCAGAGGAGAGCTCCACAAACGGCAAAATCGCAGGCGTCGAGAGAAAAGTCGAGGGGAGAACGCGCAAACGTGTTTGTCTGGATGCGAGCCAGCGGGAGCCGGGGCTTTTTAAACGGAAATAGGCATCGCGATGAGCCTTCCTCCTCCTCCTCCTCCTCCTCCTCTTCTTATTCCTCGTCAGCATTCAAATCTCATCCTGCTCTGTGGTGTCTGCAAGCCTGCAGGAAAGAGAAAGATAGACAAACAAGGATGAAGTGAGGAGAAGTCGGTGATGGGTGATTGCTGGAGAGCCAGCAGCGGGAGGGAGGGAGGGAGGGAGGGAGGGAGGGAGGGAGGGAGGGAGACAGAGAGGGATGGTTCATTAAACATTTAGAGGAACGGAGAGCAGACAGGCCTCTCCATTTCGCTCCTCTTACTGCTCGGGAGCTAGGAGACCGAATGTAGGTCTGCCAGGGCACCAAAATACACCACGGTTAGCCCAGTTTCTGTGTTTATGTTCCCCGTCGCGCTGAAATCCTTCACTTCCCCCCCCGCCCCGCGCGAGTTTGAATAACCGCTAGGAAATGTAACGTTGACCACTGTCGTGCTGTAACACTGTGCATAATCCCTGTATCGGGGACGGACACACCTTGGCACATTAAGACAAACACCCAGGGTAATGCGATTCCAAGGTTAGCCAAAGGAATGTTAGTCAAGCTCACCAGCTGTGTATCTGCCTCCCGTATATGAACTGGGAGTGTATTTACCCTTGCGCACACCTCTGCGCATTGTCCCCATTTAGCACGGTTTCACCACTCATGCATTCTAATGGCCCCGGAGAGTCGGGGAGTCTCTACCGTGTGCCATTAGTGAGCAGCACAGATCAATGGGGCTCCGGGCCTGTTAGCGCCGGGCCTGTTAGCGCTTCCCCATTCAGAGCCAGTGAGCCGTGGCTAACGCCGCAGCCGGAGAGCGTTCGCGAAAGCCCCCGACGTCTCCGAAGCGGGGAGGCGCACCTGTATCCCGTCTCCCCGCTCGCGCAGATGTAAAGCTGAGCTCTAAAGCCAAGCGAGAAGCGAGAGGACGACCGCGGACAAGAAAGGAGCGATCCTACAAAGGGAGCCTTTGATGTGTCTGACTGAGTCCGGTGGGAGGGCGTTAAAGGCCTGATTCGCCCAATTTACAACAAAGAGAAACATATTTTCGCACCTATTTTCTTGTGATACTCCGTCATACTCCAGTTTTTTTCAGTTTCAAGCACCTTTTTACCAGAGATTCTAGCAACAATACACTAAGTTAAAACCACTCCACACAAACAACTAGACTGCATTACCATCTTGCTACCTCCCCGCTACTAATTACAAAACTTCCAGAAGAAGAATAGTGGTCAGACTTTCAGTGAATTGAAATTCACAAAAACATTTGGCCAAGGAGGCATTATGCAGGCACAGAAGATGGCATAACTGAAGAATAGTGCCTTTTTATATGGAAACTCTTCTCAGAAACTGTGAAACGGCCGAATATCTCAACTATGCTGATTGAACCATCTGATAGATATTATGGTATCTGGCTATTTTTGGATACCATTTCTTTTTCCCGTGTAGGCGAACATGGCTGGATTCACTGAAGAGAGCATTGTGTTTAAATTCCCTTCATATACGTGCTGAAGGTCTTTTATTATCTTGATGAGGAAAATTATTCTGTGGAAATGGTATCATTATTTTGTAAGTATCTGCTGACGGTTCAAATGCTTTTTCAAATGCTCTCCACCACAGGCATAAAAAAAAACAGTTCTGAGAGAAACGCTGACTTGAGAAAAATAAAAAAAAAGATTTACAGATACCGAATAGCCAGCTAGATAGTCCAAATACTCTCCGACTGGCAGTCAGAAACCTACATCAGTTAAACCCACAGAGCTTATTTGACAGTTTTCAGCTTCCGGGATCGCACAGAGACACTGAGCTCAGGGTTCACAGACACAGACTCACATGTGAATAATTAGGTGATCCCTTTTTCCACCCCCCCTCCATCAGCATATGTCAGCATATGGCTCCCTCCTCGGAGAGACTGTTGAACAGACCGATCAAGGTTTAATTTTGCCCTTGAGATGCTGACCAGGGATGCTCAAAAGGAAAGGAATTCAGAAAGGAAATAGAAGGACAGACAGCTCTCCCTCCAAACATCTGTCAGCCTGAACTCTTCCCTCCTGTTGACCGGCCTGATGTATTTCCTCTCTTGAAACCGTCGGGCCCCTGTTCCTTACGCCACACACACACACGTCTGCATGTAACAAAACTCACGTCCATATTGAGCCATCTGTTCCGGCGCTAATTGGCATGCATGACAATGTTTTTCCAACCCATAAAACCTAATGAAAATGAACACCCCACCCACCCTAATATCCCTTAATGCTATCACCCGCTCTCTTTTCCACCCCCCTCCAGCCTTTCCCCTCCACCTATTCAATATTATTGTAGGCATAATTACACTAGTGGGCAATGGGAGCCCTCTTTTTGAGGGACTTTAGACTCGACTTCGAGCGTGAACTGCTCCATTTTATTGAGTAAAAATTTTGGAAAAAACTCACAGCTTCAATGTGCAAGTGATTTCCTGCTTAATACTCCCGGCACGCTGAAGCAATCAGACAAACAAAAAGACAGGGAAGGATATTAAAAGCAATCGAGGCGGAGACTGGATGAACTGATATGAAAGTTCAGAGTTGAACGTGGAAACATTTTTTAATGAACGGCATACTCGAGATACCCTCGTTGACTTCTAAGTAAAAAGCTGACATCTTGAGATGTATTCTGGATCCCCGTAGTTGGATCCCTATTTTTTTTCTTTTAAAGAATCGAGACCCGGCTTTGGCTGGTTTTGAAAACAACTCCAGAATTGAGCTGCATGTGTCATCCACCGGTATGTAAAGTGTGATTTTTTTATACGGGCTTTACAAAACTTAACTACGTGGACTGTTACTCAAACTATCTGGCTTAGCGGTAAAGGAGAAAGAAAGTGTTTTAAAAAGGAAAAAATTGAGGGGAGAGGATTCTGTGGACTCGACCAGCAGCCGAATAGCTCAACGCAGATTGTCCGCACGTGTGCTTGTGTGTCACACTGCACTAAAGAACGTGCCGTACAAAGGGCCCGACTTGTATTTTGTTTTTAAAGGGAGCCTGAGGTCAGACACACAAGCGCACTTGGTTGCAACCACCGTGAAATGATCTACGAGCCACATTACAGCGAGAACAAGAGCTTACAGATGTGCCCTCGCGGAGAAAAAGCAACTTTCTCCACAGCGCTAGGGCTTTTCTTTCTCTTTTCCCCTGCTGTCTAGACCCCTAACCACACACACACACCAGCTCAGAGAAAGCATTGCCCTCCTATGTTGGCCAATAAATAGCTTTTCCTCTGGCTGTCTGTCTCCACCGTGTTCAACTTCACCTGTTCGCTTTAGCTTCCAGCGGCCTCTCCACTACCAGCGTCAAAAACAACAACTCTCTTCCCCCTCTGAGGTCGTGCGGCATTTGTGTGTGTTCACGGGGAGCAGTAATAATGGTTGATTAAAGTGTCAGAGGCAGTCTGTGCCTGTCTTTTTTCCACGGGAACAGGCTGAACACCCGGAGAAAACGGCGCACGGTCAGTTTTGGCAACACGTCTTTCAGCCTCATTGGCGCCCTTATATGAAAATAGCGGCCAGTTCGGAGATTAACGGGCGGTAATACGCAGGTTTTTGCCGCCTTTGTACTGCAAACGGCATTGTAGTTTCCTCAAAACGGGGCTCAATTGTGCTAAATGCACTTACCTTCGCTCACAAAACCTCAGTGTCAGGTTGCCTTTGTCTCTTCCTTAGATGCTCTCGTAACATAATTTTTTTTTCCATTCCCTCCACCCTGTGGTTTTCTGCTCACTTGTCCTCCTTTAGAGGTGTCACAACCAGGATGCATGAGCACACCGGGGGGGGGGGGTTATTGTTCAAGCAGGGCCCAGTTATGGTGGTGTTACATGTTGCCGTCGCGCCCGAAATAAAAACGCAAACAAAAGCATACAAGCAAAGGATGCTCTTTCTTTTTCTTTTTCTTTTTTTTTTGTACCTGCATCCTGAATTTGAATCGGCTGAACTGAACTGGTAAGAATCTGATTTGACACCCCTCCTCCACACACACACACACACACACACACACACACACACACACACACACACACAC